>CAUJNA010000361.1:155000-254367 GCA_963377175.1 Effrenium voratum | reverse complement strand
TGTATGTATGTATGTATGTATGTATGTATGTATGTATGTATGTATGTATGTATGTATGTATGTATGTATGTATGTATGTATGTATGTATGTATGTATGTATGTATGTATGTATGTATGTATGTATGTATGTATGTATTATGTATGTATGTAACGTATGTATGTATGTATGTATGTATGTATGTATGTATGTATGTATGTATGTATGTATGTATGTATGTATGTATGTATGTATGTATGTAATGTATGTATGTCAATGTAATGTATGTATGTATGTATGTAATGTATGTATGTATGTATGTAATGTATGTATGTATGTAATGTAATGTAATGTAATGTAATGTAATGTAATGTAATGTAATGTAATGTAATGTATGTATGTATGTATGTACGTATGTATGTATGTATGTATGTATGTATGTATGTATAAATGTATGTATGTATGTATGTAATGTATGTATGTATGTATGTATGTATGTATGTATGTATGTATGTATGTATGTATGTATGTATGTATGTATGTATGTAATGTATGTATGTATGTATGTATGTATGCATGCATGTATGTATTAATGTAATGTAATGTATGTATATCTTTTCAAAGTTTATTTCACCTTCCTCAGGTATGTATGTATGTATGTATGTATGTATGTATGTATGTATGTATGTATGTATTAATGTATGTATGTAATGTATGTAATGTATGTAATGTATGTATGTATGTATGTATGTATGTATGTATGTATGTATGTATGGTAATGTAATGTAATGTAATGTAATGTAATGTAATGTAATGTAATGTAATGTAATGTAATGTAATGTAATGTAATGTAATGTAATGGTATGTATGTATGTATGTATGTATGTATGTATGTATGTATGTATGTATGTATGTATGTATGTATGTTATGTAATGTATGTATGTATGTATGTATGTATGTATGTATGTATGTATGTATGTATGTATGTATGTATGTATGTATGTATGTATGTAATGTATGTATGTTATGTTATGTTATGTATGTATGTATGTATGTATGTAATGTATGTATGTATGTATGTATGTATGTATGTATGTATGTATGTATGTATGTGTGTGTGTGTGTGTGTATGTATGTATGTATGTATGTATATATTTATGGCACATGCTTTCCTTGATGGGGAGGGGTACGACAATTTGGGTGATCGACTTGCTCAGATACCTGACCAAATTTCCGTCACCCATTTGGTTCCTCTCATAGGGGTCTATTTGCTTTGTGAGCCCCTTCTCCCCCCCCAAAAAAAAGAGAGGAAGTGGACTCCGTTTGGCTTCCCTTTGAACCACCCCCAAGGCTACCCCGCAAGAAGTGGACGCCCCCAGGGCCGGGCGGGCACGGGAGGGGGGGGGAAAACCGAACATCGGCCGGCCAGGTCCACCTGTCCATCGGGGAGCTGAAGGAGTGCAAGGAGACGGCGGAGGAGGCCTTGAAGTACTACGACGAGGCGGGGGTCCTTGCAGCAATAGGGGGGGGAGAGAGAGAGAGAGAGAGAGAGGGCGATACGCACACACGCACACACATCTATATATGTATGTTTGTATATGTGTTTTTGCATATACATACATACACACATATCTATATATATATAGTTGTATATATATATATATATATCAGCATATGTGTACTATACACACATAGACTCAAATACGCACGCAAGCGTACACGCGCACACACACACACACATGCACGAACATACGCACACATACACACACACACACACACGCATACGCATACATACACACACATACACGCGCACACATGCGCACATATACACACATACGCACACAGACACACATAGGCGCACATAGACATATATACACATATACACCCACACATACACATACATACATACATACATGCATGCACGCATACATACATACGTACATACGTACACACACATACATACATACATACATACATACATACGCACGCACGCACCCACCCACGCACCCACCCACCCACCCACCCACCCACCCACACACTCACACGCACACGCACACGCACACGCACACGCACACGCACACGCACACGCACACGCGCACACGCGCACACGCACACGCACACACGCACACACGCACACGCACACGCACACGCACACGCGCACACGCACACGCACACACGCACACGCACACGCGCACACGCACACGCGCACGCGCGCACGCACACACACACACACAGAGACATACACACACACACACACACACAGACACACACACACACACACACATACTCACACACACATTCACACACACGCACATACTCACAGACACATACACACCTGTACGCACGTACGGACACATACGCACACATACGCACACATACGCACACACGTAGACAAATAAACGCATACACACACACACACACACCACGCACATGCATACACATACACATGCACATGCAGACACAGACGCGCACACCCACACACACACATACATGTTCATATTGCGCATCTTAATGCACATGCGTATGCACACACATATGCATATATACATGCGTGCGTGCACATACATGCATGCATGCATGCCTGCATGCATCAAGCATACATGCCCATGCATACAGGCATACATGCGTGCAAGCAATGCATGCACACATATATACATATATATTCTTACGCACACACACATACACGCACACACACCCTTTTTGCTCCATCTCTTTGAATGGGTGGGCGGGCACACATCCCAACTTGGATGCCTTGAGCGTGCAGTGCGAAGGGAAGCGGCTAGGTCGCTGCAGAAGCTGTTGCTGGGTCGGAACTCCAGGGGAAATCTGCAGAAGTTGGCCCGCGAGGAAGGCTTTGCCCGCCGAGCTGGCCCCTGCTCAACCCCTTTGGGAAAAATGGCCAGCCCCGCCCCCTCCTTCCCCGTACAGCGGCATAATTTCGACGGAGTTTGACCCGCGGATGCGCAGGGAATCACCCGAGAATGTATCGTGTTCCCGTACGCTAGCAGGACTTTGCACACGGCTCAACACATGAGCTATGTTTGGGGGTGGAAGTGCGGGCAAACCAAGGCCCAGCAGGATTGGTGACAGTTGCTGCGTCATGACTTGACTTGGTGTCCTGGCCCGAGGCCAAGATGACGCCAAAGGACAGGGAAGCGTTTGTGAGGGCAACCTTGTGCAAGGTTGGCCTTGGACAGTTGGTATGTTTGGCTGAAGCCGTGGGAGTCAGGCCGTAACATCAACAACCCTGCTGTTCAGATGTGCAGGCATCCGCTTTCCAAGTTTTTCTTTTGGACCCCTAGAAACCTAAGCAGCAAATGAAGGAGTAGGAAGCCCTCTCCATGCACTGCAATAAGGAGTTGTGTCCAACAAGCTTTTCGTAGTCTGGTTTTGATCTTTGGCCTAGCACCAACAGACAGAAGCGCTCAGGGTAGGGATGAAAGGGGGCGGGATCTAATGGAATGGCCGTGGTCAGCAAACGGCTCAGTCGCTTGCAGGTCTCATGTTTCCCCTTTGGCTTGTCACGTTTTGCGCCAATTGGATTGATGTTTCCCTCGTGGTGATGCTTGACGGGGAAACTGGCCCCTGTGTCCAGGAGGCGGCGCATGGGAAAGGCGCCGTGCTGCAGACGCTGGCCCATGCCCTGTGTGCGGAGACCAGCCCGGATGAGGCACTGCCTCTTAGCCGCAAGGCTGGGCGGAGGAGAAGGAAGAGACTTGGCATTTTTCTCACCTCCGCAGCTCCTGATCTCGAGACATGTTGCAAATATCGGGTATGGGCCAAAATCAAACCGCCAGGCGACCGCAGGTTAGTCCTTGATTCCATTTAGGTTGTTGTTGATATTGGGGAGTGAGTTGTTGTTTGAGAAACGCATTTGTTATCCGTGGGCGTTCGAGACGCCGACTGCTCGGCCAGCTGAGGCCTCACAGCCAGAACTCCGTGGAGCTTTTCGCGGCAGCGCAGGACATCAGCGGGGAGGCCATGGCGAAGGCCGTCTTGGCCTACCAGGACTGCCAGTCTTAGCCAGTGGATCCCGGTGAAGTCATATACCTATATAATATAGTGGGTAGCCAGTCATTGTCTTTTGGTTTTTGAAGGCTGGTTCTTCTGGTTGGGAAATGGACTCACTGGGTTGGGGGGGAGGCTGGGAGAAGATGGCCCAGGGCTGCATGAAACTGATGAACTGGTTCTGGGGAGGGAGAAAGGGTTGGGAGAAACGGGAGGCGGAGTGTTGGGGGCTGCCGCAGGGCGTCAGAGTTGCTGATTTGGCCACCAGCTTTCTTTGGGAGTATTTGCGAGCTCATGTGTGTTCCTGCCTTTCAGAGTGGCGCTTAGGACACGATGTCGCGCATGAAGCAGCTGGAAGAGATCCCACAGGCATGGGAGCAGGGGAGCTTTGAGCGTCGAGTTTTGTGTTTTGGTTCCTGGAGTCGGGGCAAGACATGCTGGACCGCATGCTGAGTTGGGGAAGTTGGGGAAGTTGGGAGCCATGCCTCTCTTCATGCAAGTCTTAAACTTGATTTGGCCACGTTGTGCAGACATGTCTAGTAGAACACCTGCGGAGGGTGGCTTGAGCGAGTCAAGCATTGGCAACAAGGGTGACAAGGAGAAGGTCCAATTGTTGGTGGTTGGCAGCCGTCGGTGGATAAAGCGATTTTGACTTGTTCGCAACTTGTGAGTGTACCCATTCTGTTTTGTGGTTTCGAAGGGAAACCCACAGGAAAACCACCATTTCGGGGCGTCCCCTAAAAACATGTGTATATATATATATATACAGATATGTATATCCCTTGTGATCGTTTTTTTTCTTCTTCTTTTTTTCTGGAGAAGCCAACTTGCTCTCCAGGCCTTCACGGAGCAGTCGAACAACCAGGTGAATGAAAACTGGAACACCATTGAGGAGGGCATGGCGCCTGAGCGGCAGGAACAACTTGCTGCACGGCCTTGATGGACATGGGGGCCAAAGGGTCCTGACCCCTCTCACGAGAGTCTCCAGTCTCGTTTGTCAGATCCCTTGAGCCCTTCATGTGGTAGTTCTTGACCGATTTGTGGAATGACTGCCGGATGTTAAATGGAATTTTGAGACGCCGCTTCCTGGTTTCGACGTTGAGAATTGAGCCCTTCTAAGAGCCACATGTCAAGCTTGAGTCCCAAGATCGCATTTTGACAGAGACAGAGAGAGAGAGAGAGAGAGAGAGAGAGAGTGAGAGAGAGAGAGAGAGAGCGCGAGAGAGAGGGGGCTCATGATTTGACATTTGATGCCCCCCGTCCCATTTCAAACATTCACCAGGCAGCAGGCCAGTTCTTTTCGGCGATCTTGTATATCTGTTTGTGAAGAGCCGAGGCGATGATGCGGGAAATCCGAAACCAGGAGGGCGAGGACCAGATCGGCTCGCTGATCTACGAGATGAACCAGAAAGTTGGGCTCCTTTGCAACATTTTTTGAGACCTGCCAGTGGACAACATTCCCAGAGAAGCAATTAGCAGCACCGCCCCCCCCTCCCTGAGTGCGCTGGAGTGGCTTGTGCAGGCATGACAACAAACATCATTGACTCATTGGAGGGGAAGCTTTGCAACAATGCTGCAAGGATGCCTGCAGAACTGAGTTGTAGCATCCTGCGACCCCGCGATCTTTCTGAACAGAAGCAGCCATGCTGGCCTTGCATCACTGCGAGCATGCCCAGTCTGACTTAAGTTGCCTCAGAACCCGTGACAGCATAAATCGAAGGGCGAGTCACTGCACCCAGGGACATCCAGAAGAAGATGTCAACACCAACGAAGACTGTGTGGACAGTTGACCGGGTCACACGCAGGGCGGTCAAGAAGGAGCGGCTGCCCCCTTGCTTGAAACGATTAAGAGAAGCACAGTCAAGATTATCAGATGAGCTTTGCCCAGGCCACGTGTTATATGGGTCTGTCTTTTTTTTGGGTACCCTTTTTGTGGTTGGTGTTAAAGGGAAACCATACGGAAAACCACAATTCTTGGGGGTCGCCTGAAAAAGACACATCCAAATTGTAGGACATGTTTTGCTATGCCGTGGGATCCGTGGCTTTGCAAGCAATCAATGTGCTCCTTGCAGAGGGGGGTTGCTTCTTTCCAACTATCTTTCCAACACGCAGTGTGAACTACTGAGTTGCAAGAGGCCGATGTGCACAACAGCCCCTCCTGCCCAGCGTTCCCCCACCAAGACTTGATCAGCATGAAAACCGCTGTCAAGATGGAGCGGATGGAGTGTATCCCTTTCAGGCTGCGAGCCTTTGACTTTGCAAGGCCTCCTCTGAGATTTTGCGGCCTTAGTCAGGCCACCCGGGCGACCCTTTTTCGGTACTTCATTTGCAACTCAGGCGGGTCTCCAAGTCCCAACAACTTCAAACGTCTTTTCCACGAGGACGTTGCTTGGCAGGGTGCAAAGGGGAGTTTTCTTGGTCTGGGTCCCTCATTGCACGCCGGCCAGGACTTCTACGAGCCGAACCCGGGCACGGACATCGTGCCACAAGAGGCGGGCGAGGCCGTGGAGGCCGTGGAGGCCGAGGCCGCGGAGGAGTGAGCCGCAGCGCCGAGACGCGCAGACGCCCTGGACATGGGGACGACAGGGTGGGTTGGGGGGGGGGGTGGTGGTGTGTTGGCGGAGTTTCGAAAACGGGGCGGCAGATTTGCTTCCATTTGTTTAAGACTATTTTTGTTTTCCCCTGTTGGTTTCAAAGTGAATCTATCACTGGACATATTCTCATATTTTCCAGGGGCAACTAACTGGACTTTGTAAGGCCATGGGCTCAGGTGGAACAGGGCAACTGTTGGGCCCGAGAGAGCATCTCGCGCTCGAGCAAGAGAGCATCTTCCCGCGGAGAGTTAGCATCTGGCAGCTCGAGAGATCCGCCTGGTGGTAGCCTTTGAGACCATTTCTGTGTTGCTGTTTTGGGTTCAGTGCTGGGATGCGTCTATGTGAATTTAGATTTACTATATATATATATATATACACATGTATATACATATGATACATATGTATATAAGTATATGTGTCAGAGCTGGGATTTGCGAGCTTCATGACAGGACCGCAGTGTTTTCGGGGGCACCCGGCGGGTCTCAGTAGTGCAGCTGTGAGAGATGCTGGCGAATGATGGAGACGAAACCGGCGCGCACGCTCGTGGGCCATGCTGGCGCGGTCAAGTGAGGATCCCTTGTTGAGGGGACTTGAAGGGACAGGGTACTTAGTAGGTTAGTAAGCCTGGTTATAAGCCGCTTACCATGGTTACAAGTCTCCTAAGTGGGCTATATCCAGGCTTGCTGGCCACCCGCAAACACACACACACAGCGAGGTTGGCCCGCACTGCAAAAGGAAGAGCATACTTGTCATAGGCCAAGACTTTTGTGCGTGTCACAAGCCATCCAGCAGAAGGGTCCCTGATTCCGAATAGCATTTACTGGCTCCGCTGGCCATCGGTCGGGACAGTTTGAACGTTTGTACCCGAGTCATTCCCAGTTGCTAACTTTTCGATTTGAGACAGTGAGTGAACTTATTTTGGGATGCCCCCCCCCCCACACCTGAGCACATTGGAGCAAGCGTGCAACTTCATCCATTGCTCTTAGCCTATTGACTTCTAAGGATGTGGAGCGGGCTGGCTGCCCCAGTGGGCGGGGGGGGGGGATGGGACGAAGATGGCTTGAAGGTGATTGAGGAGCTTTGTCCTGGACGCCGAAGTATTGGCCCCCAAAGCAGTTGTTTTGCTTGCGAAGTCCAAGCCAGTGCCCCTGCCCACTAACTTGGTGCCTGACAGGGTCCCTGCAAGAGGAATTTGCTCAGTTGCAGGTGGCAGCTGCTTGATCGATACTCCGAGGGGAGCACTTTCTGGACTGGCGAAACGAAATCGGAGCCAACACCGGCCGGTTGAAGCCCAAAACATGCCGGACCTCGTATATTCAAAGCATGGCTTCGAGGGCATATTGGCTTTAGCCATGAAATGACACCACCTGTGGTTGATTTTGACGCTTGCTTGCGAAGTTAGACATTGTGGGCCAAGTGCCTGCCGGCACTTGGGTCCAACAACTGTGCCACCGAAGCAATGCAGCACGGGCCATATGTTTTTGCGTTTTTGCAAGAGGTCTTGGCGTTTCGGGTTTGGCTTAAAAGGTTTGCGGTAGGACGACGATGTTACCCCAGCATCCAGCATGGCAACGCCCTCTATGCCTCCTGCGGTCCAAGCCACATGCCATGCCCCGTTGCAACCCCCCACCCCCCGTCGCCCTTCACCGAACCTCCCCCCGCCGTCCCGCGTCGCACGTTCGGCTCAAGCGCGCCGAGGACCTCAGGGCCCAAGCGGAGGCCGGCCGTGGGAACGCCCAGAGGGACAGCGAAGTGGGGAAGCAAGGAGCGCCTCAACCCTCCCTCAAGGGATGTCCTCTAAGGCGCTGTGAATTGATTCTTGGGCCCAAATTCGGCTGCGTCTGTGACTTTGCAGCTCTGTCGCATGTTTGTACGCTGTGGCTTTGTCAGTGTGGGACCATGGGTTCGGCTTCGTGTACTCTTGAGCTCCATGGGCAGTGAAGAGAGGCAGCACGTCTACTTGGCCAGCCCTATGATCCAGCTGCACTAGGGTAGTAACTTCATGAAACATGCTCGGGAAATCTGTCCAGCTATTTGTGCTCATGTGCCTTCTGGGTAGCTGGTTTCTGCAGCTATACAGCTCCACCTGTTCAACAGTTTTGCCCGAAGTCTTCGCATGGGTGGTTGTGCTGGTGAGGTGATTCATGAGGCCAAACATGCCCTGACAAGTTGTTTGCAACCAGCGCGGAGGGACCTCAACTGGACCACCTGGTGCCCAGGTCGACAGCTCCAAACAGAACTCGATGCCAAGGCGTGCACGCTCTTGGTCCAATGGCCTGCTTGCTTGGGATAGTCACGCCATGTTCTCAGGATCTTTGATGACAATTTCTTTCAAAAGCAATCCAGGCCAGCAGTTTGGTTCAGAACTGAACCCGGCTGTAAGTTGTGCCGGACATCGCGATGTGGCGAGGTGACAAACAGCGTGGGTTTCGTTTCCCGTGCCAAGCCCAAATCTTGCAACAGCTCGGGCCATCTTAGGTACAATTGGATGCGTGCTGTTTAAGGGGACCCTCAAAATTGTGCTTTCACTGGGTTCCCTGTAAGACCACCTAAAAAGGGTTCCCTGAAAAGAGCAGACACACACACACACACACATGTCAACTGCACTATAAACTGATGAAACATGTTGTAAATGCTCCATGTCCAAACTCCCCTTGCGCTGCGGCCATGCAACCTTGCTCTTTCGACCGGTAGTAATGCCAAGGAAGCTCGTCAGGAGTTGCATTGCGCATATTGCGCCAAGCCTGTCTTGAACTGAATGTGCATCTTCAATGTAGCACCATGCGTCATGACTTAATCTGACTGGGTAAACAACGATTGTCGCTGGGGGATTTGGCACCGTTCTCATTTTTTGATTTGCCATTTGCTTCGTTCAGGCTATCCTTGGTTGGTGATTTGGATTTGTGTTTGGGATTTGAAGCCCTGCTTCTTGTAGGGGGTAAATGGGAGACCACTCTGAGCCACCAAACCACCAATCCAAATCACCAACTGGAGGGAAACTGTCTTAAGCCTGGGCCCGGCCAGGCTGAGGCGCTCTCGGTCGAGAAGGCCACTGTCCAGCCGTCAGCCCAGACCGCAAGCAGACCTCGTGGTTTGTCATGTTCCCGTTTGCTTTTGGATGCTTTTAGAAAGTTTTAGCCCGTTTGCCCCCCCCCAGTTTCTTTCTTTCAGGCCATGTGCCATGTGCATCATTCTGGGCAGGGAGCGTGGGGACTTTCGCGCCGAGGCGGCTGGAAGCAAGAACGCAGCAGCTGCAGGGGCAGCCGGGGGCACAGGGGGCTCTGAGTGTCTGTTTTGGGCTTGTGCCAACTTTTGCGGAAGGCCAGAATTGAAGCTGAGGAATGAGCAGCTCCATGAGAAGCGCGACAGCCTGCCGGGGGTCCCGAAAAGTGGCCCCCTTCGACCATCTCAGCAATGCGGCGGTTCCCGTTTACGTTTTGGATCCCTTTTGCAGCCGATGTCAACAGCACTCCTGCGACGCTGGTTCATTTCCTGAAGTAAACACGAGCAAGCGGAGGGCCGGGTTTGGCTGGATTTTGCCGCCGTCAGCTGGGTTGGAACCTGGTGGCTGTACTTGTGAATGCTTTGTAGAAAGCCCACTTTTCAGCCTATGACTCATCATGCAAAGTTCTGAGCCGGTGTTGGTCCTAGTGGCTGAGCAGAGGGTACACGTAGGCCCGGAGATGGCCACGCAGCTCTCTGAGGTTCTCGCAACTCGAGGACTTGGAGAAGAAATTCGATCAGAGCAGCCAGGAGAGCATCCGACTCTCGATGCAATGGGGGTTTCGTTGGCTCGTGTCCGGAGGCTGGCCGCACCTGGTAAGGCGACTCACAGAGCCACAGTCAAAACCCGGGTAGATGAAGATTGGTAAGGGAGGGTCCGAACCATAAATGGGTGCAACCACCTTTTTAATTCTTTGCATGGTTCTGGTTTGACCTTTCTGGTACCAAGTTTCGATTGAGAGTGTTCCTTTTGAAGCATCCAATTGTAGCGGAATGCCGGCAATTTGTCGCCCTGCCATGCAGAGTCATTTGTTGCCCTGCCATGCAAAGTCATGCGTGGTTAGTATCATAGTATCAGGACTTCGCCCCGTTTGTTGAACACTGGGCTGGCTTCGGAGTGACGGGACGTCAGACCAACGATCAGAGCGGCAATTTGTGTCGCGATGCACATGCGATTGCTATCCAAATGTAAGGGAATTTTCTGCCCTGAACTGCGCTGAACTTAAACCCGCAAGCCACCTCTGAGGAAAGACTGCGAGCTTGGAATTGGAGCTGCACAGCTTGGCCCAGGAGAAGTCCGACCTGCAGAGCAGGCGTGGGAGAGACTCAGAGTGGCAAGGAGTTCCGAGGGAATGCCAGCGTTGGCAGGAAACCATGTCAGATAGCCTCAGGAATCGCAGCAAACCAGCCGGCACTAGTGTAGTTTCCCACGTCCGCGGAAGCCCTCGACAGCGTTTGCCTCATCAAAACCTCCGAAAGAAGCCTCTGCGCCGGCCCTGCGAAAGCCTCGCAGGGATTTGAAATTTCTCTTTGGCCGCTGGGTTCAGACCAGCGCGCATTCAGTGTCCAGCCCCTGTTCCTTTCAGCAAACTAGGTTGCTGCAAGGGCGGGCCAGGAGATGCCGCGGCAAAAAAGAAGACACCGCTCAATTGGTTCTTCTACAGGCCCAGCCCAGCACCGTCAACTCAAAAAAACCCTGTGGCCAGGCATGCCGCGAAAGTCCAGGAGGTGCAACAGCTGGAGGCGGAGCGGCAGCAGCTGAAGGTGGAGAGGCAGCAACTCACCTCGGAGATCGAGGCGTGAGGTCCTTGTTGAGTGCTTGGAGTGCAAGTTGGCTGTGTCTCTTTTTTTTCTTCTCCGGTTTGCTTGGTCTGTTTTGTTTTGTGTTGTATTTATTGATATTATTGAATTGTTGTTTGGTTCGTAATTGGTTCTTGTAGATTTGTTGGCGTTCAACAGGTGTTAACAGCTGAAAGGAGCCTGCACATTTGGGAGGCTTCCGTGGTGAATGGGAACCACGGATTTGTAAACGCTAGCTTGTTGATAGGGGGTGTCCCTGAAAAGGTGGGGTTCGGTACTTTTGGAGGGGAACACTCCCGCATTTTGTTGGACGCGTTTACCAATACCAGGGTCAACATTAGTAGACTTAAGTAGACGCTCCTGGTGCCACTCACGAAAGGTCATAGAAACCAGCCACCGGAAACTCCACAGGACATTGGCCTCATAATCACCCACAACCACAGGATTTCCTGTACATTTTCAAAATGTTGGTGGTTTGCTGGAGGGATTTCTTCCCCTTTGCGAGTTTTGGGGAGGCCACACGGCCCCCAAAGCGTTTGCCACCTGACCGTTGCGTGGGTCAGGAGCTGTCGAGCGCCACCGGCACCATGCGCGACGAGGCACAGCATCAGCGACAGGAGATGGAAGAGGCCTACAGCCGTCCCTCGGATTTGCTTCGGTCGCGGAGAAGTTTGTTTTGGGGGGAATTCGAAGATCGGATTTCCGTTTTTTGTTTTGTTTTTGAATTGGATCTTTTGGGGGGAATTCTGTTGGGCAACCCTCAAGATGTTTTTTTGGGGTGGAGTGATGTTAGGGAGAGATTTGGGTCTTTTTTGGGAATGGGACCCCCGGATTGGTTTCGGCTTTCCCTTTGCCTTTAAACGAGCAAGCAACAGGCACCCTCAAACGAAGACACACCCATTTACACTTCTAGAAACAAACTTTGTTTTGGGTGCAAACATGTAAGATGACAAACGCAAGCACCCAACCAACTGGGTGAATTGCCGCAACTCTGTCTACAAGGGTCGGTCACTAGCGAGAATGTGGGACCAGGGGGGGGGGGTTGAGTACATGAAGTTCCTCAGATGGGTGATGCGGGGAAATGGGGGAGTGTAACGTGTGCATCGTGTTCATGCACGTGTGCTTGTGCGCGTGCGTGCGTGCGCCTGTGCGTGCGCCTGTGCGTGTTCCTGTAGTGCACAGGGATTTCCCAATGACCTTGGAGCACCCCATTTTCGGGGGAGAACGTGCCAGAGTCAACGCAGTCAAAGTCCAGTGACCCGGTAAAACAGTGCCGACCGGCATGGCCGTTGAGCATCCAAAAAAAGGTTCCGAGCGCCTTCAAGACCGTCCCTACAAGGAGTCTTGACTATGGGCTAATCCAGGGCTTCCGTGAACGCTTCTGTAGACATCACCGCGTGCCGCTTTAACGGAAACGCGGGCACCATTGGCCTGCCCCCTCGCCTGGAGTGAGCGGGGCTGCTCAGCTCGGCTAAGGCCTCCAGGAGGAGCTGGAGATGCAGCGTGCGACATGTGCGACGCATTTGGCGGAGGTAAAGGCGAAGGAGGTGGAGCCTTGGCATTGTTTGTTTGGTTTCTTTCGGTTTGCGTTCCGTGCTTTCCAGGTCCCATACGCTCCCTTAAAGCTATAATGGGCTAAGCGGCTAGCTGGAGAGTTACAGGTTCCCCACAAGCATGCCACCTGAGACTTCGGCCACCATCGGGGATAAGTTAAATGGACGCCACACGCCGTGTGGAGCGATTCTTCAGCCCAATCAGGGCATGGCACGGAGCTTGCGTGGGCTGGCTTTGGGTAGGCTGAGATGGCACCTACCAAACAAAGACTCGAGGAGCTGCGGGCGGCCACAGCCCGGGCTGACGAGGTGCGGGTCCCGCAGGGGTCTGGCAGAGGAATTCCGGGTGTGGCAACTGGGGGCCATGGATTCATCCCACACACGGAGGGTGCCACACCATTTAAAAAAAAAAATCAGCTATCCAGAAGCGGGCATGTTTTTAAGGAGGGGGGGGGCATGCGGATAATGGGGCCGGGCTTGCCCATGGAAGAATGCAGAGTCTCGGCTGAAATGCCGTGCAATTGGATTGCGGGCTGGATGATGTACAATTCTGGCGACGTGCTTCCAGTTGAACTGGGCAGTACGGTGCAACAAGACAGCTAGCAATACTTTAGAAGGGTAGCTACGTTCCAATTTGTCAACAGAAATTGACCCGTTGGCAGATTGTATGCCTCAGACCCCAAGTCTGCAGTTCAATATAACAAGTTGTGAGGCAACATGGCATAGTTGAGGCAACCATGGTGAAGCCACTTTCTCGCGCAAGTCAAACAAGGTTGCAATCTGGCTGGGATCATGTATTAGTAGCAGCTCAGCTGCCTGTCAACATTCATGATGTCAATGATGCTAGTTGTGGTGATGCAATGCTGCAAACGGTGCTACGCGCGCCAGTGCCATTTTTGCTCCTCGGCCAAACTCGTGGAAGCTAATAGAATAATAGAAGGTTTCTGCAAACTTCAGGTCTTCTAACGGGCAGGGTCCCTCAGTAGGAGTTTAGGGATGGGGAAGCGCAGTGCATGATTCGGCATGGCCACCTGCTCCAGGCAGAAGCTGCAAGGGTCTCTTCTGTAGCCGCTGCAGAAGCGCGGCGTGCCGTAGCCGCAAATGGCGGCGATTGCAATCATGCCTCTCCCTTGCAGAAGCGGCAACTGCTGCAACGCCATGGCACACACACACACACTTTATACACATATAGATAGACATATATCTCTATATATATACACATGTGTACACACACACACATAGATATATACATATATATCTATTATATATATATATATATATATATGTACACATGCGTGCGTATGTGCATGCGCACGTGCATGCCTGCGTGCATGCCTGCCTGCCTGCCTGCCTGCCTGCGTGCGTGCGTGCGTGCGTGCGTGCGCGTGTGCGTGTGAGCGTGTGTGTGTGTGTGTGTGTGTGTGTGTGTGTGTGTGTGTGTGTGTGTGTGTGTGTGTGTGTGTGTGTGTGTGTGTGTGGTGTGTGTGTGGGTGTGGGTGCGCGTGCGCGTGCGCGTGCGCGTGCGCGTGCGCGTGCGCGTGCGCGTGCGCGTGCGCGTGCGGGTGCGCGTGCGGGTGCGCGTGCGTGTGCGTGTGCGTGTGCGTGTGCGTGTGCGTGTGCGTGTGCGTGTGCGTGTGCGTGTGCGTGTGCGTGTGCGTGTGCGTGTGCGTGTGCGTGTGCGTGTGCGTGTGTGTGTGTGTGTGTGTGCGTGTGCGTGTGCGTGTGCGTATGCGGGTGCGGGTGCGGGTGCGTGTGTGTGTGTGTGGGTGCGTGCGTGGGCGCGTGTGTGCGCGTGTGTGCGTGTGTGTGTGTGTGTGTGTGTGTGTGTGTGCGCGTGCGCGTGTGTGTGTGTGAACCGTCCTGGAACACGGACGTTAAACCCTTCGGAGTTTTTCTGAGCAGAGGGGCAATCCCGTGAGCATAGCTGGTTGCCCAACGAAGAGGGCTATGCCACGGCTGATACGGAGTCTGATCAACTCCGCGTACCTGCATCATTTGAGTGACTCTGAAAGTCTTTTTGACCCTCTTCTTTTGCGGTTCCTGTTTGTCGCTGTTGCTTCCTGTTCGGCGTCGATGTTGTGACCTGTTGCTGCATTTGCATTCAAGCATTTTTACTGACTGCGGTTTTCATCTCGGCTAGTGAAGCCTCTCGAGATAAGTGTGTTTCCCACGGCCTGTCCGACATGGCGCTGTGGGCTGGACTCGCCATATGCGGGAGCCCCCTGCAAGGGGATGACGTTCAAAAGTTCACGTTCAGTTCACCTTCGCATTGCACTGCCTGCCTTTTGAACAAGGCAGCTCTCATGAGGTATCAGGCTCCGCAGCTTCATTCGCATTGCACTGCCTGCCTTTTGAACAAGGCAGCTCTCACAAGGTATCAGGCTCCGGAAGCTTCATGCGCAAGTGACAAGCCGGTCAGACACCGACTTTGCAGTTCATTGATTCACGCACTGCGCCGACTCAGATCAGTTCAATTCACGTTCACGATTAGGTAGCACCTTGACTTGATTTGTTGACTTGATTTGACGACTTGATTTGACGACTTGATTTGACACCTTGACTTGATTTGACGCGATGTCTTGCCTTGACATGCATGACTGAATCTGCCACAGTCGTTTTTGTTTCCACCCCCTTTCCAACCCTCTCTCTCCCTTTTGAGATGGCTGGACACCAGCTCTATGACATGATGCACTCGCTCCTGCAAAGCATTGCGGCCGGCACCGTGTCCGGCTCACCTGGCAGCGGTGGACCGAACCTGCAGTTGTCACCCCAGATGATACAGCCCATGAGCCTCGCACCTCCACTATGGTGGCCTCCCGAACTTTGGCAACCCGATGTCCTTGATGCCCTACGGTGGCCTTCCTAACTTTGGCAACGCGACATCCGGCGCCCTGATGCCCCTCATGGCTCAGAACAGCATGCCGTCTTCATTGCCCGAGCCTCAGCCGGCACGCGCAGCCGCTGCAGCTGCTACGACTCCTGCCGCCGCTCCCTTGACCAACCTACATTCCACGGGCACTCGCCCCCAGTCCCACTCCCGCAGATCCCGCTCCCGCCACAGGCGACACCGCCACTCACACTCCCACACCAGCCATCACCGGGGACACGACAAGGCGCCACGGCGACACACCACCCGGCGAGCACACAGCTCCAACCGGTCACATTCCCCCTCACGGCCCCACCACCGCTCCAGGCGATCGCACCAGAACCCTATCTCCCTCCGCTCACGCTCCCCTCGACGCAGGTCCTCCCCACGACACTCCCCCGCACCCATGACCACGGCTCCACATCGAGCCCCGCAAACCCACACCTCCCAAGGTTCCACTTCCTGGCGCACTTCCGGATGGGACACCGACAAGTCTCAAAGGTCCTCTCCACGCTGGTGGAACCAATCATGGGGACACCAACCGCAGAGCCACAATGCAAGCAGCTGGGGCAAGCACCGCCACAGCACCAGCAACACAGGCAACTGGAGCAGTCAGGACAAGCAACAGTCCTGGCCACAGCAGCATCCTAGGCACCAGCCGCAACCCCCATCCCGCGCTGGCCACAACAACGCCAGCACACCCCCTTCCCCTGCACCTGTGCTTTCCCCACCCCTCCTCCCCACCCTGCTCCTCCCCGCCCCTCCCCCCAGCACCCCTTGGATGATGCTGAGGACCTGGATCGACGTGACCGGAGGCAGAGTCTGGCACAAACTCCGACAACCGGTGGCTTGATCTCTGGCGAAGCGTCATGGACACAGCCAAGACTGACCCAATGCAAGTTCCCACGCCTAGGGAGTTGGGGGAGTTGGACCCGCTTCCAGCCTTGGACATCTCCAGAATGGAACAGACCAAGACCATTTGAGGAGCCTGGACCCTGCCTTGCCACCGTCACATGCCGACCTCCTCGCAGAATGCTGGGAACTGCGAACCATGGACATGGATGAGCCCATAGCGTTCGACCCCAGCTTCTACCATCTCCTGGGACGGGAATCACATGGCATGGTGTTCGCAACCACTTGGTTTCCCCGACCACATCCCTGGCCGGTTGCTGGTGGGCAACCGGAAGCCGGATCCGGCACAGCTTCCCATCACGCTGTCATGTATGTTCACGGCACCACCCCGGATCGAATGCGCCGCATGTCCTTTGAGAACATGATCCGGCCTGCTGCATGGAGACCTGAGAACCATGACTACCCGAGCTTTGGATGCTATGCTCAGGCCACTCCCACAGCCTGCAACCCCGACACGTTAGGCCAGCTTTTGCAGAACTTCACCATCGGAAAGTCTCAGCTTGGAGCCATCGCTTTTGGGGAACTGCGCTCCGTCAATCAGCACAAGATCTTGGAGTCCGGGGGAAGCCACGAGGACCAGCACAACGTGCGGCGCCACTTTGCATGCCGCAGAGGCAAGAAATGGTGCATCCACTCCAAGTATGCCATGCTGAGAGGTGTCGCGCTGCAGCGCCCGGCGTAGCAGGGCGCGAACCGTACCATATTCCATTTGACCAGGAAAAGAACTGATGCACGGTTGTTCGCTTTGTTGCCTTTTCTGTGACCGATCGTTTGCCATGCGACCCTTCCTTTTGGTTGCCTTGGCCCCTTTCCCTTGTGTTTTCACATGGCTTTCCAACCCCCTCGAGGCTTGTTACCGATGCTCCATAGGCAAAACTTTCCACAACAACCTTCACCCGCTGCATCCAACCACCATGGCAACATGTACGGCAACAACACGGCCGGAACCCCGTGCGGGGCCCTGTTGGGACCTTGCTATGGATGCTCCTCTACGACCTGGGCACCACCAACTACACCTCCAACTCCATGCCAACCCCACGGCCACCCCACTTCCTCCCCCTCCTCCCGGCGGCGCTCTTTTTCCCCCTCCTCCCCCCGGCAACTTCACGCGCGGCCCCCCTCCCTCCACCGCCTCGAAGGCCACCACCCCTCCTGCTCTTCGCCCCCTCCACTCAGTCCCAACACCAGCAGAGTTCAACCCCGACGACGATCACTACGACACCACCCGCGTCGCAGGGTACGACCTGCCCAAGGTCATAACGCATACTGCGTTCACCCGGCAATTGGGCATTGAGGGACAAGACATCGCTCGAGTTTCCCTCCTCAACTTCCTGCACGAACAGTGGAACAGCTGGTGGTTGCGCCACCTCGCCCACGGAGGTGAGGTACACATCGTTGTCGCAAAGTCGATGCCGGAGTCAGTCTTCGCCGCAGGGCTACTCAGCCAAATCCGACAACGACATCTTGACTTGGATGCCCTCGCTCTTCACGTTGCTACACAGGAGGGCACCTCGACCACCGAACCAGCAGCCATGAAGCTACTAACCAGCAAGATCTTCGACTTCCTCATCTCCCTACGACCCACCACTACGACTGACCCAGCTTCAGCTGCCACCATCCTCCAGCTCCAGCAACAGCTTGCCGTCGCACACAGCCAACTCGCACAGCAAGCACCATCCCCTTCACCTCCCCCTACACCCGCTTCATCCGGCAAACGCCCGGCTGACCCCTCTCAGGCCTCCCTTCTGGACTTCGGCATGAAGCGGCCACGGCTGACCACGTCTGACACCCCGCTACCTGACGATTCCCCCGCCCTCCCCCTCCCCGCTTGCTCCGCTGACGACTCCCCTTCTCCCCCGGCCCCCCCCCATCCACGGCGGCACCCCCATGGCCCCCCCCACCCACGGCGGCACCCCGGCGGCTTCTCCCCTCCCCTCCCCCCCACCTGGAAGGAGCCTTGCGACCTGCTCCAACCCCCTCCCCACGTTTGCCAATGGCTCACCAGCAACTTCCCACCCGACATTTCCGACACCAAAGTCCAGCGATGGATCACTTCCCAGAAGATCAGCAAAGAAAGCAAGCAGACCCTAAAATGCTGGTCTAACGACTGCGCCAAATGGGCCACCACACTGGACTCCGACACCAGAGCCCAACTGGAACGAGCCGCCGTGCTCTGGGGCGTACCAGTGCGAACCCTATCCAAACTAGGGTCATCGGCCCTGGGCCGCATCCTGGCCGCTGCAAGCCACTTGTACCAGTGACTCTCAACAGCACACCGACAACGACGCACAGCCAAGCAACACAGTTTCTGGCAACACCACTGCCGCCAATTTCTCGCTGTCCTCCGTTTCACTCTCCGGTTCTTCCCAACCGACGACGTCACCGCACGTCATTTCTGTTCCTGGCTACTCGCACAGCTTCAGCTACTTGACGTTTGCCATCTCTCGTGTGGCTCTGGCCAACTGAAAGCCCTGCTTGCCCGACTTGGCCTGGATTCCCCCGCTTCTGACTTCTCATCTCAGCTTGTCCCTTCCGCGGTTTATCTGAGATTCACCAGCCATCCCAAATGGCAAACCTTTTTCTATGTCGGTGCAACTCGCACCTCTCTCATGGCTCGGGATCACAGCCGATTCCGCAAGCTACTCCAGGTTCAACGACACCATTTGGTCAACGCCAAGCTGGCCGTTCGATGGTGGGCGCATTTCGATGTTTTCCACTTTTACGCTTCAGTGCCCATCCACATTGCCGTCCCAGCAACCGACCTCTTCGCTACTGAGCAGTTCTACATTCAGGAACTGCAACCGTCTCTCAATTTTGGCTTCATCGAGAGACATTTTCGGCCACGCACGGGCTTTCATTTGGCGGAAGCGTCGCAGACTACGACTACCAATCGCTCTGCAACAAGCTTTCCTTGCCAAGCGTATGAGCAACCGCCTGGATTTGTGGCGCCTTTTGGGCGATCTTGGCAGCAACACCCTACGACGATTCGATGCCATCCGTTACATACGGAGCAGGGACTTCCCACACGCTGCCCTATACATCCTTCATCGCATCGCTGCGCACTTGCCTGAACCACACCACCAGGCATGCATCTCTGCCATTCGATCTAGCCTGCGCTTCCGGGGCCTTATCCCACCCGGCCCCTCCAGACCGATGCTTGCGCCTTTCTTCGCACATCCCTCCTTTCGGACTTTGCTTTTGACCCAGCTCCGCGGGTTTGTCAGATCCACCACCCGCAGTGCTCTACCGTTTCATGTGGCGCAACCACGCATCGTTTTCAAGGCACACCGGAAACTATCCAGTGCCTTGTTCTCACACCTCCAGGCAGCTCAAACCTGGAGTCTCGGCGAGCTGTCCTGCACATGTACCGACCTCGCCAAGCGACACCCATCCCTCCCGAAGCATGAGGGACACCTTCTTTTTTCCGGCTCCGACACTCATGAGTTGTTCGACCCCGACATAGTCAGCATGCTTTCTGGTTCAATGCGGAACTCCTTCTTTCCTCCACGCGGGGTCTTGATGAATCGTCTGACTCAGGCGTTTCACCACTGGGCCAGGACCAACAACCTGCCCTCGCTCGATCCATCAACCCTTTCCACTCTTGTCGATTTCCATTTCGACCTCCACCGTCCTCACACACCACAGTACTTTCTACATGCTCATGTTCAACAGGCTCTAACAACCCTGGAGCCCCTTGTCCGCCATTGCGAAGATCATGCAGACTCCCGACTCATGCTCTATTGCCCCGCTGTGTACGGCAAGATGCTGGACGCCACATTCACGGATCCTGCCATCTTTGCTCCCTTGCGAGTCCCCTCCATTGAGATCCATCAACGGCAACGAGAAAGCATTGTCAGCAGATTCCGCGGTCGCTATCCATGGGCCGTGACCGGCTTCGGACGGCCAGCGACTGCCTACATCCTCCCCAAGAAAAAGAAGAACTGGACCACTGCTCGGCCCATCATCAGCTTCGTTGGCGCCTTCTTCCGACCCATGCTTGACGCTCTCGCCAAATTGCTCCACAGCATGGTTGCCACGGCCTGCCCAGACGCATTTTCAGGTGGCGACCTCTTCGATCTCATGCGGTCTTTGCATGAGTTT
Organism: Effrenium voratum; assembly: GCA_963377175.1. Taxonomy (NCBI): domain Eukaryota; class Dinophyceae; order Suessiales; family Symbiodiniaceae; genus Effrenium; species Effrenium voratum. The sequence continues at coordinate 233,551 of CAUJNA010000361.1, read as the reverse complement.
CTCCGCCTCGGCCACACCCCTCTGGACTGTCGAAACCAGGACCTTTCCGGCTTCTTCACTTCCATCGACAAAGACCGCTTCTTAGCAGCCTGGCGTCTACTTTTGACTTGGTACCGACAGCGGCAACCACATTCCACCACCACACACCTCACTGTGGACACACTTGACACCTCTTCCACCACCCGCGTCTACAACGGACGCCGTCGCCGACACAAGCCGGCACAACGCACTCTGTGGCTTGACAACATCCCCGATATCATCCAAGCTACCCTTGACATGCAGATCTTTTCTGTCGGCTTCCGTTCCTTCAGGCAAACACGCGGGGCCCCGATGGGATCCCCCGCATCCCCTGCTTTATGCCTGATGGTAATTGCGGTTGCCGAGCAAATTTGGGCCAACACCCATCCTACTTCGGGACCTCGCTCCTTTGAGGACACCCTCCTACTCCGCTATGTGGATAACAGGCTCGTGGTCGCAACTCCTAGATGGCTTTCGACCCCGGCAGCCCACATCTTGTGCGACGAACACTTCTATGGAGGAGACATCATTTTGGAGACAGAAGCCGCCCTGGATTTCTTGGGTTTTCGACTGGACCTTGAGTGCGGCACCATCTCCTTCATCCCCTCGTATGAGAAGCACAACATGCTCTCCATCAAATCGGCCGCACCAATGATGCACAAGGAATCTGGATATTACTCCAGACGCACGCTGATCAGCCGGGTTTCCTTTCCTGAGTTTCAGCGAGATCACGATCTCGCATTGTTAACGAAGTTGTACGACCAACACGGTTTCACTTTGCAGAAAGAAGGAAAAAACGTACCGGCCTTCCTTTGCCACTTTTTATGATTGCACCCACTTTTTCACTCTTTGCCCACCAGCAGATCCCCACATGACCTGTTTTCACACCGCAGCTGTTTGACATAAAACCTTTTGCGATTATGGATCCTGACACAGCACGCCGGCTGCTTGAAGATTTTGAACTCATCATCGGCATTGCCCAGCAAGGCTTCGCCACCATTCGCGAGTTCGCTGAGGGTCCGGATTTTGCACCGGAAGCTCCACTCATTCTCACCGTGGAGGACATGGCCATTTCACCACCTACACCTCCCCTGACCCCCCCCGATGATCTCAATGAACCACTTCCTGAAGATCCTGGCGAACAACTTCTCGCAGATCATGATGAACAATTTCCTGATCATTGGACTCCGCCCACTCCACCCTCTCCTCCTGACAAAAAACGAGCTCGTCGCACACGCGACAAGACCTCCTCACGCGCTACGGCATCCAAACCTACCCGTGGACAACGCGAAGCTACCCCATCGACCAGGACTGATGCCGCTGCTGAGGCTGATCCCGAAGCCTCGCAACCCTGGACTGAGGAGGAGATTGATCTCCTCCGTTCGCTTAAGATCAATACCAAGGCCAAGCATGCATGGTCTGTCATCGCCACGAGACTTTCCCGCACAGTCGAAGACTGCAAGACTCAATGGGCCTTGCACAAGTGAGCTCGCCCCACTCGGGGCCTTGTGTGTGTGAACCGTCCTGGAACACGGACGTTAAACCTGAGCAGGGGGACACAGCACTTCACTGGGTCTGTGTCCAACGAAGCTACCAGTGAAGTGGGATATCCAGCTTGGCCAGCTGGACGTACCTGCCTTTCCTTTTTTTTCCTGACTGTTTTTCTGTCCTGTTCGCTGTTGCTTCCCGGTTTCTGTTCTGCATTGTGATCTGTCAAGCAATTTCAGCAGTTACAGTTGCAGGTTTTTCCAACCTTTTCATCTCGGCTAGTGAAGCCTCTCGAGATAAGTGTGTGTGTGTGTGTGTGCGTGTGTGCGGGTGGTGTGTGCGTGTGTGCGTGTGTGCGGGTGTGCGGGTGTGCGGGTGTGCGTGTGTGCGTGTGCGCGTGTGCGCGTGTGCGCGTGTGCGCGTGTGCGCGTGTGCGCGTGTGTCCGTGTGCGCGTGTGCGCGTGTGCGCGTGTGCGCGTGTGCCCGTGTGTGAGTCTGTGTGTGTGTGTCCGTGTGTCCGTGTGTGCGTGTGTCTGTGTGGTGTGTGTGTGTGTGTGTGTGTGTGTGTGTGTGTGGGTGCGTGTGCGTGTGTGTGTGTGTGTGCGTGTGCGTGTGTGCGTGCGTGTGGTGCGTGCGTGCGTGCGTGCGTGCGTGCGTGCGTGCGTGCGTGCGTGCGTGCGTGCGTGCGTGCGTGCGTGCGTGCGTGCGTGCGTGCGTGCGTGCGTGCGTGCGTGCGTGCGTGCGGTGTGTGTGTGTGTGTGTGTGTGTGTGTGTGTGTGTGTGTGTGTGTGTGTGTGTGTGTGTGTGTGTGTGTGTGTGTGTGTGTGTGTGTGTGGGGGTGCGCGCGTTCGCGCGCATGCGCGCGCGCAACTCCTGCGCTGATTGAGGTGAGGAGCTAGAGCAGGACTTCGGTCGGAAGTTGGCCACAGCGCAGGAGGAGCGAATCTCCGCAGAGTTCTTCGGCAGAAGGGAGGGGACTGAGGAGCTGACCCCAGGTTGCCCCTCAAGCCTCGCACCCCCTGCAGGGGACCCCCCAAAAAAACCACGCCCAAACACACTTCTCGGGAAAGACTAACAGACAGTTTTCGGAGGTGTGTTGGGGGGGGGGTCGCGGTGGTGGTGTGTTGAGGGAGTGTTTTATTAAAGCCAATTTTTATTTTTGATGCAGGATTTTTTTTCATTGTTGCTGCTACCCAAATCTTGGTAAGTTTACAGTTGCTCTTCAAGATCGCACGCAGGCCACTTGATTTCGCCCGGGAAAGGTGCCTGGGTTGAGGATGTGGGTCAAAGGATCTCTTCCGTTGCCGCTCGCTCTTGGCTCTTCCGAGGCAGACCGCAGGCGCCAAAGCCAAGCTGCAGCAAGACCAGCCTGGTCCCCGGAGCGAGTCATGGTCTGAAACTCAGGGGTCAGGCCCAGGCTTCTGTTTTTGTTTGCTATTTGTTTTGTTTTTCAGGTAATCATTATCCAACCCACCAATTAAAGGGAAACTGTTTCTGGTTTGGCGGCCGCCAGGCTCGCCACTTTGACTCGAGACCTTGAGGCCCGGCGCCAGCCTTTTTTTCCAGCTCACTCGTCGAGGGTGGTGAAGTCAGCCGGCTTGTGTCGAACATGTGCTTGAAAACTCGCCGCGACCGTTCCCATGTGTTGATTGTTTTTCTTGGGTGATGGCCACCCAAGTAAGTGTCAGGCATACATGTTTCTTTCAGCGTAAGCCAACATGTGAGCCACAATCAAACCCTGTGTAGATCAAGGTTGGTAAAGGATGCTCTCAAACATAAATGTGTGCATCCGCCCTTGTAAAGCATTGATGGTTTTGGGTACACCATCTTAGTGCCAGATGACTGACTCATTTGAGTGACTCCCTGAGTGTGAGACCCCGCGCCCGCTTCAGGGCGCTTCAAATGAGCTGGCGAAGCTCAGGGGGCAGCACCGGGACCTGGAGCTGGCGTATCAAAGCGCGGGGCGTTGGTTTGGCATCGAGCGGAGTCGAGCGGAGTCGCGTCGCCGGCGTGTGGCCCTCTCTCGTCACACGTAGAGGAGCCGTCCAGAGGAACCTGGCGACTTATTGGTGACATAATTTGTGTAGCTACTGGTACTGAGGACCATTCAGGGCCACCCTTGGCTCAAACCGGACCAGGGAAAAGCTTTGCCTTTCCGCGGCTGCCTCATGTTTTGGCAAGAAACCTTTGAACGGTTGCTAGTATTTCTCATTCATGGAAGGTTCATGTTTTGGGAGGGGGTTGATTGCTAGTAGTCATGTGCACCCAAACTTGGGTTCATCGCCATTTAGCGATCCCAGGAAGCCGTTTTCGCTGTTGCGTGTCCTAGATGACCACGATCCGCCCGGAGAAAGTGGAAACTGTGGGAGCCCTTTCTGCGTTGGAGCCCAAAATTGCAGGCAAGTCGCAGGAGCTCGACTTGGAGAAGCAGCGCGCAACAGAGGCGGGCCCACAAGCGCTCGCGTTGGGGGGTTTCCCACAAGCGGTTTGGTTGGCTTCAGTCAGGTTTAGCCACTTCAAGCTCACTTTGAACCTGAGAGGAGTTCTTTCAAAGCAAAGCCAGCTTTCAACCAAGCTTCCACGAAGGTTGGTGGGCTGCTATGTCCAGAAAGCTGCCATGTGCTGCCAGGAAGGTGCTCGCCTCCAGCAAGAGCTGTCGGAGGCTGGGCCCAGCCGGGGCGATTCGTGGAGCTTGAGGCTTTGGCTCAGTTTGGCAGGGCTAGCCAGTTGCGCCTTGGGAGCGTGCCGTTTTGGCCCAGGGCTCAAGTCATGGGGCCATGCGCGCTCCGACGGAGTTTCCCAGCAGCCTGCAGCTGAACAAGGCCATCAGCGCCTGCGCGAAAGGCGAGCGCTGGCAGGAGGCGCTGGAGCTGCTGCGATGCCGTCGGAGGGATGCGGTGAGCTTCAATGCCGCACAGCACGCCTGTGTCCGAGGAGCGCAGTGGCAGATGGCTCTGCTGGTCTTTCAGCACATGGAGACGCAGGCGGCGCGGAGGAACGTCGTCTCCTTCAACACGGCCATCAGTGCTTGCGAGAAGGGGGCGCACTGGGAGCTGGCGCTGTCTCTGTTGGCCATGTCCCGCGAACATGGCCTGCACGACCAGATCACGCGCAATGCGGCCGTGTCGGCCTGCGAGAAGGCCTCCTGTTGGCGCCAGGCCCTCGCGCTGCTGGAGCCGCACCCAGACCTGGTGACGTACAACGCCTGCATCACCGCCTGCGCCGGAGCGGCGGAGTGGCGCCCAGCGCTCAAGCTGCTGAGCCAGGTGGACGGCGATGTGGTCAGCTATACTGCAGCCATGAGCGCTTGTAGAGGCGCTTGGCAGCATGTGCTGGCGCTACTGCAAGAGATGCAGGTGCGGCAGGTGGAAGGCAACCTTATGACCTTCAACACCGCGATTGCTTCCCTTGCAAAGGCGAAGCAGTGGTCGCTGGCTTTGAGGTGCTTCCACGCCCTGCGCCGAAAATCCGCAGTCTCCTACGGGGCGGCCATGGGTGCTGTGGATCGCTGGGAGGAGGCGTTGGAGCTGCTGGGGCGCGCCTGCCAGGAGGTCCAGGTGAATGTGGTGCTCTTCAACGCCTGCCTCGGCGCCTGCGCAGAGCGCCAGGCCTGGCGCTGGGCTCTGCAGCTGCCGCGCCAGCTCGAGCAGCGGAGCTTGCGGCGCACCAGCAGCACCCAGTCTGCGGCGGTGTCAGCCTTAGTGCGGCACTGGAGCTGGGCGCTGCTGCTGCTGGACGGAGGCAACGCGATCGTCTACAATGCAGCCATTGCAGTTTGCGCGGGAGGGCACCAGCGCTCAGCTGCCTTGAGCCTGCTTGCGGAGCTCCGGCGAATCTCCCTGGAGCGGGACGCGATCTCGTACACCTCAGCGCTGGGTCTCGGAGCCACGTGGACGGAGGCGCTGCGCCTGGCAGAGCGGGCGCGCGCGGAGCAGCTGCTGGACCTGGTGTGCTGTGGCGCTGCGGTGAATGCGTGCGAGCTGGCGGCGCAGTGGCTGGCAGCGGTGCAGCTGCTGGCGGCGACCCAAAGGCTAAGCTTTCAACAAGACGATGCCATCTACAACAGCGTCATCAGCGCGTGCAAAGGGGCCGTTGTCACGCGGAATTCACGGTGATCTTGCAGGCCGCAGTCTGATCCCTGCTGAATTCGTGCACGAGCCGGGTGCGCAGGCTGCACGGGCTGCGTGGGCCGCGCGTGCCACGAAATGAGGCTGAGACTGCGGAAAATAAACAACTCTGAGCCAAGGTTTGCCATCCAGTCGTCGGAAAACGCGGGAAGGTGTGTGGGCCCTTCATAACCCTTTGTACTGGCCAAGCTTTCATTTTTGATTAGCGACGTGAGGCCATGCCTCTTGCTGCAGAGCAAGCGTTACCGTCACCCCAACAGCTCTGTTCACGTCGACATGTTCCAACCCTTCGACAGGTGCAGCAAATGAAGGCGGATGTTGAGGCGGCCTCGAGCAAGAACAGTCGCTGGCTCATGTGCGCATGGGTTGGCTGTGGGTGCATCGGGCGGGCAAGTTGAATTCAGAGCCAAATGGAAAAATGGGAAAAGCTCAGTTTTCTTCCAACCTCCAACCTCCGGCCTGCAGCCCGTCCGTTTGACGTCTTATCCTGGTTTGTGTTTTGCTCTGGGTGCAACCTGGGGCTCAGGCGCCCATGGCTTTGGTCCAAGGCCAGCAGCTCCAAGCGGACCTGGCAGCTAAGGCGCGGATGTCGTGAGGGACGGTGCCCCCCAAAGGGGAAGCTTTCGAACGGCGAAGTCTGTAGGGTGCAACCTGACGCATTCCGATGATTGCGCTTGCGTTCCAGTGGTGAGGCAGACGGCCCGGCGCATCAAGACCACAAGTCCGCTTACACATTGGCGTGCCAAGCACTCCACCGAATCCCCAACATGTACACCAAGGAGTGGAGACCTTGTGGTTTCCTTCTCTCACCCCTCCCTGGCGCGCAACTCGGCCTGCGCGCCACCTAATGAGCTGTGCGTCCCACTCGAGTGGGCGTGTCGTGTTCAATGTCCGTTTCATGATGGCAAAGCTGCAGCAGCACGCGTGTGTCGTTTTCCTCCGGGAGCCCGCGGCCAGGCAGCAGAGCTGGCGGAGGAGTCCAAGGCGAGGGAGCCTTGGCCTCGGAGAAGTCCGAGGGCCTCGTCAGGGGACCCTTCAGTTGGTGTGGGGCTGGCCTGTTTTTGTTGGGATTGGGGTTCTGTTTCTAGCCGGCCGGCGTCAAGAAGAAAGGGGTTGAACCCGTTCCGCTCAAATGGCCGATTGGGGAAGGTACCCCCTGAAGGTCCAAACTTGCTTTGGTGCCATTTGGTTTCTCCGTGGGCCCCCCCGCGTTTGCGCGGGAAACCCGTGATGGTTTTCCAAACGGGGACCATCTGACTGCCAGTCTCAGCTCTCGAGCCCGAGGTCCTTAGAGGCCGCCGGCCGGCAGATGCAGCAGCAGCCCGAAGCCCGGAAAGAGCTTCCGGCGGCGAATGATATATGGCGGGAGGTGTTCCCTGCATGGGCTGCAAGCTTTTTTTGTGGCCCGGCGTGCTTGCTGATTGTGTTTTTGTGCAGGACGCATTTGTGGCGTGCTGTGCTCGTTTTTTTTTTTGCTGTGACACTTGGGGTTGTTTGAGACTTGTCGCGGTGGGGGTCTTTAGGGGTCGAGCTTGCTGAAACCTTTGCAAGGCGTCTTGTTTTGAGCAAGTCTTTGCACAGCGTGATCGCAGCGTCAGCGCCGCGCATTGTCAAACTGGCTTCAGCCGTGTGAAATATACGTAGGCCATGGCAGCGCGATTTCAGTGAGAGGCATGTCTCACATGGAAAACTTGAGCCAGACAGACGCAGGTCATGGTGCGCATTCATCGCCTGATCTTCAGCCTGTTTCCAGATTTGATGTGCTGCAGTCAAGGCAGCTCATGCTGAGGTGTGACGAACTTCAAAACCAGTGCAGACAGCGGTGGGGCGGCCCGTGCTCAGTAGATTTCAAGGTGGTGCGAGAAACAGTTCCGAAACATTGGTCAAACCCTCGCCAATCCTGTTCAGCCCTCACCTCGTGCTCACTCGTTTTTAGCTGTTTTGCCTTTGCCTGTGGCAGAGGTTCTCGGATTCATTGGTTGGTCAAGCATGCGTGATCAAGCATTGTGGCAAAGATTCCCCTTCAGCGGGAGCGACATAAGATCACTCCTGACATATTGCAGAAGGTTTAGCAGAAATAAATGCTCCGTGTTACAGCAATGCGAAGGCCATTGTTGAAGAATCAAGACATTAGAATCGATTAATCAAGAGGATATCAAAGTTCCAGCAGTCTCTCAACTGAGTGCACGGAAATTCAAAGACAGCGGTGACAGCAGTATATCAACCCCAGGTTTTAAACCAGTTCCATCACACTGGCTCGTGGAGTCTTGATTTCTTGAGTCAGAGGCCCTTTGCCCGCCGCTTGGCCCTTTCAGTTTCTGAGGTCTTCGGAAATTCAGGATTTGACTGAGCGGCTGGAAGCGAGCAACCTGGAATTGACCAGAAGCTTTGGCGCATTGAGAGCACTGGAGACAGTTGCCCTTTGCACATGGAACCTGAAGGTGGCCCGAAAAGCTTATGTCGCTTGTGCGAGGGACACGCAAAGCCGAAGGACATTTTTTCACATTTCAATCTGGCATGACAGGCACGGTCCGTGTGATTGAATTGAAGGGCAGGGTTGCCTCATCCGAGGAAAAACATCAGCATTCGAGAAGGGCGAGCGAGAATTGACCAGTGAGAAGGCCGACTTGGAGCGGAGGCCTGCTCCAAATTTTGTTCAGCAGCCTCACGCTGCACATTTCCGAAGATCTGGAGGATCACGGTCACTGCATCCATGTGCCTCCCAGTGTGCAGGTGTGGCGATCTTCGGCAAGAATGCGACAACCTGCCAGAGTCTGAGATCAGCATCGCTCGTTTCGTGTGAGGCGTGCATGGGCTTGCAGCTTACGTGCGCGAAGGGGCTATTGGTGAAGCAACCTCGCTCGGTTCAACCAACATAATGAGGCTAAGGAGCGGTTGCAACTGGAGCCGTGGTTGGCCCCCTTAAACCCTTGCAACACCGCATCCCAAGTTCCCCAGCCCCCGTGTGTGCGCCCCCAGGTCCGGGCAGGTCAGTGATCTGTCGCAGAAGCTGGAGGCCGGCAGCCGGGAGCTGTCCAGACGCTCGGCCGGGAATGGCCGGAACCACTTTGAAACCAAGGGACCCTCAACGACTGTTGGGGGTGGCGTGAATTCACTAATTCACTCCAGGATCACAAGAACGTGAGAAAGAGCTCAGGAAAAACGGCCGACTTTGAGCAGGAGGGGCAGAAGGCGGCTGGGGAAAAGGCCGACTTGGAGCGGAGGCCAGGAAGGGCGTAGCATGGCATACAGATCCCTCACTTCAAATTAGAGTTCTGTAGCTGGATGCATGCAGGCGTGGTTGTGCTTGCTTTTGCCTTCTGATATGCAGCATGCTTGGCTCCCGCGTTGGTATCTTGGATTATGGGAGTCGGCATCTGCTTTTCGCAGCGCAGGTGTAGCGAGCTTCAGCAAGAGTGCGGCAACCTGCAAGAACCTGAGCTGTCGAAACAAAAGCGTTGGATATTACCTGACTTGTTTATGTTGCTTGCATAAAGTTGTCAAAGGCCCCGCAGTGCGCGAGGAGCAAGTAGCAGTTGCGTGAAGCATGCTACTTGCTCGACGCGAAGCTTGTGCAGGCTCAAGGGCGAACGGTACGTTGATTCACCTAGGTCCTCGGAGGTCCAGGATTTGTCGCAGAAGCTTGAGGCAAGCAACCAGGAGCTGTCGCGATCCTTGCCTGCCTTGGCGTCCTGTTTCCACAGTATTTGGGAAGGCTGGCAAGGGCTGTTTTTGAGGAGCAGTTCCATCTCATGGTGTCCAAACTGAACACGGTTTGGGCACAGGATACCCGGTTGCTTTTGCGCATGCGGCCTTTGAAACGAGGTCGGGCCTCCCATGGCAGACTTTCTTGGGTCCTGTCTAGGTCAAAGTGTCTACGTGTTAAACTTGTGCACGCAAGAGCTGCTCAATGCAACCATGTGCAGTGTGCAGCAGTAGCAGCTAACCCATTGGTTTTCAAGAACTTATGCTTGCCTATGACTGCATTTGCCAGAAGTCAGGGTGTGTGCATGACCAAAGCACGCTGAGGAAGAAAGGCAGACTTTGAGCAGGAGGGTCAGAAGGCGGCCGGGGAAAAGTCCGACTTGGAGCGAAGGCCGGAGGGAGGGATACACCCGCACCAAACATTGGAGACATCCTGTCTCTGCAGGGGAGCACAGACAGCTGACTTTGTGAAGAGACGCTGCGCTCGGGTGCATCTAGTTGTTTGAGTTTTGTCTGGCTGCAGCGTGCTTGGTCCTGGGGCGCCTTGGAGTTTGCTTGGGCTGCTGCAGGTGTAGCGAGCTTCAGCAGGAGTGCGGCAACCTGCGAGATCCTGAGCCCATGGAGCATGAGGGGCGCTGACTGGCTGATGCGTGAGGCTGCTTCCTTCATGGTTTTTCAGTGCTGATGTTGTTGGAGATGACAAGCCAGCTCACATTCTGGCTTGCAACTATTGTTGGTGTATGCCTGTTTCATGCTGTTTGTGCGCTTTCATGAAAGGCTTCATGAATGATCAGCACATCATGTTTCCGGCACCCTAGGTCCTCGGAAGTCAAGGGCCTGTCGCAGAAGCTTGAGGCAAGCAACCGGGAGCTGTCACGATCCTTGCCTGCCTTGGTGGTTTCCCGTTTACGCGGTATTTGGGAAGGCCTTCTGGCACGGTGTGTGAGGGCTACCATTGTTTTCGCGGCTCCGTTCCAGTGGAGGTGTTTGCGGCATTGTCAAAATGGTTTGGGTGTAGGTTCTTTTTGCGCATGCGGCCTGAAACCCCACTACGCTTGTCATACATTCTGTGGGTCCTGGCTAGATCAAAGTGTCTACGTTTCACCTGTGCCCGACTGAGCAAGCGATCATGTGCAAGGTTCAATTTCAAGCACTTATGCTTGTCTATGACTACATGTGTCAGAAGGCAGGGCGTGTGCATGACCAAAGCACGCTGAGGAAGAACGACAGACTTTGAGACGCAGGGTCAGAAGGCGGCCGGGGAAAAGTCCGACTTGGAGCGAAGGCCGGAGGGAGGGATACACCCGCACCAAACATTGGAGACATCCTGTCTCTGCAGGGGAGCACAGACAGCTGACTTTGTGAAGAGACGCTGCGCTCGGGTGCATCTAGTTGTTTGAGTTTTGTCTGGCTGCAGCGTGCTTGGTCCTGGGGCGCCTTGGAGTTTGCTTGGGCTGCTGCAGGTGTAGCGAGCTTCAGCAGGAGTGCGGCAACCTGCGAGATGCTGAGCCCATGGAGCATGAGGGGCGCTGACTGGCTGATGCGTGAGGCTGCTTCCCTCGGGGTCATTCAGTGCTGATGGTTATTGGAGATAATAACATATGACGTCTCAGTTCGCCATGCTTACTGCAGGTGTGCTGTATGCTGTTTGTCGCTCTTCGTGGTTCCTGAAGCGCTTGATGCATGATCAGCGCATCATGCTTCCGTCGTACCTAGGTCCTCGGAAGTCAAGGATTTGTCGCAGAAGCTTGAGGCAAGCAACCAGGAGCTGTCACGACCCTTGTCTGCCTTGGTGGTGTCCTTTTTGGGTGTTAGTCCATGGCATTTGGGGAAGTCCGCCGTAGTTGTATGCAGGGCCGGCCCGGGTTGTTGAGGGAGTCCTTTCAATTCTCAGCGTTCGCAGCACTGCTACAATGGCATGCGCAGTTTTCTGGTGCATAATGTGGCTTTTTGAAATTCAGCTACCTTTCCCATCATGGATTTAGATGAATTCCTGTTTGGGACAATGTACCTACGTTTTGCTCGTGCACGAATGAGCAACTCAATGCCACCATGTGCAATGTGCAATAGTAGCATCCAACTCATTTGTTTTAGGCACTCATGCTTGCCTATGGCTGCATTTGCCAGAAGTCAGCACGTGTGCATCACCAAAGAACGCTGAGGAAGAACGGCAGACTTTGAGCAGGAGGGGCAGAAGGCGGCCGGGGAAAAGTCCGACTTGGAGCGAAGGCCCGAGGGAAGGGTACATCGGGTACACCCACGCCAAACATGAGACACATCCGGCCACCGGAGCCCAGTTCGGGCGATTACATCTGACCTTGGTTAAGAGAGGCTGCGCTCAGTGTGCATCGTGCAGATTGAGCTTAGTCTGCGGCTGCATGCTTGGGCTGCTGCAGGTGTAGCAATCTTCAGCAGGAGTGCGGCAACCTGCGAGATCCTGAGCTGCTTCCTTCATGGTTGTTCGGTGCTGATGTTGTTGGAGATGATGGCCCGGTTCACATTCTGGCTTGATTTGACTTGCCAATATTGTCGGTGTATGCCTGCTTCATGCTGTTTGTGTGCTCTTTACGACGTATGGAGCGCGCTTGATGCGTTGTCAGCAGTTACTTTCGTCGTACCTAGGTCCTCGGAAGTCAAGGATTTGTCGCAGAAGCTTGAGGCAAGCAACCAGGAGCTGTCACGACCCTTGTCTGCCTTGGTGGTGTCCTTTTTGGGTGTTAGTCCATGGCATTTGGGGAAGTCCGCCGTAGTTGTATGCGGGCAGGCCCGGGTTGTTGAGGGAGTCCTTTCAATTCTCAGCGTTCGCAGCACTTCTACAATGGCATGCGCAGTTTTCTGGTGCATAATGTGGCTTTTTGAAATTCAGCTGCCTTTCCCATCATGGATTTAGATGAATTCCTGTTTGGGACAATGTACCTACGTTTTGCTCGTGCACGAATGAGCAACTCAATGCCACCATGTGCAGTGTGCAATAGTAGCATCCAACTCATTTGTTTTCAGCACTCATGCTTGCCTATGGCTGCATTTGCCAGAAGTCAGCACGTGTGCATCACCAAAGAACGCTGAGGAAGAACGGCAGACTTTGAGCAGGAGGGGCAGAAGGCGGCCGCGGAAAAGTCCGACTTGGAGCGAAGGCCCGAGGGAGGGGTACATCGGGTACACCCACGCCAAACATGAGACACATCCGGCCACCGGAGCCCAGTTCGGGCGATTACATCTGACCTTGGTTAAGAGAGGCTGCGCTCAGTGTGCATCGTGCAGATTGAGCTTAGTCTGCGGCTGCATGCTTGGGCTGCTGCAGGTGTAGCAATCTTCAGCAGGAGTGCGGCAACCTGCGAGATCCTGAGCTGCTTCCTTCATGGTTGTTTGGTGCTGATGTTGTTGGAGATGATGGCCCGGTTCACATTCTGGCTTGATTTGACTTGCCAATATTGTCGGTGTATGCCTGCTTCATGCTGTTTGTGTGCTCTTTACGACGTATGGAGAGCGCTTGATGCGTTGTCAGCAGTTACTTTCGGCGTACCTAGGTCCTCGGAAGTCAAGGATTTGTCGCAGAAGCTTGAGGCAAGCAACCAGGAGCTGTCACGACCCTTGTCTGCCTTGGTGGTGTCCCACTTCCATGGTATTGGGCTACCATTGTTTTCGCGGAGCCGTTCCAATTGGAGGCGTCTACGGCATTGTCGGTTCGTTTTGCGCATGCGGTGTTTGAGATGCACTGCGCTTTTGAACGTTCTGTGGGTCCCGTTCAGATCAAAGTGTCTACGCTTCACTTGTGCACGAATGAGCAACTCAATGCGACCATGTGTGGTGTGCAAAAGTAGCATCTAACTGATCATGTGACCCATTTGTTTTCAAGCACCTATGCTTGCCTATGCCTTCATGTGTCAGAAGCCAGGGTGGGCATGACGAAAGCACGCTGAGGAAGAACGGCAGACTTTGAGCAGGAGGGGCAGAAGGCGGCTGGGGAGAAGTCCGACTTGGAGCGAAGGCCGGAGGGAGGGAGACGAGGGAGAGACCTGTACCAAACATTGGATGCATCCTATCACTGCAAAGGAGCACAGCTCTTTGTGCATCTAGCCGTTTGATTTTTGTCTGCCGCTTCAGCGTGCTTGGTCCTGGGGCGCTTTGGGGCTGCTGCAGGTGTAGCGAGCTTCAGCAGGAGTGCGGCAACCTGCGAGATTCTGAGCCCATGCAGCATGAGGGGGGGCTGACTGGACGACGTATGACGACCCAGTACCCAGTTGGTGCAGCCATGGTTGGTGCATGTGCTGTGCGCTCCTCATAGTTATGCTTGATGCATCACGTCATGCTTCCGGCTCCCTAGGTCCTCGGAAGTCAAGGATCTGTCGCAGAAGCTTGAGGCAAGCAACCAGGAGCTGTCTCGACACCTGCCTGCCTTGGTGGAGTCGTTTTTGGGTATTTGCCCATGATTTTTAGGAAGGCTAGCACGGTATGTGAGTGCTAATTACCATTGTTTTCGAGGAACTGTTTCTGTGGCCTTTGAATGGCTTACATTCAGATTGTCTTGGTCAATCTGTCCTCTTTTTTTTTGCGTGGGAATGAGCAACTTGCAGTGTGAAACAGTAGCATCTAGCCCATTTGTTTTCAAGCACTTGTGCTTGCCTATGACTGCACTTGCCAGCGGGTGCATGACGAAAGCAAGCTGAGGAAGAACGGCAGACTTTGAGCAGCAGGGGCAGAAGGCGGCCGGGGAAAAGTCCGACTTGGAGCAAAGGCCGGAGGGAGGGGTACACCCGTACCAAACGTGGGGTACGGTTTGTCACTGCAAAGGAGCACAGCTTGGCAGAATACAGCTGACTTTGTGAACAGACGCGCTCGTGTTCATCTAGCCGAGTTTTAACGGCTGCAGCGTGCTTGGCCCCGGGTTGCAGGTGTAGCGAGCTTCAGCAAGAGTGCGGCAACCTGCGAGATCCTGAGCCCACGGAGCATGAGGGGCGCATATGTAGATGGATCCGTTGACTAGGATAGGTCATTCTCATTGTTGAGAGGTTTTCTGATGGCGTTTTGTTGAGACCTCACGAGGTCAAAATAGCCAGGGTGAAATGCCTTCAACAATACCTGGATTCCAATTAGTGCGGGTTGGTTCCTCGTTGCACTCCCGGTCTGAAGTATTTCTGAGACCATGCGTTTGTTGTCACAGCCTGTGAATACCAGTTAAGCTTTCCATACCATCAAAGAGACGCGATAGCCTGCGGCTGAAGCGTAAGGCTGATGTTGTTGGAGATGATGGCCCGGTTCACGTTCTGGCTTGCAACATCTTGCAACTATTGTTGGTGCATGCCTGCTGCGTGATCTTTGTGCGCTTCTCACTGTTTGTGGAGCACCGAGGTCGCAGAAGCTCGAAGCAAGCAACCAGGAGCTGTCACGATACTTGCCCGCCTTGGTGGAGTCATTTTGGGTATTTAATAGTATTTGCCCACGGTATTTCGGGAGGCGGGCACGGAATGTGAGGGCCACCATTGTTTTCGAGGAATTGTTTCTGTTGTCTTTGAAACGATGTTGTGCTTCACATGGCTTACATTCAATGGGCCCTGGCTTGGTCAATGTGTCTCGTCTGTGTGTGGGAATGAGGAACTCAATGCAACCATATGCATTGTGTAACGGTAGCGTCTAACCCATTTGTTTGTGAACAGTTGTGCTTGCCTATGACTACATTTGAGACAGCTGAGGAAGAACGGCAGACTTTGAGCAGGAGGGGCAGAAGGCGGCCGGGGAAAAGTCCGACTTGGAGCAAAGGCCGGAGGGAGGGGTACACCCGTACCAAACGTGGGGTACGTTTTGTCACTGCAAAGGAGCACAGCTTGGCAGAATACAGCTGACTTTGTGAACAGACGCGCTCGTGTGCATCTAGCCGTCTGAGTTTTAACGGCTGCAGCGTGCTTGGCCCCGGGTTGCAGGTGTAGCGAGCTTCAGCAAGAGTGCGGCAACCTGCGAGATCCTGAGCCCATGGAGCATGAGGGGCGCTGACTGGCTGATGCGTGAGGCTGCTTCCTTCGGGGTCATTTAGTGCTGATGTTGTTGGAGATGATGCCCCGGTTCACGTTCTGGCTTGCAACATCTTGCAACTATTGTTGGTGCATGCCTGCTGCGTGATATTTGTGCGCTTCTCACTGTTTGTGGAGCACCGAGGTCGCAGAAGCTTGAAGCAAGCAACCAGGAGCTGTCACGATACTTGCCCGCCTTGGTGGAGTCATTTTTTGGCATTTAATAGTATTTGCCCACGGTATTTGGGGAGGCGGGCACGGAATGTGAGGGCCACCATTGTTTTCGAGGAATTGTTTCTGTTGTCTTTGAAACGATGTTGTGCTTCACATGGCTTACATTCAGTGGGCCCTGGCTTGGTCAATGTGTCTCGTTTGTGCGTGGGAATGAGGAACTCAAGGCAACCATCTGCATTGTGTAACGGTAGCGTCTAACCCATTTGTTTGTGAACAGTTGTGCTTGCCTATGACTACATTTGAGACAGCTGAGGAAGAACGGCAGACTTTGAGCAGGAGGGGCAGAAGGCGGCCGGGGAAAAGTCCGACTTGGAGCAAAGGCCGGAGGGAGGGGTACACCCGTACCAAACGTGGGGTACGTTTTGTCACTGCAAAGGAGCACAGCTTGGCAGAATACAGCTGACTTTGTGAACAGACGCGCTCGTGTGCATCTAGCCGTCTGAGTTTTAACGGCTGCAGCGTGCTTGGCCCCGGGTTGCAGGTGTAGCGAGCTTCAGCAAGAGTGCGGCAGCCTGCGAGATCCTGAGCCCATGGAGCATGAGGGGCGCTGACTGGCTGATGCGTGAGGCTGCTTCCTTCGGGGTCATTTAGTGCTGATGTTGTTGGAGATGATGCCCCGGTTCACGTTCTGGCTTTCAACTATTGTTGGTGAATGCCTGCTGCATGATATTTGTGCGCTTCTCACTGTTTGTGGGGCACCCCGAGGTCGCAGAAGCTTGAAGCAAGCAACCAGGAGCTGTCACGATACTTGCCTGCCTTGGCGCAGTCATTTTTGGGTATTTCATAGTACTTGCCCACGGTATTTGGGGAGGCAGGCACGGAATGTGAGGACACCATTGTTTTCGAGGAATTGTTTCTGTTGTCTTTGAAGCGATGTCTTGCTTCTCATGGCTTACATTCAGTGGGCCCTGGCTTGGTCAATGTGTCTCGTTTGTGCGTGGGAATGAGGAACTCAATGCAACCATGTGCATTGTGTAACGGTAGCGTCTAACCCATTTGTTCTGAAGCATTCATGCTTGTCTATGACTGAACTTGAGACAGCTGAGGAAGAGCGGCAGACTTTGAGCAGGAGGGGCAGAAGGCGGCCGGGGAAAAGTCCGACTTGGAGCGAAGGCCGGAGGGAGGGGTACAACCGTACCAAACATGGGGTACGTTTTGTCATTGCGAAGGAGCACTGACTTTGTGAACAGACGCGCTCGTGTGCATCTAGCCGTCTGAGTTTTAACGGCTGCAGCGTGCTTGGCCCTGGGTTGCAGGTGTAGCGAGCTTCAGCAGGAGTGCGGCAACCTGCGAGATCCTGAGCCCATGGAGCATGAGGGGCGCTGACTGGCTGATGCGTGAGGCTGCTTCCTTCGGGGTCATTTAGTGCTGATGTTGTTGGAGATGATGGCCCGGTTCACGTTCTGGCTTGCAGCATCTTGCAACTATTGTTGGTGCATGCCTGCTGCGTGATATTTGTGCGCTTCTCACTGTTTGTGGAGCACCCCGAGGTCGCAGAAGCTTGAAGCAAGCAACCAGGAGCTGTCACGATACTTGCCTGCCTTGGTGGAGTCATTTTGGGTATTTAATAGTATTTGCCCACGGTATCTGGGGAGGCGGGCACGGAATGTGAGGGCCACCATTGTTTTCGAGGAATTGCTTCTGTGGCCTTTGAAACGATGTTGTGCTTTACATGGCTTACATTCAGTCTTGGTCAATCTGTCTTGTGCTTGCGTGGGAATGAGCAACTCAATGCAACCATGCAGTAGCATCTAACCCATTTGTTCTTGACTTGAGCACTTATGCTTGCCTATGACTACGTTTGGTACTGCTGAGGAAGAATGGCAGACTTTGAGCAGGAGGGGCAGAAGGCGGCCGGGGAGAAGTCCGACTTGGAGCAAAGGCCGGAGGGAGGGGTACACCCGTACCAAACGTGGGGTACGTTTTGTCACTGCAAAGGAGCACAGCTTGGCAGAATACAGCTGACTTTGTAAACAGACGCGCTCGTGTGCATCTAGCCGTCAGAGTTTTAACGGCTGCAGCATGCTTGGTGCTGGGTTGCAGGTGTAGCGAGCTTCAGCAGGAGTGCGGCAACCTGCGAGATCCTGAGCCCATGGAGCATGAGGGGCGCTGACTGGCTGATGCGTGAGGCTGCTTCCTTCGGGGTCATTTAGTGCTGATGTTGTTGGAGATGATGGCCCGGTTCACGTTCTGGCTTTCAACTATTGTTGGTGAATGCCTGCTGCATGATATTTGTGCGCTTCTCACTGTTTGTGGGGCACCCCGAGGTCGCAGAAGCTTGAAGCAAGCAACCAGGAGCTGTCACGATACTTGCCTGCCTTGGCGCAGTCATTTTTGGGTATTTCATAGTACTTGCCCACGGTATTTGGGGAGGCAGGCACGGAATGTGAGGACACCATTGTTTTCGAGGAATTGTTTCTGTTGTCTTTGAAGCGATGTCTTGCTTCTCATGGCTTACATTCAGTGGGCCCTGGCTTGGTCAATGTGTCTCGTTTGTGCGTGGGAATGAGGAACTCAGTGCAACCATGTGCATTGTGTAACGGTAGCGTCTAACCCATTTGTTCTGAAGCATTCATGCTTGTCTATGACTGAACTTGAGACAGCTGAGGAAGAGCGGCAGACTTTGAGCAGGAGGGGCAGAAGGCGGCCGGGGAAAAGTCCGACTTGGAGCGAAGGCCGGAGGGAGGGGTACAACCGTATCAAACATGGGGTACGTTTTGTCATTGCGAAGGAGCACTGACTTTGTGAACAGACGCGCTCGTGTGCATCTAGCCGTCTGAGTTTTAACGGCTGCAGCGTGCTTGGCCCTGGGTTGCAGGTGTAGCGAGCTTCAGCAGGAGTGCGGCAACCTGCGAGATCCTGAGCCCATGGAGCATGAGGGGCGCTGACTGGCGTGAGGCTGCTTCCTTCGGGGTCATTTAGTGCTGATGTTGTTGGAGATGATGGCCCGGTTCACGTTCTGGCTTGCAGCATCTTGCAACTATTGTTGGTGCATGCCTGCTGCGTGATATTTGTGCGCTTTTCACTGTTTGTGGAGCACCCCGAGGTCGCAGAAGCTTGAAGCAAGCAACCAGGAGCTGTCACGACGCTTGCCTGCCTTGGTGGAGTCATTTTGGGTTTTTAATAGTATTTGCCCACGGTATCTGGGGAGGCGGGCACGGAATGTGAGGGCCACCATTGTTTTCGAGGAATTGCTTCTGTGGCCTTTGAAACGATGTTGTGCTTTACATGGCTTACATTCAGTCTTGGTCAATCTGTCTTGTGCTTGCGTGGGAATGAGCAACTCAATGCAACCATGCAGTAGCATCTAACCCATTTGTTCTTGACTTGAGCACTTATGCTTGCCTATGACTACGTTTGGTACTGCTGAGGAAGAATGGCAGACTTTGAGCAGGAGGGGCAGAAGGCGGCCGGGGAGAAGTCCGACTTGGAGCGAAGGCCGGAGGGAGGGGTACACCCGTACCAAACAGGGGATACATTTTATCACTGCAAAGGAGCACAGCTTGGCAGAATACAGCTGACTTTGTAAACAGACGCGCTCGTGTGCATCTAGCTGTCTGAGTTTTAACGGCTGCAGCGTGCTTGGCCCTGGGTTGCAGGTGTAGCGAGCTTCAGCAAGAGTGCGGCAACCTGCGAGATCCTGAGCCCATGGAGCATGAGGGGCGCTGACTGGCGTGAGGACTTTTCGGAGATCCCTGTGCACCACCTTTTCCGGCCACCCCTCCAAGCCAAACCTCGCCCCCATCTCCCCGCTCTCGGCGGAGGCTACCCTGTGTACCTTTTCGCTCCAGGCTATCTCGTTGACCCTGTAGGAGCCCCTGCTTTCGATCGGCTTAACCCTGATCCGAACCAGGCTGTTTAGTGCTGATGTTGTTGGAGATGATGGCCCGGTTCACGTTCTGGCTTGCAGCATCTTGCAACTATTGTTGGTGCATGCCTGCTGCGTGATATTTGTGCGCTTCTCACTGTTTGTGGAGCACCCCGAGGTCGCAGAAGCTTGAAGCAAGCAACCAGGAGCTGTCACGATACTTGCCTGCCTTGGTGGAATTTGGTGGAGTCATTTTTTAGCATTTAATAGTATTTGCCCACGGTATTTGGGGAGGCAGACACGGAATGTGAGGACACCATTGTTTTCGAGGAATTGTTGCTGTGGCCTTTGAAACGCTGTCGTGCTTCCCATGGCTTACATTCAGTGGGCCCTGTCTTGGTCAACGTGTCTCGTTTTTGCGGGTGCTCAGTGCAACCATGTGCATTGTGTAACGGTAGCGTCTAACCAACCCATTTGTTCTTGAAAACTTATGCTGCATGATGCTTGCCTATGGCTACATTTCAGACAGCTGAGGAAGAATGGCAGACTTTGAGCAGGAGGGGCAGAAGGCGGCCGGGGAGAAGTCCGACTTGGAGCGAAGGCCGGAGGGAGGGGTACACCCGTACCAAACAGGGGATACATTCTATCACTGCAAAGGAGCACAGCTTGGCAGAATACAGCTGACTTTGTAAACAGACGCGCTCGTGTGCATCTAGCCGTCTGAGTTTTAACGGCTGCAGCGTGCTTGGCCCTGGGTTGCAGGTGTAGCGAGCTTCAGCAAGAGTGCGGCAACCTGCGAGATCCTGAGCCCATGGAGCATGAGGGGCGCTGACTGGCTGAAGCGTGAGGCTGCTTCCTGCAGGGTCATCTAGTGCTGATGTTGTTGCAGATGATGGCCCGGTTCACGTTCTGGCTTGCAGCATTTTGCAACTATTGTTGGTGCATGCCTGCTGCGTGATATTTGTGCGCTTCTCACTGTTTGTGGAGCACCCCGAGGTCGCAGAAGCTTGAAGCAAGCAACCAGGAGCTGTCACGATACTTGCCCGCCTTGGTGGAGTCATTTTTGGTTTTTAATAGTATTTGCCCACGGTATTTGGGGTGGCAGGCACGGAATGTGAGGACACCATTGTTTTCGAGGAATTGTTGCTGTCGCCTTTAAAACGCTGTCGTGCTTCGCATGGCTTACATTCAGTGCACCCTGGCTTGGTCAACGTGTCTCGTTTTTGCGGGGGAGTGAGGAACTTAGTCCAACCATGTGCGTTGTGTAACGGTAGCGTCTGACCCATATGTTTTTGAACAGTTATGCTTGCCTATGACTACATTTGAGACAGCTGAGGAAGAACGGCAGACTTTGAGCAGGAGGGGCAGAAGGCGGCCGGGGAAAAGTCCGACTTGGAGCGAAGGCCGGAGGGAGGGGTACACCCGTACCAAACATGGGATACATTTTGTCACTGCAAAGGAGCACAGCTTGGCAGAATACAGCTGACTTTGTGAACAGACGCGCTCGTGTGCATCTAGCCGTCTGAGTTTTAACGGCTGCAGCGTGCTTGGCCCTGGGTTGCAGGTGTAGCGAGCTTCAGCAGGAGTGCGGCAACCTGCGAGATCCTGAGCCAATGGATCATGAGGGGCGCTGACTGGCTGAAGCGTGAGGCTGCTTCCTTCAGGGTCATTTAGTGCTGATGTTGTTGGAGATGATGGCCCGGTTCACGTTCTGGCTTTCAACTATTGTTGGTGCATGCCTGCTGCGTGATATTTGTGCGCTTTTCACTGTTTGTGGAGCACCCCGAGGTCGCAGAAGCTTGAAGCAAGCAACCAGGAGCTGTCACGATACTTGCCCGCCTTGGTGGAGTCATTTTGGGTTTTTAATAGTATTTGCCCACGGTATTTGGGGTGGCAGGCACGGAATGTGAGGACACCATTGTTTTCGAGGAATTGTTTCTGTGGCCTTTGAAACGCTGTCGTGCTTCCCATGGCTTACATTCAGTGGGCCCTCTCTTGGTCAACGTCTCGTTTTTGCGGGTGAATGAGGAACTCAGTGCAACCATGTGCATTGTGTAACGGTAGCGTCTAACCCATTTGTTCTTGAAAACTTATGCTGCATTATGCTTGCCTATGGCTACATTGAGACAGCTGAGGAAGAACGGCAGACTTTGAGCAGGAGGGGCAGAAGGCGGCCGGGGAAAAGTCCGACTTGGAGCGAAGGCCGGAGGGAGGGGTACACCCCTACCAAACATGGGATACATTTTGTCACTGCAAAGGAGCACAGCTAGGCAGACTACAGCTGACTTTGTGAACAGACGCGCTCGTGTGCATCTAGCTGTCTGAGTTTTAACGGCTGCAGCGTGCTTGGCCCTGGGTTGCAGGTGTAGCGAGCTTCAGCAGGAGTGCGGCAACCTGCGAGATCCTGAGCCAATGGATCATGAGGGGCGCTGACTGGCTGAAGCGTGAGGCTGCTTCCTTCGGGGTCATTTAGTGCTGATGTTGTTGGAGATGATGCCCCGGTTCACGTTTTGGCTTTCAATTATTGTTGGTGCATGCCTGCTGCGTGATCTTTGTGCGCTTCTCACTGTTTGTGGAGCACCACGAGGTCGCAGAAGCTTGAAGCAAGGAATCAGGAGCTGTCACGATACTTGCCCGCCTTGGTGGAGTCATTTTTTGGCATGTAATAGTATTTGCCCGCAGTATTTGGGGAGGCAGGCACGGAATGTGAGGACACCATTGTTTTCGAGGAATTGTTTCTGTGGCCTTTGAAACGCTGTCGTGCTTCCCATGGCTTACATTCAGTGGGCCCTCTCTTGGTCAACGTCTCGTTTTTGCGGGTGAATGAGGAACTCAGTGCAACCATGTGCATTGTGTAACGGTAGCGTCCAACCCAATTGTTCTAAAGCATTCATGCTTGTCTATGACTGAACTTGAGACAGCTGAGGAAGAACGGCAGACTTTGAGCAGGAGGGGCAGAAGGCGGCCGGGGAAAAGTCCGACTTGGAGCGAAGGCCGGAGGGAGGGGTACACCCGTACCAAACATGGGATACATTTTGTCACTGCAAAGGAGCACAGCTAGGCAGACTACAGCTGACTTTGTGAACAGACGCGCTCGTGTGCATCTAGCCGTCTGAGTTTTAACGGCTGCAGCGTGCTTGGCCCCGGGTTGCAGGTGTAGCGAGCTTCAGCAAGAGTGCGGCAACCTGCGAGATCCTGAGCCAATGGAGCACGAGGGGCGCTGACTGGCTGAAGCGTGAGGCTGCTTCCTTCAGGGTCATTTAGTGCTGATGTTGTTGGAGATGATGCTCCGGTTCACGTTCTGGCTTTCAACTATTGTTGGTGCATGCCTGCTGCGTGATCTTTGTGCGCTTCTCACTGTTTGTGGAGCAGCCCGAGGTCGCAGAAGCTTGACGCAAGCAACCAGGAGCTGTCACGATACTTGCCCGCCTTGGTGGAGTCATTTTTTGGTTTTTTTCCTCATCACATTCGGGAAGGCTGTCACTCTTAGATGTCCGGCCTTTTCTGATTTCCAGCGAGCCCCTTTGGATTCCTCAATGCGGTTCTGCACGCATGGTGGTAATTGAAATGCCTCACCCCCCCCCCCCACCACGTTGCTTGACATCCTTTGTGTTCTGTTGTATCAGCAGGCCTGCGTAGTTGTTTCTACGTTGTTTCTACAAATGCCAAACAACAGCGCACACACATTTAACACTCACCGGACATCCGCATGAGCACTGAGGAAGAACGGCAGACTTTGAGCAGGAGGGGCAGAAGGCGGCTGGGGAAAAGGCCGACTTGGAACGGAGGCCGGGAGGGGCTGTTGAGCATTGGGCCGAGCATAGAAGATCAGACTGACTGACGGGCTGGCTGGCTGGCTGCCTGCCTGCGTGTCTGCCTGGCTGGCTGGCTGGTTGGCTGGCTAGCTGGGCTGGCTGGCTGGCTGGCTGGCTGACTGACTGACTGACTGACTGACTGACTGACTGACTGACTGACTGACTGACTGACTGACTACTTGCTGACTACTAGGCTAGACTAGGCAGACTCACTCACTGACTGTTTGACTGGACTGGACTGACTGGACTCACTGACTGACTGGCTGGCTGGCGCTTGGCGGGGCTTTGCCTTTGGTTGCAGGTGCAGCGAGCTGCAGGAGGAGTGTGGCAGGCTGCAAGGTCCTGAGCGGAAGCATCTCGTGGGCGTTGCGTGAATTGCTTTTGAGTTCCATGCGGGGAAATTATTCCTTCACGGGATTGCTCTGACACAGCGCGTCAGCGTCGCTGGCTTCGTTTCAGTTGCATCGGCAAGTTGGTTGTTAATCATTCTTGCAAGAAAAACGGCAGAGGACATGCGCGCCAGGTTCTGAACGCCGCAACAGAAAAGCAGGTGCCCCCAACGCTACCTAGGTCCTCAGACCTCAAGGATACGTCACGGAAGCTCGAAGCGAGCAGCCAGGAGCTGTCACGCCGCTCACCTTGACACCTGGGACAGTGTGTCAAAAACAGGGATACCTCCAAGTGCATTCCACCCCACAGGCGCTACTAATTCATTTTCAGTGGTGGCAAGGGCATGATTCCAACCCGCAGGCGCCCTAATTCCAGCACAGCATGATGCCAAAGTTGTTCATTGATTGATTGGTGGCAAGGGCAAATGTCCAGAAGACACGTCCCTTTGAATGAGCGTTTGTATGCGCGCGATTTGTAAGGGCGCCGAGAGGCAGCTCGCCTGGGCAGGGCAGACATTCCTCAAAAGGTCATGCCATGCTCTTGGGCACTGGTGACGGGCCCCTGCCCGTACCTTGCGGGTAAGGTACGCAGGCGGAGCTGGAAAGCGAGCTGGGAAAAGCAGGTGAGGAGAGATCCCTGCTGGAGAAGAGGCGCCGGGGCTTGGTGGACACAGTTTTAACTTTTGCTGGCGCTCAGGGGATGATTTCGAGTGTTGGAAGTGAAGCTGGGGCTTCCCTTAAAGGAAACCGCAAGGGATGTTTTGCAGGGGTCATTCCCTCATTCCCTGCCGAGAACCAGCAAGAACTTTTTGGATTGCATTCTCTCCAGGGTGTTTACAACGGAACTTGACATGTTGGTAGATCCCGGAGGTCCAGCCAGTGATTGGCGTAGGATTGAGGCCTGGCCGGTGCTTGTTCCAGAGTGTCGGGTTGATTTTCTTGAGTTCCTTCAGGGGGACCGCAGGGCTCGCGCTGTTGGGTAACAGGCTGTTAAGCAATTGCCACTGCCGTGCTTGGGGTGTTTTGTTCCAAGTCCTGGTGACTTGCCTTTTGTCGGATCCTGTCCTTTGTGCCGTTCAGAGGGCTGGAAAGCGCGCAATTGTCTCGCGCAGCAGGCCAGCGGCCTGCGAAGATCATGTAGCAACTGTTGCTCGCTTCTGGCAGCTTCTTTTTGCCAGGCTACAAGAAAAAGGGCTAACCCCTGGTTTGACAAACCCCCTTGTTGAAGGGGGAGATGCCCTTTGGGATGAACCCAGAGTGATCCCACCCTGGAGGAAATGGATTGCTAGCCTCCCAGGCGATTCCACGGAAGGTCCCGAATGGAGCCCGAAATGAAAGACTTGGTTCCATTTACGGAGGCCAACTGGGGGAACTTCCGGCTCTTAGTCTGGGGCACCTTTTGTTGAGCAGAAGCGGTCAAATTTCAACCACATCCCTGCTCACGGTTTGAATTTATATTATGTTTGGGTGTGTCATTTTGAGGGGTTCCCCCCAAAATGGTTCGGGTTTTCTTTTGCTTTCCCTTTTAAAGCCACAGAAAACCCTGGTGGTGTTTGATGCGACAAGACAACATGTGCATTTTGCCTAGGCGCCAGCCAGTGCACATGCAGACAAACCCGGTTTTCGCGGTGTTTTCGCAAGACTGGCAGCTAAAAATCACAGGCGCCAGGGGCGCCTCTTCGGGAAAAAGGGGGATGCTCTCCCCCTACTGTGGGTGGACGAAATCCTGCACCACCTAAGAAACGCTAGAATGGTGATTCCTCAGTAAATACCAATCAAACTTGTTTCCCATGGTTTCAATTGGTGCAGGAGTTCGTCCACCCGCAGTATGGGCATCTTCTCTTGGAGCCTCGAGGCGCCTGGAGCTGGAGCGGAGCTGCGACGAGCTGCGGGAGGAGCGGCGCCAGCTGGGCTCCAAGCTGGAGGCGAGGAGAAGCCGAGGTATGGGCGGCTTTTTTTTTTGGTGGGGGGTGCCCTGATGTTTTTTTGGCTTTAGAGGGGGACAAAAAGGAGAGCCAGCCGAAGAATTTGGGGGTCCCCGATTTTGAGCCACCCGGATTTCCTGGAGGTTGTCTCTGAAAATGAGGTAAACCACCCTTGGCTCGGCAGGAAAATCCGTGTTCGCGGGGTTTTGCCCAAAGCGAGTCGGCCAGAGCTTCCGGGGTGCTCGCCAGGAGCAGGCGGAGCGCGCGGCCGAGATGCAGCAGGAGGAGCTGCGCCAGCGGAGGGACATGGAGGAGGCGCAGCGAGGCGACTCGGAAGGAAGCAGCGGGGCGAAAACGGGCGTGATGGCCACGAGCCATTTCCAGAGCCAGACCCCTCCTCCCACGTCGCCATGACACCTGTGGGAGGGCACCTGGAAGACCAGTTTGGTGGACCCCCTGTGAGTTGCCATGTTAGTGGGCGAGAGGGTATGGTTGAAACGTCGTTCACATGAGCGCTGACTTGCACGCTTGGCGAGACTTTGATCAATTCAACCGTGGCCTTGGCCAATGGACGCCAAGGGGCGACCTGAGAACCCATTCAGGATTTTTCCCGAAAGCATCGCGAAGGATTCTTCCGTGCGGAGCCCTTGGACAAGTTACATAGAGCCAAGTTACATAGAGCCAAGTTACATAGAGCCAAGTTACATAGAGCCAAGTTATAGAGCCAAGTTACATAGAGCCAAGTTACATAGAGCCAAGTTACATAGAGCCAAGTTACATAGAGCCAAGTTACATAGAGCCAAGTTACATAGAGCCAAGTTACATAGAGCCAAGTTACATAGAGCCAAGTTACATAGAGCCAAGTTACATAGAGCCAAGTTACATAGAGCCAAGTTACATAGAGCCAAGTTACATAGAGCCAAGTTACATAGAGCCAAGTTACATAGAGCCAAGTTAGCCAAGTTATAGAGCCAAGTTACATAGAGCCAAGTTACATAGAGCCAAGTTACATAGAGCCAAGTTACATAGAGCCAAGTTACATAGAGCCAAGTTACATAGAGCCAAGTTACAGAGCCAAGTTACATAGAGCCAAGTTACATAGAGCCAAGTTACATAGAGCCAAGTTACATAGAGCCAAGTTACATAGAGCCAAGTTACATAGAGCCAAGTTACATAGAGCCAAGTTACATAGAGCCAAGTTACATAGAGCCAAGTTACATAGAGCCAAGTTACATAGAGCCAAGTTACATAGAGCCAAGTTACATAGAGCCAAGTTACATAGAGCCAAGTTACATAGAGCCAAGTTACATAGAGCCAAGTTACATAGAGCCAAGTTACATAGAGCCAAGTTACATAGAGCCAAGTTACATAGAGCCAAGTTACATAGAGCCAAGTTACATAGAGCCAAGTTACATAGAGCCAAGTTACATAGAGCCAAGTTACATAGAGCCAAGTTACATAGAGCCAAGTTACATAGAGCCAAGTTACATAGAGCCAAGTTACATAGAGCCAAGTTACATAGAGCCAAGTGGCACAAAGCCAAGTGACACAGAGCCAGGTGGCACAGAGCCAAGGTTAGGTAGAGCTTGCGTAGAGCTTCGGCGTAAGCAGCTATGTAAGTTAGTTTAGGTTTCTAAGGCGCCGGGGCGGGAGTTTGATCATCGCTCGGCATTGCGACCCTCTGCGGAGATCCGCGTGGTCGATGTTAAAAAACTGATGACTTTTTTCGATTTTTAGCATGCGCGCGCGACCCTCTGCGGAGATTCGCGTGGTCGAGGTTAAAAAACTGAGGACTTTTTACGATTTCTGCGGTGCGTGCGCGACCCTCTGCGGAGATTCGCCTGGTCGATGTTCAAAAACTGAGGACTTTTTACGATTTCTGCAAGCCGCGCGCGACCCTCTGCGGAGATCCGCGTGGTCGATGTTAAAAAACTGATGACTTTTTACGATTTTTAGCATGCGCGCGCGACCCTCTGCGGAGATTCGCGTGGTCGAGGTTAAAAAACTGAGGACTTTTTACGATTTCTGCGGTGCGCGCGCGACCCTCTGCGGAGATTCGCGTGGTCGATGTTCAGAAACTGATGACTTTTTACGATTTCTGCAAGCCGCGCGCGACCCTCTGCGGAGATTCGCGTGGTCGAGGTTCAAAAAGTGAGGACTTTTACGATTTCTGCAAGCCGCGCGCGACCCTCTGCGGAGATTCGCGTGGTCGAGGTTCAAAAACTGAAGAATTTTTACGATTTCTGCGAGCCGCGCGCGACCCTCTGCGGGGATCGTGCGTGTCGAAGCGCTCTCGCTGTGGCGCCGTGCAATTTTCTTGCTCGCGAGACGGCCTTTGGAAGTTCTCTCGTGGTTTGCGCGCCTGCTTTCGCAATCCCGCGGTCGCGGGTTCGATTCCCCCCTGGTCCGCAGCAGCTCCGGCTTGAAAATCGCAGCTTTTAAGTACAAACGTAGTACGCGGAGCGTGCTCCTGCAGCTCCGGCTGGAAAATCGCAACTTTTAAGTACAAACGTAGTATGCGGAGCGTGCTCCCGCAGCCGCAGCTCCGGTTGGAAAATCGCAACTTTTAAGTACAGACGTAGAATGCGGAGCGTGCTCCCGCAGCTCCGGCTGGAAAATCGCAACTTTTAAGTGCAAAAATAGTACGCGAAGTACATTCCCACACCTCCGGCAGCACTTGCGCAGAGTCGCTTGCACAGAGCAACTTGCGCCCTGCGAATTGCACAGAGCAGTTGCACAAAGCACTTGGGCAGAGCAACTTGCACAGACCAACTTGCACAGAGCACATGCGCAAAGCGCTTGCACGGAGCAACTGGCGCAGAGCGCTTGCGCAGAGCAACTGCTCTCAGAGCACTTGCGCAGAGCAACCTGCACAGAGCACATGCGCAAAGCGCTTGCACGGAGCAACTGGCGCAGAGCAACTTGCACAGACCAACTTGCACAGAGCACATGCGCAAAGCGCTTGCGCGGAGCAACTGGCGCAGAGCACTTGCGCAGAGCAACTTGCTCAGAGCACTTGCGCAGAGCAACTTGCACAGAGCACTTGCAGCAGCGTGCAGCAGCTTGCAGAGAGCAACTTGCGCGCAGCAGCCTGGAACAATGCAGCTTGCGCAGACCACTTTCGTGAGAAATCGCGCGGCGCAGTTCGAGAGGAAACTAGGATGATGAGATGGAGCTCTCATGTGACCATACACATTGAGCATCGCCGACGTGCAGACACGCCCGCCGCAGCGATGTAAAAAGGTGTCTCCGCGGCTGGATGAGCACCTGGGGAAAAATGCTTTCGGGCCAATCGTCCTCCAGTTTGGGGGTTTAAGGGACGCTGACTCTCACTGCTCAACAAAGACCTTAGGCACAATGTTGGTTGATTATCACTGACCCTTTCTTCGATTGTACAATGTACCTTCGAACGCCTAAACCGTTTGGACACGTCTCTGCTCCAGCCCAGCGCTACGCGGTTTGTTCCCCTGCTGCTAGCGGTGCTCGGGGACTGAGTCAGCCTGGGTGGGGCGGCTTCAGGTGCTGCAGAGCGGAGTGCCGCAGCGCCTCGGACGACGGGGATTCGTGGGATGGAGCGAGACCCCCATGGGTTTCGTGGGTGTCATCAGTCGGCGATGAAGCACAAGAGATTTGGAGGCTCACTAGGCAACTGGCTTGCCTTGCTGGAGCTGTAGGTGGATCGTAAAGCAGATGTGTCTGCCCAGGCCCCACGTTTCTTTTTGGTTCTGGTTTGGCAGAGGCAGCCTTGAGGCACTCCGGCCGCCAGCCTGCTTATTGGTTTTTTTGTGTCACTTCCGCAGTGCGCTGAATTTTGGCCAAGGAGAGAGATGCGCTTCAGCAGCAGCTGAGCCAGGCTGGCTTTTGGGCTTAAGGCTTTGGGGCCTGGATCATGTGGATCATGTTTTTGGGATCCAGGGGGCTTGCATAGGGAGGCCCGAAAGCCAAGGGAGGCTCCAAAACAGATTTTGTTGGGTTTTTGGAGGCTCGGAAACCACTTCAGGGTTTTAGGGAAACTGAAAGGGAGCAACGGAACAGACTTTCAGTGGTCACCCTGTTTTGGGTTGCATGAGGCTTGCATGGGTTTTGTGATTTGCTGCATGCCGCGCAGCTGGTCAAAGAAAAGGCACGTGTCCAGGGATTGAGTGCACATCACACTTTGGACGAGGACTGCTTCTTTGACCAAACCCGGTAACCCGTTCCTGATTGCTTTACGCGCTTTACGCAGGCCAGGGGTGGCCTTGAAGTTGAAGCCTTCGCAATTGATTTGTGTTGCACATGAAACTCGACTTGAGGATGCGCATGTTCACAGCCAGAACGGACATGGCAGCTTTTATGTGGGACATAGAACAGCGAGTCACGTTTGTGAGCCAATTGCCTAGTTGCATGCAAAGGCAAAGGGGAGACATTGCTTCGCGAGCCAAAAGAGATCAGCGGAGACTAATGCAGCCAGGATATTCACGTGCACTCTGCCACAGGCATTCGGAGGCAATTGCGCGTGGTATTGTCAAAGCTTTTAGTGCCCAGGCTCACTCTCTGCATGCCTCTCAGGTGGAGCAGGCCAAGGCGTCATCTCAAGCGGATGCAGAAACAAAGAGCTACTTGTCCGAATTTCTGAAAACCGTGCAGTTTTACCTGCTGACTTGAGCCTTGAATATGCACAACTTGCTCAACCCAGCGACCTAAGGCGGGCAGATCCGCGATCTGGAAGCTCAGGCGTTGAGACTTTGGGGGGATGGGAGATGGGGGTTTTCTTCAGAGGAAGGCTCAAAACGCATCGGCAACTGGTGCTACCTGAGAAACTACACCGAGCAACTATGGTCCAATCAAGGCTTAGCTTGCTGTCATTGAGGCAGAATCTCAGAAGGATGATGAAGACGCATGAGTGCGGGCCTGGTGAACTTTTGCAAGGCTTGTAAATCGACCAAGGCATCTTGATCCTTGAGCAACGGAAGCTTGAGCTTGGAGCCACGCATTTTGTCCTTGGCGACTTAGGCAACATTACTCAGCGAGTTTGTTTTTCATAAGCTGCTTTTGGCTCGTCTTCGCTTGGGGTGCTTGGGCACAGCCGGCGCTGGGTAATGTCAGGTCGTGCCACTTTCTACGGCTGTTCGTAGTTTTTTTTGACTTTGGGCGACTTTTGAAGCCTTGGATATCAGTTTGTGTGGCTTGTTGTGTGGTGTTGGCGGTTTTTACCTTGTCAAACAGCATGCAGATAATTCAGAATACAGCTAGCGACAAGCTTCCGCACAAGTTGGAGTGGTGCCAGCACATCCACTTGGAGATGCCTGCGAGCTAGGTCATGAAGGAGTCCCATCGGATAAGGGTTCATGGGGCCGGCGCCGGCTGGCGCGTTTGCAGGTGGCCGCCCTCGACCTTCAACTGCGGACTGAAGAGTGGGGCGGCCCATCGACCACGTGGTCAGCCGACCATGGATAAATTTTGAAGGGAAGCACCCTCAACTGATACGAAGAATGCTTGGAATGGTGGACGTACGGTGGATGGGCGAAATCCTGCACCACCTAGGAGACCATGGAAAAACCATTGTTGGTTGGTATTTGCAGGGGAATCATTATTCCAGGGTTTCTCAGGTGACAGTAGTTCGTGGTCCAATGGCCATGCTGCCAGCTTGATTTCGGCTTATTCGTACAAATGCTAACAGTTTGGAATGGGAATCCACCCAATTTGCGGGCACCGCCAACTACCAAAAGTCAACTCCCTTGTGAAGCACGGCGAAGGGCTAAAGGACTCCGACCCTGAGGCAAAGTGCTCGGGAGGCGTATGACAAGCTGTCGCTGCAGCCGGGGCCGCCCAGCGCGCTTGTCCGATCATTGTCGGCCTTCTTGCATGCACAGCTTTGAGGTGGTCTCCTGAGAAAATGCACTTTCGCCTTTGCTTGGGTTTGCACATGAGGTACTGGCAATACTCTCGTGCTTGCTGGATGTAAGAGTCGCGCACATTGTGTTGGACAATCACGAAGCCCGGTAAAACGAAACGATAAGGTGCAAAAAAAAAACGATAAGGTTTTTGGGTGTTTCCCTGTTGTTTGTGCTGGAAAACGATAAGGTTTGGAGCATGTAATGCACGTATTGCTAGCATTTTGCTCAATCTTGTTTGCTCCCTTTCCGTCCTTCCTGTTCACAACCATGGCTTGGAGCATTGAGACCCGGGAGAGGCTTCTGAGTCACGACGCTGAAAACGATAACAAAACGATAGCAAAACGATAACGCTTTTTGACAGAACCCATGCCCGTGAGGAGTTGCCCATTGAGAGGAACTTAGCCACTCTACCCTAGCTTTCCCTTTGATGTCTCCCGGCCATGGACAGCATACTTGTCTTTTACGTTGGAACATGTCTTGGACTCTACGTTGGAACACATTATTGCAGTTGAACAAAAAGCATGGAAGGAGCTTGCTGCTCGTCAGTCCGACGAAGAAAGCCTTTGAAGCCACCATGAGAGCTGATGCGCGCAGTTGTCCAAAACTGCGCGAACCCCGGTAAAACGATAAGGTGCAAAAAACGATAAGGTTGAACATGCATCTAATGTGTAAAACGATAAACTTTGACGCAAAACCGATAAGAAAACACATGTGCAGCCCATTTCAATTTAGGTTTTGCCGCGGCCTCACATGCTGGAGCACGCGCGCGCACACACACACACACGTACACACTTGCACACCTACACACTTACACACCTACCCTTGCACGTGCCAGCCCCTGCCTGCGCCGGCACTCTTACCCGCAGCTGCATTGCGGACATGCACGCGCACGCGCGCACACCGCACCGTTTGTGAATCGCGTGAGACTTTTCGCACTATTCGCGCCTGAGCTGTGTAATTTATTCGGCAAGGGGCAACCCCTGCTCACGGAGTAGCACTGCAAATCTGAAGCTTTGTTAAACGCGCAGCCCATGGATAGTTGCTGCAACTCAGGTGCGAGCAGCTGCAGAAGGACTGTGAGCGACTGCGGGGCAGCTAAGATACAAGATGCCAACATGGCTCATCGTTCGGCAGGTTTATTGCCACGCATTTGGGGCACGAGAGGCTGTCGGTCAAGTGGGCTGCTAGGGTGCTTAGTCTTTCAGCAACATGACGCGGGGGACCTCTACGCATGTTATGTTGCACGTTTTAGTCTTCCCAGCACCTATTCAGCTTGGCGAATGAGACGGGATCAGACACACTTCTATCCATTCTTAGCTATGGCCCTCTGAAACCAAGATGCAAACATCTGGTAGGCAAAGCGTAGGCCAGAGAACATTTCTGCGGTTTTCCCCCGGTTGCCTGCAGGCCTTGGGCAGGCGCCCCATGGTGCCCTGCTGAGGTCCTCGGAGGTCAGCAGCGCGGCGGAGCAGTTGGAGGCAAGCCACGAGGAGCTCACGAGATGCTCGGATGTCCGTTTGGCGATGGCCTTCCACATTGACATTTTTCCCACACACGTCAAGATTCAGACCCAGCGACGGAAGGCGCATGTTTTTTTGATGGGACCCCCAACCTGGTTTCTCCCAAAGTCCAAAAGGACGGCACGTGTTGGGGGCGCGGCGCGGAGCTGACTGGAACCCAAGGAAAGGTGGCGGCTTTCCAGACATCGGAGGAGCAGCTAGAGGCTGAGAAGGCAGACCTGCACAGAAGGCGGGGGGGGGGGGGGGCTGGTCTTTCGACACGGGCTATACGTGGGAAGCGTGATTTGAAGAGTAGCGACCTTGGCTGACAAGGAAGCCAAGCTTGGGAAAGGCTTGCTTTTTTTGAAGGATGAAACTGAGAGCCTTTGGAGGAAATGTCCTTGTTGAGGCTGACAACAAGCAAGCCAGCCTTAAGGGCTCGAATTCCCGACCATGCTTTCGCATGGCGAAGAAGGAGCAGTTCATCGGTCTTTCGGTGAGGTACCCTCGCGCGACTGCGTAGCACATGGGCTCTCTGGGAGTTTCGAGGGAAATGGTAGGCCTCCCTCTTTTTGGGGTTTCAAGAAGAAACTCGCCATCTTAGGGGACTATCTTGAGAACCCCCCTGAGAATATATCTCTGCGATTTTTGTGCGCACTGCACGTGTCTCATGCAGAGCGTGATGATGGCAGGAATGACGAGGGAACGGTCACTCTCCGTTCATCACTCACCCATTTCCCCGCTGCCTTTGCTCGCGGTAAGCTGCCAATGGGTGAGCACACACGATGAAGAGTGAGTGACCGTTCCCTCGCTCATTCCTGCCGTTATCACGCAAGCTTGCAAGATCCTATGTCACCATGCCACAGGTGTATTGCGCATGTTTTTGGATTCTGCGGTTCCTCAGGCAGATCCCATCATTCTTCGTTCGTTTGCACGGCAACCATGGACAGGTGTGAAGACCTGCAGGAAAAATGCGCAAACTTGCCGGGGCCTGATCAGCTGATTGTGGGTCGGTGGTTATTTGTTAGTGTGTGTGTGTTTTGCTCTTGCCGTCGCACCAACTTGCAGTACTTGTATTTGTTTGAGCGGGGGTGCTGATTGCTGCTGAGGGCGCGAGAGCGAGAGAGAGAGAGAGAGAGAGAGAGAGAGAGAGAGAGAGAGAGAGAGAGAGAGAGAGAGAGAGAGAGAGAGAGAGAGAGAGAGAGAGAGAGAGAGAGAGAGAGAGAGAGAGAGAGAGAGAGAGAGAGAGAGAGAGAGAGAGAGAGAGAGAGAGAGAGAGATAGAGAGAGAGAGAGAGAGAGAGAGAGAGAGAGAGAGAGAGAGAGCGAGAGAGAGAGAGAGAGAGAGAGAGAGAGAGAGAGAGAGAGAGAGAGAGAGAGAGAGAGAGATAGAGGGGAGAGAGAGAGAGTGGGAGAGGGAGCTAGAGAGATAGAGGGATCGAGAGAGAGAGAGAGAGAGAGAGAGAGGGAGAGAGATAGAGGGGGAGAGAGAGAGAGAGAGAGATAGAGACACAGAGAGCGAGAGAGAGAGAGAGAGAGAGAGCGAGAGAGAGAGAGAGAGAGAGAGAAAGGGAGAGAGATAGAGGGAGCGAGAGAGAGAGAGAGAGAGAGCAAGAAAGAGAAGGAAACACAAAAGCGAGATAGAGAGAGAGAGAGAGAGAGAGAGAGAGAGAGCGAGGGAGAGAGGGAGAGAGGGAGAGAGGGAGAGAGGGAGAGAGGGAGAGAGGGAGAGAGGGAGAGAGGGAGAGAGGGAGAGAGGGAGAGAGGGAGAGAGGGAGAGAGGGAGAGAGGGAAGATACACATTTGCATAGAGAAAACAGTGGCTTTGCGTTTCGCATGCTTTGGCCACACCGTGCGCAGATTCTTTTCACCTTTGCTGCTTGGGTGGCCGAAAGCTGCCTGCCAGCAAAAGCGAAGAGTTGAGGTTTCCAAACAAGCTCAACACAGGACACGTGTGCAAAGGCCACCTCTCCAACATGCGAGGGTAGGAGGTCATAGGATGCATAGGTCAAGCTCGTGCCAAATCTCTCAGCACCCAGCGCATGCCGCCCTTCAGCCAGGAGGTGTAGTGTTGAGGTTCGGAAAGCGCGGCGTTGAGCACTGCATTTGAGGTCTTCGGCCGTTGACAACAGGGACAAGGAGCAGCGACCCCACTTGCCGACTAAAGTTTGACGACCCGCAAGCCTGCGAGTGAACAGTTTACCGCGGGTCCGTTTGCTTTGCACATGCGGCGACGGTAGTTGGGCTGGGTTTGGTTTCATCGAAAGTTGCATGCAGCTACAATTCCCTTGATTCGGCCCTGCCCACAGGAGCTCGACGCAGCGCAGAAGAGTGCCTGGGCTTTTCTTAAAGGGCTCCGCTTGGGCTTCGTGTGATCAACATACGTCCCTTTATTTGGGTGTGGTAAGGCTCGTCATGAACCCTAGCAAGCTAAGGGAACCGAAAACCAGGGCCCACGAAAGGAGTTTTGATTATGGCTTTGTGAATCTAGATTGAGCACTTCCAGTATGAGCTTATTCCATGCGGAAAAGCTTCCAAAAAAATCAGCAAGGGAGTTCACCGCAGGGCTGCTGGTGTTGCTGTAAGACATTAAGCATGCATTGATGCACAGAGTGAACGTTTAGGCTATGTGATTTCCGTTTGATCATTTTTGAACGATACCCTGGCAGCTTGCAGTTTCACAAATGCCCATGTGTTGTGAGGATTTATCCTGCAAGCTGGCAGGAAGCTTTGATTTGTGTGATCCGAAGACGGGCTACCACTTTCTTGCATCCAGGCTTCACTGAACATGCGGCGAGTGCTGGGGCGGCGCGGGCACCCAACTCTGTGACTGGCAGTGTGTGGCAGTGGCTTTGGCCGCTTTTTCTCCTGCAAGGCCGCAAGGTGGCCATGCAAGTTGCAATATCTTACTTCGCTGATGTTTCTTCTTGCCAGGCGACTGTTCGGTCCCTGATTTTCCACTGTAAGATCGTTCCATTCCATGCTCCCCTGAAGTGGGACGTTGGCTCTCAGGAGAATCCTTGGCTCAAGGAAAATCAGGCCGTGAGCCATGGGTGTACGATTATCTCAGTTATGCTTAGGACGAGACAAGAGGTTACCGGACCTGCACATTCCTGGCGACAGGGGCACCAAGCTAGTGTCGATGGAGCACCTGAATGTGAACGTTCCGGAGTGGAACAGCGCTCAGGAGGCATTTTTTGTGAAAGGTCTCGGCTTTGCCCCAGACCCGCGCGCAGATGATATTCTCAAGATGGTGCAGACAGGTGGCAAAAGCATGAATGGGCTCGTTTGGGCCAATGCCGGGCTACAGCAGTTGCACATGCCTCTGGGAGAGCCAGCCCCGCACGACTCCCAAAGCCCTCCTGGCGTCGTGGGGCTGGTGTATGCAGATGTAGCCGTTACAAGGTCGACTCTGAAGCGGCTGTCGATCGACACCCCCTTGGTACCCACCCAGGAGGGTGTCAATGGAGTGAAGGATGTAGGGCCTGCTGCCTTTCAGGTGACGAGCCCAACGGGTGTCAGGTTTTTCATTCATGGCATCCGCAGCAAGTGCTGGCTCACCCCACAGGGTTGGATGAACACGGAGGAGGCCCAAAAGCAAGGCGTCGGCCTTCCGAGCGCTCATCCCTCCGAGTGTTTGGGGATTCCCTACATCCGCTTGTCCTGCCCTGCGGGCACGGCCCCAGGTTTGGCGAGGTTCTACTGCAAGGTCTTCGATTCCAAGGCCGAGGTGCGGAAGTTCGCCAAGGGAGAGGAGTGCTGGGTGCCCATAGGTGCGGCGCAGTGGCTGATCTATCGAGAGGTGCCGGCAGGTGAGCCCGTGCCGTACGATGGCTACCACATCGCCATCTACATCAATGGCTTTGTGGAGGCGTACCGCGAAGCCCAAAGTCTGGGAGTCCTGTGGAATAACCCCCGGTTCCCCATGACCTACGACTACGAGGCGGATGCCGTGCGCTACAACGAGTTCCGGGTCTTGAGGCTTGTGGACCCCAGCACGGGCGATTTTCTGTGCGAGATGGAGCACGAGATCCGGGCCCTCTCTCACCCCGGGTTTTGTGCCAAAGCTTGGCTGGAGACCAGGGAGTGCTGAGCCCTTGCCCGGGGCGGCCTCGCGGAGTCTCACACGTCAGTTCCATTCCGTTCTCGCGAATTCTCGCGGCTGCGGGGACCCAGATCGAGCAGCTGGGATAGGTGAACTACAGACACGGAAGGTTTTGCGAGTGTTGAAAAGTGGCGGCTCAGTTGATGCCCGGTTTGCAGATGCGCAAGAACTCACGCACAGATTTGAGAGCAGTCCTTGCAACCAAAGGGAAATATGGTGGAAGAACTGATCCATTTCCTGGTGAACATGTATCATTGACGCTCATCGGCCCTTAGACCGGCAGAGGTTGGTGTCCTTTTAAGGTGAGTTTAATGAACAATTGACGTCACTGGTTTGGATGGGTTTAATTCCAGGGCCATCGATTTTTCCAAAACGCCACCTATGCACAAGTTGTTTTTCACACGCATGCGTTCTTTTTAGAAAGCAGCACCCTTAAATCACTCCCCTTTAGGTTCGAAGTAATGCCGGACCTTGCCGGGCTTCACCAGAAGCTGTGGTCAATTGTCACATACCCCCCCTACAAATGAACGGATGGAACCTAAAGGAGATTCCGATCCTAAATTTTGGTGGGGTGTCCATGTTGAGCTGTGAGCGGAGTACCTCGAATGAATGCAGGGAATTCCCAAAAAAACAGGGCCTGATCTAGTTTCTCGATCAAGGACCAGTTGAAAAGCTTGGGAATGGAATTGCAATTTTGGAGTGCACTCCAAGGGGCAGGGTACTCAGCAAGTGGGTAACAACCCTGCTTATAGCCCACTTACCATGGTTCATTGTTGTAAGCCTCCGAAGTGGGCTAGAACCACGGTTGATACCCGCTTACAAAGTACCCTGCCCCTTTAAGTACCCCCCATACTCCACCAGCAGCAGCTCGATCATTTGTGGCCGCTGGAGTGAAGACTTGAGAGCTGGTTGGCTGCGTGTCGAGCAAGGCACCTCCGGCTCCTTCAAATGATTGGTTCCCATATAGCGGGGTTTGGAAGGGCACATGGTTTCTCTCTTTTCGTGAGAGTTTAAGAGAGTTCTTTTTGTGAGTCGCCCAACCTGGATTTCGACTATTCAATCCGAGAGCCCGGGAAAAGCCAATTGACCGCATGCGCTAAGGAGGCGGAGCAGCTGCGATCGCAGCAGGCCCAGGTGGAGCAGCGCTTGAAGGAGGCGGGGGTGGAGAGCATGGGGCGCCTAGGTTAGGGGGCGGATGTCATTTCTTGCGCGATTTGGCTACGAATTTCAATCAATAACTTCAAGAACCGCTGCAAAATCTCGAGCTACGCTCCTCCACTGCAGATCGACACGCCACATCCCAACAATGAACGTGGTACACGCTTCGAAAGGCCTCTCGCACGCATCTGCCGGCTCACGATCCCCGAAATGCATCGAAATGCGACATTGGTGTGAGTCGCAATTAGGGGCCCTTTGGTGGACATCATTTAGGTGGGGTGATTTTATTCGCTGTTTTGGCTCTGGAGCCTCCGATGAGCTTTGGCCTGGCGTCCCTTTGCCAACGTGACACTGGCTACTTCCCTCCAGCCCCAGCTGCGCCCAGGCAGAAGAGAGATGAGCCTCGGCAAAGGAGAATCTTATTGAAAGGGAGAGCGATTGACTCCAGTCAGGCTTTTACATCAAGTTGAGCCCACAAATGGAGCTGGTTCATTGAAGGGTTAAGCAGCCCGTTTCTACTGAATGCAGACTTCCTGCTACGTTCATGTAGCGATGGGAGAAGGGGGGCATGTTGGATTTCTGAACTGTTGATAAATCGGCTCGGGGGCGAGGTGCTCCAAATTTTGTTTGGCACCATGCAGGGGGATGGGGGACTTGGCTGCGGGCGTCCGATCTTTGGAAAGGTGGCTTGGAGTGTTCCCAACAAATCTGGGAGTGAGCCGAATGATCTTCCCTCACAGCCCAGTCAGGCCTGACAACTTGCATGGGGTCGGAAGCCGATTCTCCCGCTTGGCTTCGGGGTTTGGCCAGTTGGATGTCACTGTTCATCGGAGGTGCGCTTCTTGTTGCGGACCACCAAAAAACCCTCCTCTCGCCACAGGCAGAACGCTGCAGTTGGAGTTTGATGCCGAGGCAGCCACGCGCGGGGTTGGGCTTGCAGACGGGGTTGGAGGGGCGACAATCTCCTCAAACAAATGTTGCAGGATGTGTGTTGAACGAGCTGCAACAGACGGTAGATGAAAACCGCCGCACAACAAGTAGTTGCCTTTGGGAGGGTATATAGTTGGCAGATCTTAAGGCGCTGGGAGGTGAGTTCAGTCTAAACACACTCCTTGTTGAAGGGGTATCTGAAGTCTGAAGTAGCACCCCGACATGTCTCCTCCCAAGTCGAGCCACGCCCTTTTTTTCCAGTGCCTCCGAGCCTGTCAGGGTGTCGTATGTTTGCAGGTGGCAGCGATGAAGGAGGAGCATGGCACAGCGAGGCAGGGTTCTGACCTGATGCACCAGCTGCCAGCATATTTGTTGTGAAATGTTGCCAGGGCTTTGAAACTGTCAAACGGCCATTTCTATGCACATGCGTTGGGACTGGGCACGCAAGTGGCTTCAAACGCAGGGCTTGGCCGAACGCTTTGTGAGCCAACGGGCGTAGGTCTTGCTTTTTGGTGTGCAAGCATGTTGTCTTCCAGGGGTGTGGATTTGTGTTCGGCGCTCGGGTTGCTACCCCCATGCCTCAGCGAGGTTCAAGCTTCAAATCGGTCCACTCCCTTGAAGGTGTGCCGCGGCCGCAGCGGAGGAGCACCTCCGCGCTGAGCCCGGGGCTCGAAGCGGCGGAGCTTTGTCGACCTGGCGATGTGGTGGGCGGATTCCTTGCCGCCGTTCCGAGGAAGATAGCCACGAGTTTCCAGTGCATTTTTTTTCCAAAAGGGCGCCTGGAGTGGGGGTGGGGGGATGAATGGGACGTGTTCTTCCGCGAGGTCGGCCAACGCCCAAGAAGAGTTGGCGCGCCGCTGGACTGCAAGCTGGGAGCTGGGAGTACGCAGCTGCTAAATGGGCGTGTGCTGTTTAAGGTGCCCCTTGTGGGGTTGGTTTGAAGGAGAAGCAAACTCAAACGGACACTATCCACTTTAGGGGGTCCCCTTTCGCAAGGAAATGCTTGAAACCTACTTGTTCATCGTAGACTCAGAATGGCCATGCGGTGCTAGGCCCGTTGTTTGCAGTCTGCCGGAATCTGCGGTTTTCAGACCAGCTGCTCGGGGTTTCCACCCCTGTGCAGCAGAACCATGTGGGTCTAGGCATGGCTTTGGGATGTTGATTGGGGTTGTGCTTGACCCTGTGAGGGTGAGCGAGCTGCTTCCGGCTTGTTAGGGCCATGACGTTGGCCATGTGACCGTCCTAATTGAATGCACAAGGAGATGCGTGGTCACTTGGTCACTTTGGCAGGCCCCTTGAAGGGTGCCATGGCCAGGGAAGAACTTCGTGGGGACGCTGTGAAAGATGCCAGTGCATGAGGTGTTTGCACGGGTGCGTGAGGGAAAACGATGGCTTGTGCCAATTGAAAAGGCTTTGAGTACTTCCACTTTATTGTTTTGCACAGGCCCTTGTTTTTGCAACATAGGTCCGCGGTCTCCAAGAGGCTTGGGGGAAAGGCGGTGACTCAAAGCCCATCCGAGGGAAAAGCTCCGAGTTCGAGGAGGACCGGCAGCGGCTCGGAGGCGCCCATGCGGAACTGGACCAGCGGCCGGATGCCCAGCGATCTCGGCCTCAGGGCCTGGGCTGGTCTTTTAAGCAACAGAAACTCGTCAGAGTACCCCCCCACCCATAAACATGGAACCTGACGTTTTGGGGGGTCCTGGAAGACCATGTTCCTTTTAAAGTGATCCCGTGTCAGGTTCCATGTTGATTGGTAGGAAGTCATCCTGGCCCTTCGGTTTCTTTCCTTTCTGGGTCGCCTGGCCCCCCAGGCACCGGCTCCTTGCTGGGCAGCATGAGACGCTGCAAGCGGAGCACGTGCAGCTGCAGGAGAAGCACGAGGCCGGTGCGGGCTCAAGTGCCAACAGGCGAGCAGTTGCCGCAAACACTTCGATGCACATGAGAAGGTCCCCGCATGTCCGTCCCAAGTGCCAGCGTTTCGCCCTCTTGCCTGGTTTTGTCGGCCGGATTTCAGTCGGCATTTCTGGCCGACAGGAAGGCCGTCATCGGATGCATTAGCTGCACATGTGCAGCTGACAGAGAAGAGCCTGTTCTCATGAATGTTGCAAGGGATCTTCTGGTTAAGAGCCTGTGCTAGAATCCCTCAGAAACATCAAGCATGCCCTTGGACGTGGAGATGGACTCAAGGTTTAAGCCTTGAGCCTTGGGTTTTCGCGGAAAAGGGGAGACACCGCGCCAGGCTCTGTCCAGTTCTGCAGCGGCCCAGCGGGAAGAGGCAGAAAGGAAGCAGAAGGAGCTGGAGGAAGCGCACGGCAGACGCTCGACTCCAACCGCGTGGGGTGGGCGTGCGGCGTAAGGCCGTTGATGCCCCTGGAACCTGAAAAACGTCGGGGTGGCTTGGCAACGGGCATGTTTGCATGCATTTTGAGCCCTATTCAACCTGCTAAGTGGACCACATCAGGAAAATGTGCCCGTGCTTGTTTTTGAGCCTTTCCGCCGGACGGGCCGCTCTTCAGCCCGCCGCAGCGCCAGTTACTTTCCTCACGGGACTTGAATTCTAGCCCGCTACCCCGGCAAAATTCCCCGCCGTTTCTTTCGGCTGGGTCGGCAGCTGTAGCACCGCACCACGAGCCGAGCCTTACAAAGCCATGCGAGGCAGTGACCACACAGATGAGTAGATGTGATTTTGCTGGGCAGGGGCCAAGTAAAACAAGACTGAGGAAACAGAGCAATTTGACGTCTTGGTACTTTGAAGAATGTCTTGGACCTGGGAATTGTAATTACCTAGTCTCAGGCATAGGTGTCCCTTTTTTTGGTTAGTTTAGTTTGGTTAAACATAGAAGGAACTGGTTTAGATTGGCTTTAGATGGGTTTCATTTCAGAAGCTATTTTTCCAAAAGGACACCTTTGGCCTCAGGTGCCTAAGTCTTCCCTAGTTTGTCTTCTCCAGGCTAGCCGAGCCCAGAGAAGCCATTTGGAGCTGGCCAGGTGGACCCCACCAAAGGAACCCAACCAGCCAAACGCGCGCGCGTCATCGAGGCGCGGCGGAGGAGGCGCAGCAGCTGCAGCAGCGCCTGGCGCAGAGCTCCCAGGCCTTCGACGTCGCCTTTGGGCCGTGGGGAGGTCGTTGTTTGTTTCGTTTGTTCGGTTTTGGTTCGGTTTTGGTTCGGATTGGTTGCGTTGGGTTGGGTTTGGTTTGGTTTTGTTATGTTCTGTTCTGTCTGCCTGTCTGTTTTTCTCTGCGTGCTTTTGCGTGTTTGTCCGCTTGTTTTTTGTTTGCTTGCTAGTATGTTTGTTTGTTTGCTTGCCCGTTGGTCTGTTTTCTGTTGGTTTGCCTTTTTGTTTGCTTGTTTGCTTGTTTGCTTGCTTGCTTGCTTGCTTGCTTGCTTGCTTGCTTGCTTGCTTGCTTGCTTGCTTGCTTGTTTCTTTGCTTCTTTGTTTGTTCGTTTGCTTGATTGGTTTGGTTTGCTCGCTTGTTTGCTTGTTTCTGTCAGCGAAGGCCAGTACCAGCTGGTGGGCAGGACGTTCGCAAGGGCCCTTATTCAGCAAAACAAGTTGCTTTGGAAGATGACGAGGTTCCATCAGCACCTCTGCACAGGTCCGGTCTAGTAGCAAACCATTCACATCCTGTGTTGCGCCCCTTGTGCTGATGCCTTCCGGTGGGACCGAGGTGAAAACGAAGAGACAAAGTCGTGGAGGGTTGGCATGGCCACAGGTAGGGCCTTTTCAAAGAGAATAACCAGTGGCGTGTCTTGCATAGGCTTGTTTGAGCAAACGTGCTGGAGCAAAATAAGTGCGTTCCTGTACAAGTCGGCCAGCCCCTGTGAAAATATGAGTATCTCGGCAACACACATTGGGCCCGGTCACAAGACACGGATGCTTTGTGGCTTTTGTTCGGCTTCGGCCACCGGAGCCCTCGTAAGGATTCGCAACCAGCTTGAGACCAGCCTGATCCCCAATGGATGGAATCCATGCACATCCGAACAAAGCAAAGTGAGCACGCGGCAATGCGAAGCTTGTACACTGGGTCACTCAACCCGCTGTGCCGTGACCCGAGCCCGCAACTGTCATGATGCATGATGTACCAAGTATCATTTGCGAGCCCTGCCTTAGTTTTTCAGGATTCGTAATGTTCTTGGTTTATTCATTGCACAGGGTGTCAACTTCTTGAGGGCATCCTTTGGGATGAGTACCATTTCTCTGCCAGGGAGTCAACGGGGATGGGAGTGCCAGGAGTCGGAGGCGCTTTTGCAGGAGCAGCAGCGGCTCCAGAGCCAGGTGGAGGACGGGTGAAGCCTTGGCCAAAACTGAGGGCTTTGCTTAAGATGCATGCCGGGATGGGTTCTTCCAGGCTGGCAGATCTGTGCTTAGTTGGACTTTGGAAGGCAGCCCCCTTGTCGGCTTCCACAATTTTGTTGGCAAAGAGTAGCTACGTGGTTGGGGATTGCCGCTTACCATTTCCACAAGTTCCCCCCCTTGGAGCTTGATGGGCCAGCGCTCGATCGTGATTTGCGCTGCGACACTAGGAGCATTTGAAGACAACAAGCGCGGAGCCAAGCCCAAGTCGCCATTGTCAGAAAGTTGTCTCGCTGAGGCTCCTCGCCTTTGCAGCTGTTATCTGTGAGATTTCCGCCTTGCTAAGCTGATATCCGAAGCTCATTGGCATTCTTCGCATCCTGCAAGCAGTGGTGCAGTTAACCATTTGAGGCTTAGGGCTCCCAATTGACCGCTCGTCGTTTACGACTTTGGCTGGCGGCTTCCCTACTTCAAGGTACTGAGGAAGTTTGTACCAACCATGATCATAACCCACTTGCCATAGTTATAAGTTATAAGTCTCCTAAGTGGGTTAGAACTAGGCTTACTAACCGTACCAAGTACCCTGCCCCTGTAAGTAAGGTTGCAGTGATTCCAGAACTTGCTCAGGCCGGATCTCGGAGTCCTGCTCTGAGCAGGCCCTCAGTGACGCATTTATGGGAGCTATTGCGCATTCCGTGGCTTGCACTCAGTCGGTGACTTGCTTGCCGGACATTTTGTTTAGTTGCCATCTGTGTTTCGAAGAAGTGCCTTCCCAGCACTGCATAGTCGCAGTTTTGAACAAGGCTGGCAGGCTTTGTCCAATGTCTATGCCATACCTTGCTATACTTTGTGCTGATTCCGATGGCCACCAAAGGGCCCCATATCAAGTCCATACCCATGTTTGTGCAGATTGTGTTTCCTGAGCCAGGAGCGCCAGCTGGCAGAGAAAGAGAAAGAGGCTCCTCGTACTTTTGCGCATTTTGAGAGCACGAAAGTAGACTACCATGACAATTTGCAACGGAGCTTGCTGTTCATTCAGACCACCCCAAAACCACCTCAAAGCGGGCACCCTCTAAAAAAGACAAAC
Organism: Effrenium voratum; assembly: GCA_963377175.1. Classification (NCBI taxonomy): domain Eukaryota; class Dinophyceae; order Suessiales; family Symbiodiniaceae; genus Effrenium; species Effrenium voratum. The sequence continues at coordinate 189,087 of CAUJNA010000361.1, read as the reverse complement.
AACACCACACACACACACACACACCAAATTAGCGTTTAGTAAAACCTTCAATTTTCATGGCCTCAACAGGATGCAACAGGCCTCCCCCTTCTGTGCTTGAGCCAGAAGGAAGAGAAACGTTTGCCCAACCCAATTCATGAATGCAAAGTCAGCGTGCGGAAAGCATTATATATTTTTGGTGCTTGGGACAGAGTCATGTTAGTTCCTTCTGTTCATTTCAGGACCACCTAGAGGTTCGCCAGCAGCTTTCTGCGGGGGGGTTTATGATCGTGTAGTTGTGCGTGTGTTGCACCTGTATTCGGAGGGGATATTCACAAAGCAAAGCGCAGGTCGAGCAGCTGAATTTCAAGATGCAGCAGTTGAAGGATGACCTGGAGCAGGCGGGGCGGCGGGGCGATGGCGCCCGAGAATCGCCATGGTAGTTGTCCAAGCCGTGGTCCAATATGGCATTTCGCAGCTATCCCCGACTATGAAACACGAGCAGCAAGGTTTGGCATGCTTGCTTGGGAAGCAAGGAGCCTGAGGCACACAAAAACGAGGCAGCTTTCTTGATGGGTTTGGCAGGGCTCCTTAAAAGATACATTTTGCCCATTTGAAACATGGCTTTTTCCGCCAGAATAAAGGAACACCTCCATTTACAAGGGCAATGTTCAGGCGTATGCTGTAAGGATCCCTGTTTGGTGAGGATTTTTTGAGCTGAGCTGCAGGAGAAGCAGCAGCTGCTCGCTCAGCTCTCCAACATGGAGGCTCATGGGAGGTGGGAGGTACCCTCAATTAATATGGAACCGGACGTTTCGGGGGTCCTGGAAGATTATTTTCCTGTTGAAGCGACCCCTGGTCAGGATCCAGCCATCAACACAGTGGTAAGTAAAGCTGTTGGCCGCCTCGCCTGCAATGATAGGGGCCATATGGGCCTCACTCGTTTACTTTAGAGTGCTTTAGAGTGGCCTCTAGATTAAATTTAATGCGGCGGGTCACAGCGGCGGGTCAAGCCTCAAGGATAAGCACCGCCAACCACCAAAAATCAGAAAACTTGGAAATCTGAGCGGGTCCCATTACAATACGCTCACCCTGACGTGGTTATGGCATGGGACCCCCTCACTCTAAATAGCTCTGAATCACTCTAAGGCACCTTTTTTTTTGCAGAAGGGAGGGAGGGGGAGGGAAGGGGGGAGGGAATGATGGCCACCTAAATGGAGCGTTTTGCTTCGTATTGCGCAATGTTGGCTTGAGCAAAATGGCGCGTGTTCGCATCATGCATCGATTTTATCAATCTCTCCAAAAACAATGTGTTTCAATGTTTTGCGGCCTCGCCAGCAAGCTCAAAACGTGATTTAGAGTGTTTTAGAGTGGTTTAAGTGATTTAGAAAACTCTAAATCAAATTTGTGAAGGGGTCCCATTCGATTGGGTCTCATTTGGTCCCTCTGATGCATGGGCTTGCCCCACAAATTGGCAAACAAGGCGCGGTGAGGGATGTATTGATTGCCAAGTTGGGGTGTCCTGGGGTGGTCATGATTAAAGACTTTTGCATGGATGGACTAGTTCTGATTCATTCCGCTCGCTCACTTGTTCAATGCCCCTCTGATTGTTCGGGCACTTGTTCAGCTTCCGCAATTCGACGGCGGAGCATTGATGCTCTCAGTGTGAATGACTTTCCAGCTCACTCCGAGCTCCATTGGCAGACATCCTACGAGCAGAAGCTGACCACCATGGAGGAGCAGGCCTCTTGGTCAGCCTTGATCTCAGCACCTTGCCCATGTACTCCGGCAATGTTCTTCCAAGATCGTGCTTGCGTGCGTGCATGTGCGTTCATGTCCATGCATGTCCGTGAATGCGTCCGTGCTTGCGTCGAGAAAAGCATGCGTGCGTGAGTGGGTGCGTGCGTGCGTGCGTGCGTGCGTGCGTGTGTGCGTGGGTGTTTATGTGTGTGCGTCTCTCACCTTGGTGAGGCCGCTTGCGAGGGTAGGACTTGTCCTTGCAAGATGCCCCATTGGAGGCAGCTTAGTTAGCAAATTATCTCCTTGACACCGCTACGTTTGCCCAGGCATCAGAGCTGAGGAATGAGTACAAGCAGGAGCTTGCTGCAACCTGCCCCCTCGTGTGCGAAAATCTGGTTTACTCACATGCTTGAAGGAAGAAAGTCTCTATTTCAAGGCACACACCACCAGCATCAGCAGCATCATCGTCATCATCCTCCTCCCCCCTCCTCCTCCTCCTCCTCCTCCTCCTCCTCACAATCGTCATCACATCATCATCATCATCATCATCCTCATTGTGGCCACCGTTTGGACAATCTTTGTTGGCAGCCGCAGGATGGCCACCCACCGTGTATGGCTAGTATCATCCAAGCTGCTTCGGAGGAGCTGGACCAGGAGAAAGCTCTGTTTGAGGAGTCCCTGGCCGCAGCAAAGCGGAGGCGGCGCTGCGGGTTCCTTCGTGTCCCCCATGGGAAGTGTATAGGTCCCTGAGATATCTGAAGGGGGCAGATGGTGAAAGATATGGGGGTCGGAACTGATTTTCGCTTCTTTGAAGCAAGCGGGTTTTGACGTGCATCAAACATCGCCAAAATGCATCAAATGTCATCGAGACGCATCACCCCATATACCCAGGCCTTCCTGTTTGGAGCTTTGACAAATGGAGCCGTGCAACGTGGGGGCGCCTCCTCTCGCTTCCCGCCCCAAAGGGCTGTCTTTTCCACGAGCCAGTCTCCTTCTGTGTTGGTCCTGGCAGTTCTTTTGCCTTTAAACAGATCTTGCCGTGCCTGTCCCTCCATCCCTTTGTTCCCACAACCTGTGTTTGTTTGTTCCCTTCCCTGTCCCTGCTTGTCTCCTTGCCTCCTTCCCTTCTTCCCTCCTTCCCTCCTTCCCTCCTTCCCTCCTTCCCTCCTGCCCTCCTTCCCTCCTTCCCTCCTTCCCTCCTTCCCTCCTTCCCTCCTTCCCTCCTTCCCTCCTTCCCTCCTTGCTTCCCTCCTTCCCTCCTTCCCTCCTTCCCTCCTTCCCTCCTTCCCTCCTTCCCTCCTTCCCTCCTTCCCTCCTTCCCTCCTTCCCTCCTTCCCTCCTTCCCTCCTTCCTTCCCTCCTTCCCTCCTTCCCTCCTTCCCTCCTTCCCTCCTTCCCTCCTTCCCTCCTTCCCTCCTTCCCTCCTTCCCTCCTTCCCCTCCTTCCCCTCCTTCCCCTCCTTCCCTCCTTCCCTCCTTCCCCTCCTTCCCTCCTTCCCTCCCTCCTCCCTTCTTCCATCCTTTCTGGCCTCACGCCACACCATTTGACTCAACTCCATATCAGCTCCATTCTGTTCCGTTCTGTACTCTTCCCTTCTGCGCTGGGTTCGAACTTGTTAAAGTTTAGTCTCGGTAGACTGGACTTTGGGTCGGCAGAAAGTTTGCTGATTCAGAATTGGTTGAGTATTGGCAAATTCTATTCCGGCATTGGGAGACTTGGGGTGTGGGACAACTATGTTTCGAGAGAGGGTGCATTTATGAAAAGAGGAGAACAATTATTCCATTGCTCTTCGTTCCACCTACTTGCTTCCTGCAAGATGCGTGATGGCGCGGCAAATTGGCCGATGTCACGTGTCACACACACATATACAAGAAGTACGGACCCAATCAATCCAGATATTTTTGACGGACAAGCACGCATACGGCGCGGCCTAAGACAAGCGGGCCGAAGTTGCAGCATCATTCTGACGTCCGCTTTGTTTCAGAGCTGGATTCGAGGGCCCACGCGGTCACAGCGTGAGCCGGCTCGAAACGCGGCTGCCAGTTGGACGTGGCCCTTTCCAGCTTGGTTTGTTTTCCTTTGGTTGATGTTGCCGCAAAGCTCGATTGCTTGATTGCCCACGTCGCAGCTTTAAACCAAGCACATGTGGACACGTCTTATGGGCACTCCGGGATGCTGCCAACACGGCCAAGCATGGCAAAGCAAACATGCCAGACATCTGCTTCAAAGGCCCAGTCATCCCTTGCTACATGATTGCCCGCCTTCTCTACCGAATGATCGCCTTGTTGTTCTTGTTTAGCCAATAATTGTTATCCGTTTGATTGAGAGCTTCATCTCGTGAACTCTCAACCGCTGGAGGCTTGAGCAGGTCCAGTCCGAGCACAGTGCGCGCAGGGCTTCCCAGTATGCCCCCAAAAGATTCAATCGCGTGCCAGCTTTGGAAAGGCTGCATTCGATGTTTGAAGATGCACATGTTGGCCCAACTCTGCGTGCATGAAGGCCAGGGTGCATTTGCCAAGGCGATGGCCCGTTGATTTGCTCACCCATGGCTTTCAAGCAAGGATGCAGCCGGCAGTATTTCGCCCCTTTGGACCTGGCTTCCGGCATGTCTCACCTGGAAACATTCAGCACATCATGGCGGAACAATGCTGAGGCATTGCCAAGGAGGAGGGGGAGGCTTGGCGGAGGGAATCAACCAAGCCAGGGGTGCATCCAGGTGCCAAGTTAAGGTGTATTGCAGAGGTTTTATGGCGGTTTCGTGAAATGCCGAAAGGACCTAAGGTGGTGAAGCACGAGTGGTTGTCATGGAAGGAGCTGTTACGTTACCGAAGGGGTCTTGGCGTTCATTTGCTGGCTGCAGGCTTTTCATGATCAGCGGACCCAGGTTCCTTGACGATTTCGGCCAGCATTGCTATGATCATGCGCTAATTCTCACAAACACCATCTAGAGGCATTCTGGTCCAGAAGTGAATATGTCAAATTCCCGTATCTTTCGGCTAGCTCTGCTTTTTTGGTTGCTTCACGCATTCTTTTTTGAGATAAAGCAACTCTTTGGGCACCTTTTTCGTTGCCTTGCTGAGTCAAGACGATCTGGACGCAACGGCAGAGAGAGAGAGAGAGTGAGGAGAGAGAGAGAGAGAGAGAGTGAGGAGAGAGAGAGAGAGAGAGAGAGTGAGAGAGGGAGAACACAATTTTTCCTTTTTTTTCATGAAAAAAAGAGCAAAATGGGTGACGTGCCTGTCACAACTGGTCGAATCGCCTGCATCGGCGTCTTTTCGCTAGGCCGCTGAGCTTCTTCGCCGGCACCAGGAGGAGCTCACGAAGCTCCAGGCCGGAGGGGGCCATGGCCCGGGAGAAGGCGAAGGATCCTGGCGTCTTGGTTTGGAACCCCGTGGCAAGCGCTTGCTGGTTTCGGAGTGGAGGAAAGCCAAGATGAAAGGCACTTTTGTTTGGGGTGCCTCCCTTTTGAGACACGCAGACCCAATGGAATCCAGTTGGATTCCTTGGAAGAGAGTACGCTTGAAGGCCAACAGCCTTTTTTCGAATGAGCCTCCGATTGATTTTACCCGAAATTCCCAAAACGCGGTGCTGGGTTGATCATTTAAAACAATTGGTGGCCAGAGTCTGTGTGACATGTGGTTGCTTCGGGTGACCAATCCCGACCAAGCAGCGCTGTCTTGGAAGGCGAGCTTTTGAAACAAAGGATACCGGAAAAGAGGGCCAACCTCAGCGCATTGGAGAGGCCGAGCATCAGAAACAAAGAGGGGTTTGGGGAGACGCTTCTGCTTTGACAAGGCCAAGAGCACTCATCGTCCAGGCTTGCGTGAAGCAGGTTGCTCCATGGGAAGTGGGGCATCGTGCGTTGCTCCATTTTCAGCGGGGAAAAAGAGCGCCCCTTCGAAGCAGGCAGCTTGCGCAGCCACGGGGCAGAAGTTGGAGGAGGCTAGCCCGTACCTGGAGCCAGCCGTAGGAAAGATGCACCCTGATGTTTGTTTAAAGCAGTTTTCAGGCGGAAGAAGGGTCATTTGTTGTGCGGTTGAAGCATCTTTCAGGCGGCAAAAGGGTCATTTGTTGACATTCTGAAGCTCTTTCAGGCGGAACATGAGGGTAATTTGTTGTGAGGGTGATTAGGAAAGATGAAGCAACACTAAAGGGCAACACAAACTTTGTCAAGCAGCCAGCCAGATGACCGTGGCAAGCAAACTGTTCCCTGCCAAGAGTGGCCAGGAGCGAATGCAAACAACTAGCCTGGGCCACAGACAGGGCCCGGCCCTAGACCCAAGGTTTGAGGACTATCATTGCTGGAGCTGGGAGTCGAAGTTGGCCGCCAGAATTCAATGCAGTTCCTGAGCAATTTTCTTTCGGTACGCCCAAGGTCGGATCACTGAGCTCAATGCTGGCCACGCCTAGCACTCAGCCGGCAATGTGCATGATGAGGCATGATGAAACATGGCTGGCTGCTTCAACCTAGCGACCGACCTGGCTGCAAGAGGGCCGATGTTGCTCCTTTTGATCACCCGTTGGGCTTCATGCGGGGACTTCAGCCTCAGCCAGCCTCAGCCCCTCAGCCTGGGTTCGTTGCACGTCGCGCACCCAAGGACCGCAAGGTGGCCGAAAGGGATGAAAAGGCAAGGATGCCCCGATGCTATTCTGCTTGAGAGCTGCCCTGTTGCTTGCCAGGCTTTTATTTGTGTTTCTTGGCCAGATGTCGCGGCAAAAACCACCACCTAGCCTGCTACGACCCACGATTTGTGGCCCTTGGTGGCATTTTTCCAGGGAGGCCAAAAGGACCGCCACGATTTTGAGGGGTGGCCCCAAAGAACGGCGCAGCTCCAGTCCTCAAGCTGCCGCCTTGCAGGTGGAGCTGCTGGGTGGGCAGCTGCGGGAGCAGGCCATGGAGCTCGAGAAGGAGCCGTCCGCTTTGGTCGCTTCCCTTGGCTTGGAGACAATCCGAGTCAGGGAAAAGGAAAAAAGAGCCAAACCAAGGCAAGACAGAGAAAACCAGAGCACAGCCTGATGCGCGATATGGGCCAAACACTAAGATTCTTTCTGACAGCCGCTAAAAAAGAAACGCTGGCAGTTGCTTTGGCGTGATTTCTTGGGAGCAAAAGTTTCCCTGGCACTCGTTGTTGCTTCAATCGGCTTTTTAGGCACTCACGGCACTCATGAGGTTCCTGACCAGTTTGGCCTTTTTCTGGGGAGCCCTCCTGTTTAAAGGTCGGAGAGAACCGAAAGGTTGCCCATCCCCTCCTGGCAGTTTGAAAGCTTTTGTTGGCCCAAACCTTAGGCGTGGCAACTAAAGGCAGACGCGACAGTCAGGACAAGCTGCAAGTTTACACGTCACAATGTCAGGAGAGCCTTAGAAATTACGCTCGACATGTATAACAGCCGATTTCCAGTGTAACCAATTCGGCAAAAGGCCTTTGTTCGCCAGTCTAGGCGTGCAGCGTCTCAGGAGCGCCAAAGCCACGCAGCACGAGTCGCGGAAATTGAGGCGCGGTCCAACGGTCATGGCATGGTTTGCTTGCCCACACCCATCTCCACTCTCCCCAGCCCAGTCTGCTTGCAGCAAAGCTAGGTAAATGCCCACACCGAAGTGCCTCCTGCCGGCTGCGTAAACAAGGGGCACTGGATTCAGTGAAGCTTGCGGGGCCAAAAGCGGCATCAGGCAGCCGTTTCCTCATTTCGAGGTAAAGGACGTAGTTGCATGAATCCACCAAACTTCGAGCCCCCTGGAATACACATGCGTATATCATATATCGATTCCAATGGTTGCTCACAGGCATCGCCCTGGGCGAGCAAAAGCCTGTCAGCACAAATGCAGGGGCCCTCAAACTATTGGATGATGAAGTGCATCCCTCCATTCACATGCTGCTGGACATGGACGCCTGACTGGGGTAACTTCAGAAAGTCATTCCTTTCGGGGAAGTGGCAGCAGGCACCTAGGGACTGCTGCCAAAACACAAACCCCAACATGGGGTGTGGGAGCATCGGTCAAACCGTTTGAGGCCGCGGATTGCATCAAGTGGATGTAGACGCGGATTTCTTCAAAAAAGCACGAGGGGTGGGGAAGGGGGGGTGCACCACTGCTTTGACCCGGTCTTGCGCAAGGCGTCCTATGAGCAGAAGGTGTTTACCCTCGAGGAGGCAGCCGGCAGCCCAACAGCCAAGGCTTGAAAATCGCAAGGCATGTTCGAAGCTTCGGACCGCCTGAGGCCACAGCGCTGAAGTCCGAGTATCAACAGGCGCGGTAAAGTTATATCGCAGCGGAGGGCGGGGAGAAGCCTTCACAGATCTGAACATAGACTTGGGGTTCCCAGCCATGCCCCTTAGGTTTTCAGTGTTTAGCGGGGAGTTCTATTTCACCCACCACAAGTTAAGCTTTTAGCAGGAGATCTGAGGACAGCCATGGCCAAAGACTCGGTCAGGATATGGATCAGCAGAAAGCCCACTTCGAGGAGTCGCTAGAGCAAGCTGCGCAGAGGCTTGCTTTGGTCCGTTGTTTGCGCTGGTGCGCTGGTGCGCTGGTGTGTAGAGCAAGTGCTGGAGGGGGGGCGGGGGGGTTGAGCCTGGTGTTCTTACCACTGACCTGGCATTTCAACAAACCTGTTGACCTGCTCGAACGCCGGCAGGTCTTGCCTTAGATGCGAGGAATAGAAGGATAGGAGCTACATACTCAGGAATTCCGTGGTGAGGTTTGGCATGGTGGCGCCTTGAGCCAGGCTGGAGAACCTACAGGCCACGCACGGCAAGAGCAGTGGCCTCAAAGTGCCGCTGATGGGATGCAAGACAACGCCGGTACAAATGAATCCGCGGTTGCGGTGGACCTGGAATGCCATAATCAGAATATGCGCGGGGAGCGGAACAGGAAGGGATTTTTCTTAAGGCTGCAACTAGGCAGTAGTACTTTGGAAACTGATTGATTGATCATTGAGTCAAATTGGTAGACACGCTTGGCTGCTCGTTGCGAGACGCGAACATGAAAGGAACCAAGGATTGCACCCCATTGGCCATGGAATCAAGGGTGTGCGTGCTGAGGCTTGGAGGAAAAAGAGCAGGAGGCCGTGCTCGTGTACTGAAAGCTCATGCCACAACTTGGCGCCACCTCCCTAGATTCATGGAAGGTGTGTTCACACATAGCAAGAGAGATGGCAGCGAATCAAGCTGCAGAGCGTTACTGTATGCCCAATGCTCTCCGTGCGTTTCGAATCTTTGTCACATCGAGCGATCTAGATTGCTAGTTGCAGGGTTCTGGAATCAGTATCCAACGGGTATCATTCCCCTTGAATGGTTTGCTTGCGTATGGAAGGTTCAGCTACGACATTGCGGCTTGAGTTTCAGTTTGTTACGCGCTTTTGTGCTTCTTGTATGCGTGTTGTTTCGGATGCCCACCACGGGCATAATTCTTGCCGGCGGCTTTGCCAGGTTGCAGGGAGGGCTTGGCAAGAAGTACGGAGTCCGAAGGAACACCCCAAATGGGCAATGTTTGCTTTGGATGAATAAACCCCCTCCTATTCATAGGAGTGTTCCCTCCAGTGGTGAATCCCCGTAGACCTATTCATCAACCAAAGGTTCTGCTCAAGGGTTCCCATTCTCCAGCTCCAGACTTGTGGCGTTAGCTGGCGGCGGCTTGCACCGAGCCGCAGGCGCTGGAGTTGCAAGCGCGGCAGAAGGAGGAGATCCAGCGCCTGCAGGATCCATGCCGCTATCGGGGCGATCGATTCGGTACGTCAGGCAAGTGGTTTGTAAGCAACTGGTGAGACAACCCATTGAACGGCGACTTATAACCATGGTAAGTGGCCTGGTGAGATGACCTTCTGAACGGAGACTTAGAACCACGGCGTTTGTGGGTTGTAACAGGCTTACTATCCACTTACCAAGTTTCCCGGTGCCAGGAGTGACATCAAGGAATTCAATGAGGTTACCACATTGCACACGAAATGTTTGTATACAGGTCGGGTGTGCGGCGACCTCACTTTGGGTGAAACTGCGCGGCTTGTCACTGTCTATCAGGTCCTATCATGGTTGATGGTGGTCACTTGTTTCAGGCTGGTGATCTTTGTGATTTGCTCGGGCATGATGTAGCCACGGAGTTTGGGGAGGTGGTAGCCGGTTGACGGACAGCCACGCACAGTGTGCCAGTCTTGCTTTCTTGGATACGGTTTGGGTTTCGAGGAAGGCCATGGAGCACATGAAATAGGGCCTAGTGTGGGACGTGCAAGTTGCAAGCTCCTCCTCTCCAGGATCAGCACGATGAGCTCGCCAGGCGAGGGCGGGCACTTCGTCTGGCTTTCTGAGCCGATGAGCTGCAAGTTGTTTGCTTCTCAGTGGGAAGTTTGGGCAAAGCTGTTGCGATGCGCAATCTTCAAGAAAAGTGCGTGCAAAACAAGCCTCCTTTCGGGGGTGAAGGAGGCTGCGGAAGTGGAGCAACAGTAATCAGCACCGGGGAAGTACAGACATGAGCGGTTTGCAGAGGATTGGCATCATCTAGATGCGCATTTGTTGGCGTGTCACAAGTGTGGCAGCTTCTCGGGTGCTTCGCCATCATCAATGTTGTGCTCGCATGTGCTCGCTTTATGCCAGATGTAGATGCGCCTTTTGGCTGTGATCTCGTTAGATTTGTGACTACTATTCAGGCTAACTGGCGTTTTTTATTGTGCCGTGGTTGATGGTGTCAGTCGATTTCTTTTACGATTCACATGTACGAGCTCCACATAATTTCCGCAACAGTTCTGATTATTCACATGTTTCTTATGTTCGATTTGCGATTTCGGCAAAGTTTATGTCTTTTCCCATGTTTTGTTCGACTTCCCAGGACTCACAAATTTCCCCGAGAAACCCCCAACAGAAGCAAAAGGTGTAAACAAATCGAACAAACACACAAATGAATGGGCTTCCCTAAAAAATTGGTGAGAACGATAGATGGTAGCACATACATTGGCTTGAGTTCTGGGTGTCCCCGTTGGTGTGAAGGGCCGGCCGCTTTTTAGGGCCTCTGCCGTTGGCTCGGGTTGTGGGCGTCCCTGCAAGGCAGCTGGAAGAGCACGCCAGGAACAACTTCGAGGAGATGCGGCGGAAGGCCGAAGCTGGGGGGTTTCTTCGATCGGCGAACCCTGCGGTTTATTGGCTGAGGCTGTGAATTTGAGTGGACCCGGGATTTGTGCCTAGCCACTTTTGACAGATTTTGACAGAGTGATTCAAAAATTCATGGATGGAACATGTGAACGGCGCTTCTTTCATCCGCACAGCGGCCCGATGCCTTCCAGCGCTTTGGCAATGCTAGGTGGGTGCCAACATGAGAGGGTAGGGGCAATATTTTCTTACGCACGACTCGGGTGTGGCTCAACAATCGGGGATTTCCAAACTTGCAAATGGAGAAGTAGGCTAAGACCTGCGGTCCCCTGGCTCAAAAAGCTTTGAGCCACACCCAAAACGGAGTTTGACATGACGGTTTTTCAGAGACCGGCTGCTGGCCTTCAGCTGCAGATTGGCTCAAAACATAAAAGAATGTGTTCGTTGGCTCATTGAAAGGCCGCAAGCCACCGCCAGGTGAGGAAAGTAGACCTCAGCGCAAGGGTTTTGAAGACGAAACGGCGGAGCAGAGATTAGATCAGGCCTCGAACCAAGCTCCGTTCCATTGCCTCGCTTGGCAATCCAGCAATGGCAATGCCGCTTGGCAAGCACTTCCTGCCCTCCTTTGCGATTTCTGAGTTGGGCTTTGGATTTGAGATTCTCGGCAGAAATGAAATCTTCAATATGTTCGATGACTTGTGTGTTCAGCTACTCTCATGGTTTGCTTTGAAGGCTATCCAGTGGCACATGGAGTGTCAGTGAGTTTGGTGTATGTGGTATATGTGTGTATGTGGTGTATGGTGTATGGTGTATGGTGTGTGTATATGTGTGTGCGCGCATGTGCGCGCGCTTGTTTGTAGGTGGCTCGTGTGTGTATGTGTGTGTGTGTGTGTGTGTGTGTTTCTGTGTTTCTGTGTTTCTCTGTGTGTTTATGCGTCTTTGCGTCTTTGTGTCTTTGTGTCTTTGTGTCTTTGTGTCTTTGTGTCTTTGTGTCTTTGTGTCTTTGTGTCTTTGTGTCTTTGTGTCTTTGTGTCTGTCTCTGTCTCCATCTGTGAACTTTGTCCAATATTCAAGGACCTACATATGCAATTTTTAGATTGTTCTGCGGGATTTTTCGTCAAACGCCCGAATGAAATTCTGACATGGCGCGTGACATGTCCAAGCATCCCCAGGCTGCCGTTCATGGCTGTCCGGCGGCTGACTCGCCTGAATTGTCTCGGTGCGGTTCCGGCCGTGGTTGCCAGTCGCCCGCCAGTCGCTGGGCCCGGGGGGCAAGCTGTTGAAGCCCACTTGTTTGCTGGCACGTTTTCCAGGTTTGGCAGGTTTGGGCAACCCAAACCCATCTCGAGCCCACCTCCTTGGACTCTGACCCTCTCTAGATTGATTACCCCTTACTGCCGCAGCCAACAATGGCACGGCGGTGCAATTATGGCCCCCGGAGTTTGTTGTGATTTTTTTGCCCCTCATGCAGCCAGAGGACCGCTGCGTTCTATCATGGCCACTATTACTGTACTGTTAGTACTTTTACCTTGTGATATAGTTTTGGCGCTCCCTGGTGGCTCCCAAGTATTGTAAATGCAGGCTGCCATTGTTTCAAACGTCGCAGCCTGCAACCTCCTTGCTCCTCCTCCTCCTCCGCCTCCTTACTCGGCTGTATTTTTGGATTTGGTCGCTTTTGAACCTGGCATGATTTGCCCGAAGCGGATGGTTTCCCAAAGTGGTTCATACATTGTGAAAGTTCCCAAGTGTGATCGCCCGTTCTTTCCAGGTCTTGGGGCAACGGTGTCCCCTTCCTTGCGAGATTGTGAAATCCAAACAAATCTGTGCGTGCATCAGGTGTCTTACTGCCACTTACACTTCAAATCTCACCTTTGGGCTGTCAATTTAAGAGAGAGCTCCCCCCTGGCGGGGTGACGTTTGGGGAAGCATAGGGAAGGAACCCTGAGGCCTCGTTTTGGCAGAGTTTGGTCCACCCTCAGTGAGAGCTGCGCTAGGGCGTGCACCAGCCGCATGGGCACTGCGGGCGCCCGGCCTTCGCGCTGTGGGCAGCGAGGCGCAGGCGGGTGCGCTATGGTTGCAGCCCCGCCTTGAGGGACCTCACCCTTCGACACCCCACATACCCCAAGACTCTGGCAGTGACGCAAAACCGACGAGCTTCACTCGTGGGACACGTCCTTCTTGGCTGAAACCGGAAGTATAGTCTGGTATTCTTTTCTTTTCTGATGGGTTGTACACATTTGCTGATTTTAACATGCTGGCGTCACTGGCTCGTTTGGCTGGCGAAGGGATGGCGGGTGTGATTGCATGTGCGTTGCACTGTAACAAGATAGGCTTATACTGGGCCGGCATGTTTCTGTAGCACAATGCCAACGCCAATCAGCAACACCTACACCTGACAAAAGCACACAGACACACATCTACAGGCGAGCCAACAATCAATCAAGCAAGTCATGACTTAGATTCGTTTGGGGGCCCTCCGCTATCAGCAAGCCGAACCGATGAGACATATTGAGACATCAGGTCATGACTTGCCCTTCCACATGCCGAGTTTATTCTAGAAATCGCCCAAAGGCCCTCATTTTGGGCAGTGCTGGCTTGCCCTTCTATTCGGATTGTTTCATGGCCTCAACCACTCAGAGCGCGCTCGTGCACCAGCGCGCCCTGCGCTGAGGTCCTGGTGGAGGAGGTGGAGGCGGCCGTGGCAAGCGGGCGACCTATCCGGAAGGACAGCCCGCTGCCGCCCGGCAGAGAGAGGCTTCGGGCGAAAAGATGGCAAGGTGCCGATGGTTTTCTTTGCCTGGCCAAAGCAAAGCTGACAGGCCTTTTTCATGTGGCCACTTTGCGACTGCAACAAGGTGGCCATGGCACTGAAACATGCTGAGTCACCGCCCCTCGTTTTGGTGCACCCCCCCCCCCGCCGAATGAATATTGGACAATGTCAGGACTCTTTGCTTCCTCCACTGAACTATGCTGAACTTGGATATTTTTTGAACAGCAACAGCAAGGCATCGCAAGTGCCCATTGCGGAAGCGAAAGTGTCTTCTCTGCCCCAGTGGCACAAGAGTGTGCAAGATTAGTTTGGTAGACCTGAAGTTTGCGCATCAAGGCCGCTTGATTGGCCACGGGCCCGTGAAAGGTATGCGAGGCTGCATGAGGAGGTTGACCGCCTGCGCACAGACAATGACCAGATCATCGCAAGTGTGCCTCGCCTTCACTGGCACAAGTCGACTTGTGCCGCGGGCTTGTATAGGTTTGCGTCTGGCTTCGTTTTGCCAATTGGCTTGGTGTTTGCATAGAAGCCGCTGCCAATATCTGCAAGTTCCAAAGTTGTGCGGTGAGACATGTCTCCCAGTATGCGATCGGCTTTTGTACAACGCACAAGGAGGCAAGGCTTGACGGCTTTTGCTTTTTGCTTGGAACCTTGATTCTGCATGGGGCGAATGTGTTCCACTTCATTGTCAGGCTAGGGCTGAGGGCGGAGCTCGTCTGGCTTTTGGGTTTTGCTTCTGAGGAACTCGGAATTTGCTGACCTTGCCAATCAAGGTTGTGTTTGTTTGCCCATGGTCAACTTAGGTACTTTTCCTCCTTTTTTTGGGGGGGGGGTGACGCTGCATCAAGTATTGTGGGTTGAATTTGAAAGGGGAACCTGCCCTGAGTTGCCAAGCAAGCACAGCTGATAACATCTGAGCTAGGCTGGACCCACGTTTGCCAAGGGTTCATGGCCCCACCAGCCACAGGATTCCTCTTCGGTGGCTGTCCAAGATCAGGGCCTTGCTCGCGCGCCCAGGTGGATAACTTGAACAATTCCCGCGCCAGCCTGGTGGCTGAGAGCTCTTCCAGCGTGGTGGAGCCTCAGCGATGGTTTTGATTCGGGCCAGGCACGCGCTCAATGCTTTGCACAGCCCCGCCATCAGCCACGCGAGACGCCATTTGAAGAAGCCAACAGATCGGCCTGGCTTTTGCGGCTCGATTTCATGTGCCTGCCTTCAGAAAAACTTGGGTGAATGATCAGGTTGCTGAATGCTTGGCGGCCAATCCTGGGAGCCCTGTAACATGAGCAACACGCTCAATTCCTGAGAAAGGTGAGAACAGGTCATTTCAACCCAGGAGTCGGCCTAAGAGAGTGTAACATGTTTGGCTCAAGCACAGCCCTTATGCAGACGTTACTAGACAAGCTGCCGAATCGGCTGACTTGGTGTCCAACGGAAGGAAAACCAACTGGCTCAGCTTCACCAGGGTCACAAGACCGTCTTGGTTGCTCGGCACGCACAAGGCCGTTCCGTTGGCGCAACAGAGTTGCATAGCACTCGAAATTTATGTGTTGACCCAGCTCTCCCTTTCGCAAGGGTTTTGTGAGGCTCCAACGATCTTGTTCTGGACGGGGGCTTGCTTCCCACTCAAATTCCTGGCTGCAACTCACCCCTGCCTCCAACGGCATAGTCTAAGTGGGTTCGGCTAATTGGGGAGGGGGGGGGGGGACTCTTGCTGGTCGTTGGCGCGGGCCTGGGGCATGTGGTGGAAATCCCTCCTTGGTTTGGTGCATCCCGAGTTGAGAAGCCTGGTTGAAACAACCATCCGGGGTGCCCCGTGACCCTCCTCAGCGGTTGCTTGCAGCTGAGGAAATTCAAGCAGGAGGTGCCAAGGATGTTAGCAGCCTGCTCAGAATTTCGGGGCGAGAGTCGGAGGTCTCGGGATGCCAAAGGTGTCTTCGGCCAAGCTGATTCCAGAAGTCGTAAATGAAGGAGACACCCGGTCAGCACCTGATCCAATCATCGCCTGTTGCATTTGCTTTGGATTTCGACTTGGTGCTAGACTAGACTATACCTCAGCCCTAGGTTTGGGAGGAGGAGTTGAGCAATGCTTATATAGACTTTAGGCAAGCGTTGCTGGGGACATGGCTTTGCTTGCGCAACAGGCCGGCGATTGTTCATGGATTTGCGAACCTTGGCACCCAGAGGCTGACAGCTCGGAATAAGCTCGGGGCGGTTGCAGACCGCTCCTGCATTTGTGATGGCTTAGCATGTCCAAGAAAATCAGACCAACCTTTTTAAGGTAATCCCTGTTGTTGAGGGACACTTAGCGAGAAGTCACTTCGGTCACCACCAATAGCTGAACCTGGCCCAGTGAATCAGTCTAGGCGGGCTTTCTGCGGCAGTGGCAACCTTACGTGATGCACCAAGGCACAATGGCTGAGACCTTGGAGAAGATTGAAGAGCTGGACCACGAAATGGGAAAGCTCAGGAAAGGAAATACTGGGGGGAAGCTGCCGTCAGCCAGTCAGTGAGCCTTTTCCAGGCATTTGCCTGGAACACGTTGAGACGAGGCCATGTCTTTGTCCAGCAGTGCCGGCTTTCCTTGATACGATGCAACAAGATCAACCCTGGTGTGCCCCTTGGACAGGTTTGGCATTTTGGACAATCGGTTAGGGCAGCAAACTGGTGTGTTTCGCCTCAGGGACGTCTCAATCCCAGCACTGTTTATGACATCCTGGTTTGACGATTGAGCCTTGACGGCTTGTCCACTGCTTGGCTGTTGCCTGAACACCGCCAAAGTTGGCCGGAGCCGAAGTATGCAGTCCCAGCCCCGCAGGAGCCAACAGATCCAGAGACTTGGCATTTGGGTTTGGGCAGGACGCCGGGGTTCCTCCACCCTTAGAGATAGATTCCAGGACAAAACCAGTCATGGAGCATGGGTTACGCTACTTCTGAAGTGGCTCAGATCACTGCCTGAAACGCCCTTGCCCTGTTCGGAGGTTTGAGACCTCATATTTTGTGCCATGGTCAACCACAGTTGTCCTTGCGTGTGATGATTCAAGCTGAGCATCTGGGAACTTTGGTTGCACAGCCATTGTCGCGTGGGACTGCGGTGCTGCCCTTCACTCGCTGCTCGTTGGCCAGTCGAGCCGCTGCTCAAAAGCCTGTTCAACAATTCCTGGACGGAAATTGTGCCTTATTGCGAGGCCAGCGCAAGCAAACCATTCTTGGCGTTAAGTACCGAGCTTCATTGGGCTTTTTCAGGGCAGCGCAGCTCGGCTTCTGGTGGGGCTTTCGAAATGAAACGCGTCGCAGAGTTGGGCAAAGCCATTGCCTGCCGTCCTGGGGTCTGGGGTCATGGGAGCTAGAGGCACCCAACATTGCCCAGAGCCATCGACGTGAGGAACTATTTGAACATCGGGGCCTTGAAGCGGCAGCGCGTCACTGTGCAGAAGAACGAGGAGGCGCACTGGCAAAGCAAAGCGGAAGTGGCATCAGCTTTGCTTGCCTAGGTGTGTGCACGCCGTTCTGTTTCGCAAGGAGTGCCAGAATGGTTGCTTGACCAGGTCTTGACCATGTGGGTGTGTATGTCCTTTAGGACACCCTTCCCAAACATGTTGCTTTTCCTTTGAATTTTGGCATTCCTTTAAATCAAAGCCACCAAACAAGAAGCAGCCAAAAAGCGGTCCTTCAAAACCACCCAAGAACGGGGAAAAAGAGGACAACATGGGTACCCTGACAAAAGCACGCACCAAGGCTATTGAACCCGGACAGGTCATGGAGCTGGTGTCCCAGGTCGAGGAGAGCTTGGCCAAGGGCGAGGCTGTTGAGGAGGACGATGCTTTCGGTCGAGTCCATGGGATCGATGGGTCCCCCGCCAGTTGCAGCGGGGCTCCCTTTTTTTGTTCATGCGCCATCCATTTTCAGGCCAAACCATGGGCTAGGCAAGGCCGAGGGCCGCAAAAAAAAGAGCTGTGCCGATTTCGATTTCCTCGGCCCTAGTGCTGGAAAGCTACTTGCCTGCGCCCCCGATCCGATCGCCCCACGAAGCCTAGCCAGGTTGCCTGAGGCTCTAAGTTCAAGCCGCTTAACCCATTCCCTCCTGCAGACATGGGGCCCTGATCATGTTGATTTGGACGGCGTGCGGCTGGTAAGAATGGTTACTGACGCTGAGTTCAATTGAGGAAGCACACCTCAATATTATCCACACGGCCAAAAGCGAACTGTTGAGACAGCTGGGAGGCATATTGCGCAGCCATGCGGGTGGGGGTGGGGGGGGCTATTTACACTGTGCTCCTGGTTGTTTTTGCAACATGTTGGCAATCAATCAAGTACCCACAAGCTAGTACCTCCGAGCTTGCTTATCTTGCGTGGGTGGCTGTTCAGTTCGGACATGGCCGTGGCCTGTCAAGAGAGAGGCAGGCTGACAGTGCTACGCATGCAAGCCGGACTGCCATTCCTGCTTGTCGTTTTGTTTTTGGCTGGCCTTTCCACCTTGCGCCTGCGCGTGTGTGTGTGTGTGTGTGTACGAGAGAGGGGGAGAGAATGCCTGCTCTGTGTGTATTGTATATGGAGGGCTATCTTTTTGGATTTTTCCCCGTTTTTCTTTGGGTTTTTTTCCTGGATTTCACCTTATTTGGCTTTTGAGCTTCTTGGCTTTTTGGCCTTTGGCTTCTTGGAGTGTGGGCCTTATTGGCTTTTTGGCTTTTGGCTTTACTTTTTTGTGGCTTCGGCTTTCCGCATCCTCAGCATCACCAGTAACACCCCAGCTTCTTACCTCCAGGTTTCTGTAAAACCACCCGAAACCAACCCTAAACCACCACTAAAACCACCCTAAACCGCCACTTAAAACTAGAACCAACCTTCCCTAAAGAAACCCTAAAGAAACCTGAAACCAGCAAGACTCCCTAAAGTAAGCAAACCCAATCTAAACCAGTAATAGACTATTCCTAAACAGCCTACCCTAAACCAACCCTAAACCCCTAAGCACCCAAAACCAATCCTTAAACCCACCATAACCCAACCCTATGTCCGCACTAAACAAGCCTTAAACCACCCCCCCCTAAGCAAACCCTATACCAACCCTAACCCCCCACTAAACCCACCCTAAAGCAACCCAAACTACACCCGCTCTAAACCCACACTGCACCAACCCTGAACAAACCCAAAGCAAACTCGACATTAACCGCCCCCTACCCCAAACAAACCAAACCGACAGCCACCCTGAACCTACCCCAAACCACCCAGCCCGCCTAAACTCAACCACACCCTAAACCAACTCTAAACCCACCCTAAAACAGGCCCTAAACCCACCCTGACCAACCCCAAGAAGCCCACCATAAACCAGCACTGAACCATGCCAGTACCCTGAACCAACCCCAGCCAACCTTCAACCCACCCTAAACCCAGCCTAACAAATCCAACTCGTGACGCTGAGGATGTTGAAAAGGATGCCGCCGAGTTAAAGCTTTGCCGGGGATGTTGGCAGCGCTGGTGCAAAACTAGTCAAACCAAGCAGAACCAAGAGAGATCGCACCTGCCAGTTCCAAGACGGAAAATCCAGGAAAAAATGCAAAACCAAAACGGGGAAAAATCCCAGACAAAAATACAGACCCATTGTATATTATAGATTTGTGTGTGTATGCGTGGGCTTGCGCTTGTGCTTGTGCTGGAAGCGCTTATGCTTGTGCTTGCTTGTGCTTGCTTGTGCTTGCTTGTGCTTGCTTGTGCTTGCTTGTGCTTGCTTGTGCTTGCTTGTGCTTGCTTGTGCTTGCTTGTGCTTGCTTGTGCTTGCTTGTGCTTGGATTGAATTGCTTTGCTTTGTTTTGCTTTGCATTGCTTCGCATTCATTAGCATTGCGTGATTGCTTTCTTGCTTGCTCGCTCACTCTCTCGCTCCTTGCTTGCTTATTTTTGTTTGTTTGTTTGTTTTTTGTTTATTTGTTTATTTTTATTTGTGTGTGTGTGTGTTTGTTTGTTTTTTATTTGTGGGCGTGTGTGCGGGTGTGAGTTTGTCAGAGCCTTGCGTGTATGTGTGTGTGTGTGTTTCCGGCTGGCTGGAGTTTTAAATGTTGGCATCACACTTGTAGATTGTGGATGTGCAAGCGGCACCCCCAGTCGAGCAAGTTACGGCGGGATTGTAGTGCTAAGTGCAAACTTGAGCATCCTAGATTTCCGTGTTGTATTTTCTCCATGTGCGATTGCCGGCCATCAGATTCTGCCGGGCCCAGTTTGGAGGGTAGGAAGTCCTTCGCGCGCTGCCTCGTTGGCAGGACAGTCCCTTGATAGCGCCTTGCCCGCAGGGAGCTTTGTCAGCTTGGGACCTAAATCAATGGCCGAGGGCAGGTGGCCAGAAAATGCCAACCGTGGCCGCCTGGAGTTAGAATTGAAATTGCCGCTCAGCCAAGCAGCAGATACTTTCAGGCGCATAGGATTTCAAGCCCAAGGCTACTTACCATTCATGAAGCCTAGGAGGTAGTCCCAACCAGAAATGTTCAGTTCAACTTGTTTTTTTGATTGTTTAGCACGGGTTGGGTAGGCCTCTTGGAATTAAAAAACAGGCTTTGATTGTGGTCAAGTGTCAGGCCTGCTGGCGGATTTGCAATTTTTGAGGTTTCACTGGAGGACGCGACACGGCGCCTCCGGGAGGAATTCGATTCGACGCTTTGGTATGAAGGGTGAGGGGGAAGGTCTTGTTCTTGCGCGACTTTGTTGCATCTCTGCTGGATGTGTCTCTCTTTTTGTTTAAAGGGATTTTTTTGGGGGTTGGTTCAAAGGGGAAACCAAAGGAGAACCACCATTTCAGGGTGTCCCCTAGAAACGACACACCTAAGTCAGGAAACCCCTGGTTTGGACTCGCAGCCGTCGAGTCCCAGTTTTTGCCCTTTGAGGCCACACTTAAGCGGCACTTGAAGGGGCAGAATACTTGGTAAGTGGGTGAGAACCATGGTTGTGATTCACAAAAGCCATGGTTATAAGTCTGATAAGGGGGTTACAACCAGGCTTACGAACCACATACCTGACGCACCTCAGAACTCCTGCTGGCCAGTGAGGTTTGCCAAGAGCATCCTCCAGGCAAAGAAGGAGCTCGAGAATGTGGCGCCTCGCCTGGTCGAGAACGGCGTGGTGCAGATAGCTGGGTCTCTTTTTGAAGGGGACCCCCCCAAGGTGTCCAAGTTGCTTTTGGGTTTCCTTTTAAAACCACCAAAAAACAGGGGTCCCCCCAACAAAAGACACATGTTGGCCCAAAATTCCGAAGTATGGGCTTTTCTTCCTTATTCTGCTCAAGTCTCCGAATGATTCTTGCCATTTGCCCCTCACTTTCCATTCTGACGCCAACTGCACACGGCACATGATACATAGCATTCATTCTCACGTGCATCATGTTCTCCAGCTTACGTTTCGATGCATGGCACATCGTTGTTGTACCGAGGTTGGTTTCCCACGATTCAATGCAACAACCACGTGTGACATGTACTGTGTGATGCCAGCCCGGGAACTGCACTGCCCAGGAAATTCTACCAGAAACTCGACAACCATCCACCGAAACCAGGGGTTTCCTCCAGAATTTCTCCTGTACCCCTCCCTTCGACTGCCATGGAAACTCCCACCTGGGAAGACCTGGTTTGGGGATTTGAACCACCAAACCACCGGGATCTAAACCCGCCATGATACATATGTTGTAACACATCAGTTGGTTCTTTCTTCAGGAGCCATTTAATTGGTGGTTTGGGAATTTGGATTTGAACCCCTGGCTCTAGAGGGTAAATGGGAGACTGTCCTCCACCAAACCGGGCTCCAAATCACCCCATTGGATGGGTCAAAAAAAGGTACCCAAACTGGAACCTTGGCAAATGGAAACACAAAGACTAAAGCCTGCGTAACCCTAGCTCTTTAACAAAACTCCTGAAAAGATACATTGTGCCCATTTGAAAATGGCTTTTTCCACCAACATAAAGGGAAACAGCGATTTACAAGGCAATGTTCAGGTGTATAATGTAAGGATCCCTGTGTGGTTTTGCGCCACACCCATTTGGGGGATTGAACGCTGCTTCGGTCCACGGTGGACGCCCGGCCGGCCGGCCGGCTCGCTCGCTCGCTCGCTCGCTCCCAGGTGAGCCGCACCCGGAGCCTGGAGCTCTCGCTGAGGGCGCGGCGGGGGAAGGCCGACCACGAGGGCGACACGCTCCGCGCCAATCTGCGCCCTGGCCCACGGGTCCGGCGTTCATTTGGTTCCCGGAAAATGGGAGAGCCCCCCTTTCAGGTATGTTTCTTCAGTTTTTTTTCCTCTTTTTTTAAATAGGGGAGGAAGCAACCCATGTCACAGATACGCTCCCTCCCCCAAGTTTGAGACAGCCGCAGGTCAGAAATGCGCGCAGTGAGCTGGCTCCGAGTGTCAGAAACTTTATTCTTGAACAGAAACCACCGACCCCACTGGTGCGAGGTGCTGTGCTGGCACCATGGTGCCTGAAGGGCTGGGCCCCCAACTTGAAGAAAACAGGCTGTGACCTGGGCCATGGTGGATGATGTTTCACAGGGGCATGTAAGAAAAAGAAACAAGGCTGGCCTATTCCACATAGTCAGGGTGTGGTTCCTTTCAGGGAGGCCAGGTTTCTAACGTGCTTCTTCATTTAGTTGAAGAGGGGCGAGTAATCCACTGGCAGAAGGACAAGCATGAAACACCTGGGTCGTCCTTCTCAGGATCTCGGGGCTCTACGAGGCCCGGCGCAAGAATGCGCAGCTCACGCGGTACCGCATCCAGCAGCCCGTTGCAAACATGGCCAGCGGTACACTTCCCACCTCTCTTGCATTCACATATTTCAGTGGCCTTTTCACTCATCGCGAGCCAGCCAGTCCAATACACTGTGTCCGTCAGGCATTCTGGCGATTTTCTGGGAACGGGGGCGAACGTGGGCACTTGCAGCCGGTGTTGAGGGGCTTTGCCATTTGCCCTCCGGTTAAGGACCGCCCTGCCTGTTCTCGCATGGCTATTGCCCTGCTTGGCATCAAGCAATGAAATCGCGAAAGCTACCATCCGGTGGTTGCGCCGAGGCAAGCCCTGAACGTGAAGTTGGTTTCGGTCACTGCCTGAGATGTTTTTTCGTCGCATTGCTGTCTTTGCCGCTGATTGTTGAGCACACGCGTTGCCAGCTCCACAATTTGGGTGGACGGTTAAATGCAGAGGCGTTTAGAGAAAGCAATCTGAAATCCTTCCCTGGTTGAGGATGCGGTTAGTTGCAGAGTCCAACCTTTGGGATGGGTTGCACGGATTCCGGTCGCCGTGTGGCTCCATCGCCTCGGTTCGATTTTTGTTTCTCGCTCAGGTCCTCGAACGAGCGAGGGAGACCTGCCGGGTGCATGCCAAGGTGCAGGCGGGGCAGCAGTCCCTGCAGTCCCGGCTGCAAGCAACCAATCCACAGTCGCCAACAAGACAATCCAGGTTCCCTTCATATTATATACGAGGCAAGCGTTTGACCAGGTTGGCAAGGTGACGCATGTGTCAATTGGCTGCTCACATGCGAGGTCTCATATATGCGCCAACCAGGTTTTTCTAGGGCAAAATAGGCTGCCATACCTGTCTTCAGTAGTTTGCTTGTTGAGAAGTCGGCTTGCAAACCGCTCTGTCAGGCTTTGATCGCCTCTGGAGACAAGGAGCCTGGGGCAATGTGGCATCCTTGAAGTGATCAGCATAGGTAGCACAATGTGAATGCGTGCTCCACGCATTCCTGTCGGGTGGCCTTATGGTAGGGCTGGATTGAGGCAAGTTTATGGGTTGAACTAGCGAGAAGGTTTTGACCCGAGCCCAAGTCCAAGACCCAAGCCTCGGGGACCAAATCGATGCAGAGAATTCCTCCTGAAGGCGCACCTGAGGCGTCATAAGTCACAAGGCTCAACGACCAAAGCGCATGGGTGGCATGGCTGGTACGGTTGAGCTCACCTAAACCATTGGTTTCACACGCGAGCCATTAGGAGCAGATGGAGGTCCAGATCACCAACTTACTGCGGGAGATCGCGACGGCGCAGAAGACGGCCAGCCGGCAGAAAATCGCTTCGTCGGATGTCCTGGGCTGGCCTCCCTCCTAACATGGCAGCTGGCAGAGGGTTCCTTGAAGCGTGCGCCTCCTCGAAAGATGTCAGGCGGAACATTGTGAAGCAAGAATCAAGGGACAGTCGTCGAGAAATTCCGACTCGCTTGATCTCAAAATTTAATCTCTTGCCTTCTGAGGAAGCTTTGCTTTGCAGATCTCAGATATCACGCAGGTTCAAACGAGCTTTTTGCTGCAATCGTTTGTATGCTCCGCTTACTCTCCCAACCGGGAGATTCACCAGGTTCGGATTTTTCTCTGGCTGCTCCCCGGGGAGTGGGAGTTTCGAGTTGGCCGAAAGGCTCCTCATGCTATCTGGTCATTTCAGTGTTGCAGGCCGCGGAGTTGGAACAACGAAAGGAGATGCATCACAAGGAGGCGGGGGTGCCTACCGGTGCCCGCATGCAGCCCCTGTTTGTCAAAGCTGGGGGCGGTTTTGTGGTGGAGGAGATCCAGAAGGAAGAGCCCAGTGAGAAGAAAGCACAAATATATCAACGTATCGAAGCACAATGTGTGCAAGCAAAACCTTCGAAGCCGGAGTTGTCGACCAAATCAGCCCTCTCAGCATCGGCCACATGCAGTGTTAGAGACCCGGTTTACCTTCTATTCAAAAGGAGGTCCAAAAACCTGACACGGAACTTGAGTTCAATGGCTCTCAGAATTAGCCCGCGCCATGGACCGTTCAACCCTTTCTGCGCAAGCTGTGCCATGCAAAGTCATCGGCCATCATGGTGCCGAGACTAGAGGAGATTAATTTGTGTTGTTTGTGCCCAACCGCCATCCTCCTTCCATTTGGTTGATATTTGTGTTATTTTCCCCTGTTGGTTGTAAAGGGAACCTATCACTACTGGACATATCTTTCTTTTTTCCAGGGGACTGTAGCAAATGGAGGCCTCCGAGGCCTTTTTTTTGGTCCTTCTCCTCGCGCGCTCCTCGCCCCGCAGGTGAATGAAGTGACGTCGAAGCTTCGGGAGTTCGAGGACAAGGTGACGCCAGAGACAGGCTGGACCCCAGAGGGAGCTGGACGCGGGGGGTTGGGGGGGGTATCCAAAAGGGAGCTAAGGAGCAACCAACAGTTCTGCAAGGGCATGGTAGTTTTGGTTTTGGCGCGTGGTGTTCGGCTTTGTTGCGGAAGCCCTTTTTGGCTTTTGCAGCCGATGGTGCATGTTCAGCGTGATCTCTGCAGGTTGTATGCTGAAAAGTAATGACGAGGGGTGCCACCCACTCTGATTTAATCCCGCTTTCAGCCAACAGGTTCGCCACACGCAAACTCGGAGCCGGTGCCATTTCAACTTGCTGGTGCTCAGCAGGGAACGAGGGAATGACCCTATTATAAACCGTCCCTTGTGGATTCCAGGTTCAGTCCCTCTTCCCTACTGAGCACCAGCAAGTCAAAGGCAACCTGTGACACCAGGGCCAGCGAGTGGAGGGGTCTGTCACAGGCAAGCTCCGGGAAGAGCTCATCGCGGCGCTGCGAGAGGAGGCAAGTGCTTGGCCGGCGTTGAGAACTCCTGTGCATGTGGATGTGAGTGTGCGTATGTCAGTGTGATTGCGTGTTTGTGTGTATGTGAGTGGATGGATGGATGGATGGATGGGTGGGTGGGTGGGTGGGTGGGTGGGTGGGTGGGTGGGTGGGTGGGTGGGTGGGTGGGGTGTGGGTGGGTGGGTGGTGGGTGGGTGGGTGGGTGGGTGGGTGGTTGGGTGGGTGGGTGGGTGGGTGGGTGGGTGGGTGGGTGGGTGGGTGGGTGGGTGGGTGGGTGGGTGGGTGTGTGTGCGGGAATACGAACCCATGAGGCAGCTTGCTTGTTGCGGCGAGAACGTACCCGGTTGTTGAAACATGCTGGACTGTCCATCCGCCGAATGTCCCCAGTTTGACACGTCCAAAGCCCCGCCGCGAAAACGCGGCTTGGGGTCAGCCGCGCGAGGAGTTTTGCATCGCCCGGCTGGCAGTGCTGCGGAAGGTCCAGGCGCAGGCGCGGGCGCTGTGTTCGGAGGCGAGCACTTCACGTATGCCTAGTCGCAGTCAGCCCATGAGGGCAGTAGCGTCTGCACACTGTATATGGCAGTGGGTCAAAATGCGTACCCAAAATGGAACCCTGGTAAATGGAACGAAAGACTAACACCTGCGTAACCCTATCTCTTTAATTTTGAGCCACACCCATATGTTTAAAAGTCTAAGTGATAAACTAACCAGCTCAGGTCTTCTGGGCCACGCTGTTGACAAGGTGTCGGCATGGTGTTAGCTCTTGAACCTCTTTTTAAGGTCGTGTCAAACGACTGAAACCCTAGGACTCTGGACGGTGAAGTTTGCTCTCTGCAAAGCAAAGCACAACTTTATGGAGCAATGTCTAATATGCGCACAACCATTTCTAAACACGTGCCTCGCCATTCGGTTTGTTATGCAACCAGGCTAGGCACGACTAGTGGAATCGTCATTTTCATGTGCCCCCCAGCGCACCACTCCCATGGGAAGGGTGCGCACCGCTAAAAACGCCGTGCAGGACGTCAAGTTCCTCGCGAGACTGCGCCACTCGGAGGGGTGGCGGAAGGGCATGGGGGTCATCCATTCACTGCAAGGGCTTTCCCAGCAGTGCAACGCACTGCAAACGATTCTTCTTATAGAAGGGCATGCCTAAACATAAGCGCAGCGTGACTAGTCGACGGTGGCCTATCCTCGCCGAGGTGGCACATTGGGCAGCATATCGCTCACTTGCCCAAAGCCGACCTTTTGACCTTTTGGTTTCCCTGATTTGGCTTATATTTAGCTAAGGTTCCAAATGGTTAACCTTTTGCTTCCAGGTCCTTTGGGTAGGTGAGCTTGTGGTGAATGGGGAGCCACCCAACAAACTTCAGTGCTCCTTTGTGGCCTAATCGCAAATCCATACACGCGGAATCTTCTACCGCTCTTGTGCTGGCAATGAATCGTGCGCGGACCGTGATGTCGAACATGTCATGATTTACCATTGTGAGATTAAACCTGGCTGCGTAGCTCGTCGATTTTATCGGAAATCCACGGGCAAGCTGCGCACCCGCCTCCTTAACACACGGGGAATCGAGGCTAGGCGTGTGGAATTCCTCTTGCAGCCCCAGCAAGAACAGTCACATTCGTGCCGACAGCAATGCTGGCAGTTTATACAAGATTTTGTCACCTTTCGATCCATGTAGCCGTCATGACCTTACAAGGTAGTTTTCGTTCAGCTGCCGGTTCCACAGAATCGCCCAGTCACATTTGGCTGTAGGTCAAAACCAATGGGATCCCATTTTGGGGTAGGTGCACCATCCATTTTAGTCTATTTCAGTGGGGATTGGGATGTTCACTGGGGGTACGGGATTTTGCCCCATGGCCATTTGGGTGAGTTTTTCTTTTTGGGAATCGGAGCCCGCGACACGGCTTCGGTTTATTTTTCGGTTTTCCTCGTTTCATTCCAGGCCAGGCCTTGGCCTGATGGGTGAGCCGCTTGGCAGAGGAAAGCTAGAAATAGGGGAGCCTCAAAATGGGGGGCAACCTGTTGGTTGCCCCGTAAAGAAAACAAGCCAATCAAGATTTACCCTCAAAGCACAGACACAAAAGTATAGACTATAGAGATGCGTGCAAGTGTGACATGAAAAAAGAGTGGATGTTTGGGATGGCAGATTCGAGCGTGTTCGCAAAGCCTTTGACACAGTCTAGGTGTCCTACACAAAAACTAAACGGATTTCCTACACAACTGCCAGCTGCTTGGCAGCAATGGTGGCGCAAGATGTGGTGAACAGACCCAAGTCCAGAAGATCTCCAATTTGGACATTCTGACATAGTCATTCTCGTTCTGGCCCATGTATTAGCAAGTTTTCAGACATAAGACAGTGTTTGGGGTGTTGAGTGCGTGGGGAATGCCTTGGGAAGAAAGGATTGATATTTGCGACAGCCTGTTCCGTTAGTCAAGCGGAAGTCTTGGTTTGGGAAAGGTTGAATTCTGAAGACTCGGCCAGCAAGGCGGGTGCTCAAACATTCCCAGTGCTTCCAGTTCCCTCCATGTGCGGAACCAGCTTGGTTACCTGCCATATTGGTAACTGACCGCTGGTTTCAGGAACCATAAAAAAGGGCCCGGAACCGTGAAATGGGGGCCCGGAACCGTGAAAAAAAGGCCCGGAACCGTTAAACCGTTAGACAGGAATCTGGTTGCCACTTTTTTGGGAACCAAGCCTGGTTCCCCAAAAAACAGTCGCCAACGGCCAGTTACTAGCTATACAGGTTACTAGGAGTCGCTGGGAAACACATACATGTGTGGGTGTGCGGATGCAACCACCTGGGATGCTGGTTAAGAGCAGTGTGACTGAGATGAGTCATGCCGTTGATTCGTCCATGGGTAAAACAAAAAAACGTTGAGAATCCTTGTGCTGTAAACGGCTTTCGCTGAGTATTCCCTGGCACGGCTGAAGATGGCACGCACCATGATTGCTTTTCCCATGTTTTTCCCTCACATGCATGTGCAGCTGCTTGCATATGCACATGCATTGTGTGCATATATGTTTCCATGGGGGACACATACATGTAGACCTTATGCTCGCTGGGTGTGTTGATCCCGCGCCCTGGAATTCACACAGGGGAAGGCTCATGTTTTCCTGATGGCCACCGGCTGGGCAACAAAAGGAGCCTATGGCAAGATCAGCTTGAAGCTGACAGCCATCGTTTGACAGCAGCTGAGGTATCTCCGGATAGTGCTGCGACTAGCAGCCCGCTGCGTAGCTCCTGCTTCTTGCTTTCCGGGATTCGGGACGGGCTTGATGGCAACTGGTGATGGAATGATGCTCCTTATGTATGTCGGCTGGTTTCGTTCAGGGATGCTGGATACTAAGCGCCAAAGTCCCTGATCCCGGCTGCCAATTTTGACCCAGCCTTTGCAATATGCTGGATCGCCAATCGCTTTGCAAATCCTTGCCACGTTTCAGCTGTGTGCCGACGATGTGCGAGCTCATGACGCGGTGGCTGCCGAAGGCAGATTCAAGGCGAGGCGCTGAAGCATCAAACTTTTGTGCAACTCATCTGGTAGGACAAGAGGGTTGGTCTTTTGTCAGGAGATGATGGCAACAGGGCCTGGAATGCCGTTGGGACTCATCGTGGAATTGAACTTGAGCCGTTTGGGCTGACTCCAAGAGCCAGGATTTTCAGTGGCACTTTTTGGTGGTTGATGGTTTTCCACGAGACTAAGCTGCCAACCATGCCATGGGGCAACTGAGAGATTCGGGCCACTGCTCATGCAGCTACGCTTTCCACGGTTTCGAGCCGCCGACTTCCTGTCGCTTGCCTCTTAGCTGCTTAGCTGGGGTAGAGCGCTGGCTCTCGCCGCATGCGATGCTTGTCTCTTGGCCCGATCTTGACGGGCAGACGGGAAAAAGGTGGATCGCCAGGGTTGGTGAGGTCGTTGATTCCTGCTTGCAACAGATGATTCCTTGTGGTTTCCTGTTGAGCTCATTGAAATTGCCAGTGTCAGACGACAAATCGGAAGCCAGCGGCAGATGCCGGTCTCAGGTTTGCAGCCCTAGAGGTTTCTGACTCAAAATTTCCGCCTCGCCAGGCTGAAGACCTGCAGGGGAAGAGTGACCAGTTGCAGCAGGACTCGGCAGATGCGGACGGACAAAATCCATTTCGCACCTAAGAAGCCCTGGTTTCTGATGGGTTTTCCTGTGCCATGGTGTCAAAGTGGCGGATTTCGTCCATCCACAGTATCGCTGTTCCTTTTCCCTTTCGCAGGGGTAGATATCATTCGAGAAGGTACTGATGGAGAAGAGGCTCGCAGAGGCTAAGGGGACTAGTCGAGAAGTTCCAAACCAATGTCACCTGCTGACTGAAAGCTCCAGCATCATTTGTTTTTGTTTTTTTGTCCTGTCTGCAAAATTGTCGGCTTCGCACTTTCAGTCTCAGAGTGCGTTGCGCAATCAGAGCAGTGCGCCCGTAGAAAGCTGCCAAGGTCAGGGATCTTATTTAGACAGGTGTCATCGTTTGACCTAGCAAGTTGGTGAGCAACCTTGAAGCTTCCTTGGCGCCATACCTCACGCCATCTGCCAGAGGATTTGGCACAGGCACAAGACCAGGCCCAGAGGCAGGAAGGGAAAAAGCAGGGCAGGTGCATGTGGGCGATGTGGGCTAATCGAATGCTAGGATGAACAACGAATTCGTCAGAGCTACAGCAACCTTATGGGGAAAAACAAAGTGCGGGAAACCACCTTGCCCGTGAGTCATATATATATATATATATATTCATGTTATATATGTATATATACACATGCATACCTATATATATATATATTAGTTATACATGTCTCAACGGGTCGCTCATGCCCCAACGCGCAACACACGGATTAGCACGCATACATCCCCCTTGCATGTCAGACATTAGCATCTGATCTATGATCTAGCCAATCTGCTTGCCTCCTGATCATATGGTTCCTTTGCCGCTCACTTCCAAAAGACTCAGTCCCAAACGGGGCAGCCAGGCTTGCAGCGGAGAAGGAAGGCCTCAAGAGCGAGATGACTCAGGCATCCCTGCCCCGTTGCGGCGCTGCAATGCTGAAGTCTGTTCTTCAGGCCGACGTGTTTGTCCCTTTGATCTCGACCACTAGGTGTTGATGCGTTTGGGTTTCTTACCAAGTGGCCTCTTGGCAAAGCTGTTGCGAGGAATGCGGCCCCCAACAGTCGAGCAGCATTAGCCGTTTGCTTGCAGGCGCAGATTGATGCGGATCACCTCATTGGCGAGACCAAGGCGCAAAAGCCAGCGGTTGCAGGGGTTGGCCCAACAGAGGTGCATTTGATTCAGGCATGGGCATGCAAGAGCCTGCCTTGTTTGAACACGGCCTTCGGTGATGTTGCCATCGAATGGACCCCACACTTGCCAAGTTTCACTGCCTCGCAGCTTGGGCTAGCCGTTGGCACCACGGCTTCGCCAAGCGTCTAAAACAACTCCCGGATCCGGGCTCTCAGCAATGCACCGCTGTTGAACCTGGTGCTGCAGATGCGTGAGAGCGGCTGGAACATGCTAACAAAGAAGCCGACGTTTGTGACGAGCGTGTTGCTGCCCAAGAACGCCAAAGGCAGCTAGTTAGATCCGAATTTCAATCAGGTGCGAAGCGTTCAGCATCCTGACTGATTGGAATGCAGCTCTTCATGCGGTGCCCAAGTCACAAGCACTTGACACAGACAGGGCCGTGAGGCCACGCAAGGTTTGGCATATAGAGCTGCATTTGCGAGCTCCATCAATGACTGATGACACTGCCGGGGGTCAAGCCTATGAGCCTTGCTGGCCATGTGACGCACCAATTCTCGTCACACGCCTGCTTTTTTTGGGCAGTGTGGATGGTTCCCGCATTGGTGAGTGCATTCCGCGACGAATGTGCGGAACGCATTCTCAGGCCCTTTCAAGCAGGGATGTCATGCGATCCGGGCCATGGACAAGAGAAGTTGATCAGGATAGATTTGCATTGTATCTTCAGTGGTCCTGTTTGCTGCTGGTGGGCCCAGGGCTGTTGTGATCCAAGTTGCTTCTCAAGAAAAGCGGGACACGCCGACGGGGCCGCTGGGCCGCTGCGCCTTAGGCGCAGCATTGGGTTCGAAGCTCCAAAAACTCGTGGGGTGTGTGTCTTTTCAATGGACCCTCCCAAACTGGTGGTTGTCCTCTTTCCCGTTTGTTTCCCCTCAACAAGACATGCAAACAATGCGTGTACTAACTCCCAAAAAAGACAGACCCATTTCACCAAGAGTCAGCACACCCCCTCCCAAACGTGACAGACCAATTTTCCAAGAATCGGACCCCCCCACGGGTTTCAGGCGGTTTTCGCTCCAACGCTCCCCCGAAACCTAAACGCGCCTTTGAGGCCAGCTACGAGCGGCGGTTGCTGGAGAAGAGCCAGGCTCTGGCCGGGGCATCCCAGCGGAAACCGCATGGCTCGGGGTGTTGCCCCAGGATTTGATTTGATTGTAGGGAATCACTTGGAGTTGTTCTTCTTCCTTTTTTTTTTGGTTGGGGGGGGGGTGGATGGGCCTCAGTTCCCTTTTTCGCCCATGGATGGGCTGATGGTTGGAAACTAAGCATTGGAAGATTCCTGAATTGATCTGGGGCTGGTCTGAACTCCAAACTGCAGCCTGCTTCCCCTTTTCGCGTGCTTCCCCAATTCACAGCTCCCGCAGACCGCTCAAGCTCCATGCCAGCAAGACAATGAAGACAACAACTGTAGAAACACGTGTTGCGGCTTGATATATGCGATGTTTTGGCAGTGGGTGACTGTAGGTATTACCTACCTTTGCTGCTGGATGCACGTAGCCATTTCTCCTTGCGACTGAGTAAAAAGCTCCGTACCTGAAGTGCTGCCTTTGCCACTGTGTCAAGGCCTCTTTCCCTGTTTCCGTAGCTTTGCCACATACCAAGCCTTCACTAAGAAGGACGGATGCTGGGAAGCCTTGATGTCTTGAGTGAGTGCTTCTTTGCAGCCTTCCAGCCTCTGCCTCTGAGGCTGAGATGGAGGAAGCCTACCGAAAGGTTCACCCCTCCGCTGGGAAGTGGGTGGTTCCAGACTACCTGTTCATGTGTACGAGTGTGGCAATGGCCCACTCGCACAACACGAAGCCGGACTGGGGAGTGGGGTACACATGACACTGGGACTTTGGACCGGGGGCAGCTTTCAAGACTATAGGACTCGGCATGGTATAGACTTCCCGCCAAACAGGGAGTGACCAGAAATAGCACCCCTAGGCACGGGACACCTTCTTCTACAGCAGTCTGTTCATGATTGCACTTGGCCCTGGTTCATGATCATGTTTGAGGAGTTGCCCAGTTGTCAAGCGCACTCATAGACGGAAGGACCATTTGATTCCCAGAGTTCACTGTGAGTCGAAGCTTGCCGCTTGATCTTCTTCGACCTGCTTGTAGAACAGAATTGCAGCCAACCAAGCTGGAGTCAACAGATCCGAGCCTAAGTTGGATGCATTGAGCCGTCTAGGCTTTGGCAGGCTTCTTAGAGGCCCATTGAAGACTTGAGATCACCAAAGTAGCAACATCAAAGAACTGTGATTCTATCCTTGCAATGAACCCTTCTAGCTTCAGCAAGGGTTTTGAACAGCTTACAGCAGCTTACACTTCTGCACAACCAACTTCAAATGTGCTGTGCAACCGTGTTCCCTCAGCTTGTCTCCCGGTCAAATTGCCATGGGCTTGAGCTGATGCAGCGGGCTTGGCGCTTGCTGCTTCTGACCGCCCTGGGTCAGGCGCAGAGAGCAAAGCATCATGGCAAAGTCACTGTAAGGCGGAGGGCACGAACTTTTCCACACGTAGTTGTGTATGTTTGTGTGTGTGTGTGTGCGCGTGCGCTCATTTGTTCTCCCAAGCCAGCACTTGGATGCACAGACTCTACAAGTGCATCGCTTGTCCGAGCGCACACGAGCATACCTTGACACCGTGAGTGGGCAACTGCAAGCTGTGCATTTTGAGAGGCAACGCTGCGCACTGGGACACTTCGGAACGTGCCCCCATCCATTCCATCCCAGCGTGCGGCTCTTCACCACGCAAATCATGAGCGCGCCAGGCTTTCATCCCTCCCCGATTCCGAGTGCAGCGTCGCGCCCGTGATGGTGACCGGGAGGAGAGTGGAGGTGCCGGTGGCATAGGATGGCTCCAGGAGCACATGGCGGGAAGGGGTCGTGGGTGGAATGGACTTCCTGCAAAGCATGCTTTGTCGAGGGGGCGCCAAGGCTTCAGCACGAGCCAAGATTTTTAACAACGAATGTATCAGATTGGTAGGCCTTCCTTGCTGCCAGATCCTGGGGCCCCATCAGGATGCCCCTCTCATAGCTTTGGGGAAGGCGTAAAGCACCATTGAACTGTACACATTCCGGACCCGTCAGCCGGTCGGCCAGCGACCATGCCAAGTGGTTCCATGGTGCCATTTGCCGCCCGTCCAAAAAGAGGCGGAAGTGTCCATACCCTCACAGGAGAGCTGGGAAGGCTTCAACGCGACTTACAGCCACCTGTCCAAAGTGCTGATGGTCAGCCGAGCCATGGACTTTTCAACGACCTTTTTCGAGGGAATGCTTCCAGGATCTCATAGATAGGGAGAAGATACAAGAATCATTAGGTAAATGCAGGCGAGGGGAACGGGGGAAAGAGAGGGAAGGGGCAAATTCAAAGCGCTTGCTCACAAGCCCGAGGTACATCAACTCAAGGTATGCGGTTCTCGTGAGTTGTTGGGACGGCCTGCACTGCACAAGCACACGCACATCACCACAGCCAACCCTATGCAAAATCTATCGAGCAAATACGATTATACGTGTTCCGATCTCCTTTGGACCACTCTGCTTCGGATGGGTTCCAGTTTGGGCATTGGTGCAGGCAAGCTTTGGACGGGCGAGAAGGTGACTGCTGAAGATGTGCAGCGGGACTTGGACATCACTGCAGCTCGGCTGGCTGGGTATGTTTTTACTGCACGCGGTTTGG
>CAUJNA010000361.1:122500-150000 GCA_963377175.1 Effrenium voratum | reverse complement strand
TCAATAGATGCCACTCACAAAGTTGATCAAACAGAGAAATGCTTCTTTCACGGTGCGGTAGTTGTCAACTCCACAAAGGCTGATCTTGCCTGCCAGAGAGCATCAGAACTTTCAATCACCCTCGGTTTTGCTTGACAATTTTAAGGCTGAACTCGACTTGGGTTTGCATTGCTGCATTGCCCTCCTGCAGGAGAAGCCACCAGCCCTACCAGCAAGAGGAATGGGGTTTGGCCGGGGACAGGCAGCTGAAGTTCGGCGGTGAAGCAGCTTTGTTCATAGCAAACCGTGCGGAACTCCTTTTGCATTCACTTCCCATGTAGACTGGGGTGAAGCCGAAAGGATGCCCCTTCAAAAGACCTTGTGGAAGCTGTTTGATGTGAATCTTACATGCATAGTGTCAGCTTGTCCTTTGGCATGTTGTGCGGAGGAGGGTGTCCCACGGCCACGTGTGTACGCGTGTATTGAGTTTGCGTCTTATTCAGCTCCATCCTGGCGGAGAGAGATGGTGGATGGTATGCCACCGTCGGGTCAGCTCTCCCTTCCACTTGAGGTTGACGCAATTCGTTCTTATGCCACCTCTCATCGACTCCTTAGATCGGTTAGCCTGCCTTCGGCTGCCACTGCCAGGAAAATGCTGGACCGCCGGCAGACGTTCACCGAAGGAGAGATCCAGCACCCAAGCCTCTTGGGCTTAGCTGACTTTAGAAGCCCTTAGGGTCTGAAACGGGTCAGAGGAGAGGAGTTCCCTCCTCCAGCAAGTGACCGTGCTTG
The DNA here is from genome assembly GCA_963377175.1 of Effrenium voratum. NCBI lineage: Eukaryota > Dinophyceae > Suessiales > Symbiodiniaceae > Effrenium > Effrenium voratum. Next base: position 149,229 of record CAUJNA010000361.1, on the reverse strand, counting down.
TGCACTTTTTTATCTCAGCCCTTCGTGTGTGTTGTATGAATCTTAAGCTGGCTTGGTGCAGCATAAGTGCGGCTGAAACCCTGTGACATGTCTGTTAGCGCCTAGCTTCTGTGCTGCAGACGTGGATTGTCGGTATGGGCTAATTCACGGCCGAGGCAAGTTTACCACCTGGACCATCGAGCAAGATGAGGAGCCACATTCCATGGCGAAAAGTGCACTTGCATGTCCACACCGAGGATTGGCACACAGCCAGAAAATACTGGAAGGCTGCAGAAGTTTGTAGCACCCAGCGCCCAAAGTGGCGGGGTAGCACACAAGCCACGAGTCCATGGGACCAGGATACCATGACCAGCCTGTCCCTGGTGACCAACATGCTGGCAGACATTTCCCCTGCTGGCGTGCTGCCTCTGGCCTACGGCATGACTGGCACTGGCCGCTCAGCTGTACCGGAAGTTGCTTGGGCCGAGCTGCGACCATGAATCTGCGAACATTCTGCTAACAATAGATAAGTGCATGCCTTCAATGCTTCGAGGATTCAAGGATGCAGGCGATCAGTTGGTTGCCACACTTCATCAAAGGCCTGAATCGTATGACTAGCTTGCTTTTTGCCTTGTTTGCCTTTTGCCTGGCCGAGAGTTCCCAGATGCTCACTCAAATCAAAGCGAGCCAAGGCTATATCCCAGCTGTTCTGATGCTGATGCTGTCCGAGACTCATTTTCAGATTCCTCTGGCGGCGTGTTCTGTGCGTCCGAGACACACACACACACGGTGCAGGTGGTGGAGGCGCAACGAAGCCCGTATGATTTATGCGTGTTGAACGCGCGTGAATGAACACAACAAACGCTGTGGCAATAACAGCTTGAGACCAAAAAGTTGGATCTGTGCGGCCCTGCCACTCTGTGCCAAGGTTCTGTATGGCGGCGGCCTACATGATGTTCCTGATCTCGCGCGTGATGGAAATTTCAGGCCGACCGGCCAGCTAGTGCTTGCAAGTTGCAACGGGTTCAACAGCTCTGCATTTTTGGGCATAGAAAACAACACAACATCTTTTTTTTCCCTATCTCGCTGTTGGCCCACTTTTATATGTGCAAGGGTAAAAACACGTTATGTAGAGGTCTTCATTGCGGCCGCCGTGACATAACTGTTTTTTGAAAAACATGTGTGTAGCGACAGGGGGCCTTGAGTAGCGACACCCCTGTTTAGGGCTTGCATGTATGTAAGTCCCCATGGAACATGTTTGTAAGTACCTTTTTACTTGCATGGGAACGGAAGTACGTGCTGAACACATCGTGGAAGTCTAAGTCCCGGCTGCGACGCAAGACAGGTTTGAAGGATGTCGTCTTGGCAGTTTGAGCGTTCCAGTTTAAGAGGTGCTCCGTCGCCTTGACGGGGACAGGCGACGATGCAAGCAAAAAAGAGGCACTGTGCTTTTGAAGTAGGGTTCCGGCAGCCCCTGGGAAAAATCCGGCACCCGTAGCGACACCCAAAGCGACACCTTTCAGATTATGGAGCGACACCCAAAATCCCTTCAGGTAGGCAGTTGCCCCTTCGCGTACTACACTTGTACTACAAAGTTGCGATTTTCAAGCTGGGGCTGCAGACGTGTACTTCGCGTGCTACACTTGTACTACAAAGCTGCGATTTTCAAGCTGGGGCTGCGGACGTGTACTTCGAGTGCTACACTTGTACTACAAAGCTAGGAGCATGTCCTTGACGTAGAGGAGCCGGCGGGAAGTGACCGTCCCGTGTGTCGAGCAAGCTCTACCATCTCTTCCGCAGTAGCCCATGGGGAAAAGGCATGAAAGGAAGGAGGTTGAGGCAAGCCTCATCTACTTTGGTGCTGAAAAGCTGAGACCTTCCAGCCGAGATGCGAGAAATGAGCTGGCGCTGTGTGTAGCGACAGGGGGCCTTGAAGAGCGACACCCCAGCCAGCCATGACAGCCAACCACAACACATGTTTTGACCGCCGCACATATGGTTCGTCCGTCGCGCGTAAAGGGAGGCGTTTTCGAAGACCAGTGCCGGCGCCAACCAGTCTCAGGTGCCAAGAGCTACGACCGCATGTGGGAGCTGTGCGTCGGCACCGACAGACGCCGTGATGCAAAGAGAGTGGGAGGGGCAAGCCCACTTGCAGTTGGATAGCAAGGTGTTGAATCAGATTAGTTGTCTGGGAGACCCTGAAGTTGCCGTTGGAGTGAAGGCAGGTGCCGCTGGCAAACAAGCAATGTGCTGGATGGCACCACGAGTAGGGATAGGCTACAAGCCCTGGACGGGGCTGACTTGCCTGCCATGTTGCAGTGGCCCATGTGAGAGAGCAGAGGTGTGTAGTAAGTCGATCAGTCAGGCTGTTTTGCTGGGGAGTGAGTGCGGGTGTGTATGTGTGTGTGGGTGTGCAGAAGTCCCTCTACGTGCATGCCTGCATGCGTGGGGGGGACGGGCTGCCTGCTTGCCTGCCTGCCTGCGTGCGGGCGAAGGCCAGTGTCACACACCGTAGGCAGGTTTCTTGGTGCCTGCTCTTTGGGAACAATTGGTTCGACATATCCAGGCCAAGGATTCTGTCAATTGCTTGACGAGACTGATTGAAAAAAGGCAGACAACTTGGTGGTCCAAGCGGGATGGACAGTTGCCGACGTTTCAATGCGCTTTTTGTAGGCAAGTGGGTCCCGACGGCTGTCCTCATGCTCGTGTGCTTCGGGAATTCGCTGGCCTACCTTTGCATGGTGGGAGACCTCTTTTCAAGCTGCATGCCAGGCCAGGGATGGAAACGCGCGGGAGCGCGAGCCAAAACGCGCTAAAGTTTGCGGATTGTCGGCAAGCATGCCTGAATTTCTGACAGTCATGGCCACCCTGGATTAATTTTATCCCCTCCTCAAAAATCAACCTCCGACCACCGGCTGAGTTGGAATGTCATATTTATTTGTACTGGTGCCAGTACTGCTGAATGATGCTGAATGTGCATTTTTCCACTAGAATGAGCATTTCCGGGTTTAAGTGTCCATTGATTTTGTCTTTATTACAAACTGTTTGGTAGGGAGCTACAGCAAATCACTGCTCAGCTGGTCCCGCAAAGAATTGTTTGTTCCTCCTCATTTACTTCCCCTTTGTGGTATTGATCAGAATTAAGACTGGGGTGTTAAATGAAACAATGAAGTCCTAGTACATATTTGCTTGGTTTGTTTGCTTGTTTGTCGGTTTGCTTGCTTGTTTGTTGTTTCTATTGTTCCCCCCCACCACGAACATTTTAGCGTTGGGTATGGCTAGGGCCTCGAAGAAGTTTCAACCGGATTTGGGAGATTTGAGCCTTTGGGGTTGGGAATGGTGTGTTTCAGGGAGCTGTAACACCATGTAGTGTGCCCCTTGACAGATTTTTTGGTCCCTCCTCAACTACCCCGGCCTTTGTGAGAGTGATTGGGGCAAGGTTTTTGAAATGCACATCAATTTGAATTTGGGGTTGATGCGCCCTTGTTTCGGAAACTGAAGACTTGACTCTTTCCGCACAATGGAATGTTTAGAGTTTTTGTTGAGTTGATGATTGTCTCAGTTTCCTTTTTTGGGGTTGGGGTGCCCCCCCCACCCAGTCGGTAAGGATCATTTTTTCACCGCGGGGGTTTCGGGATGTTGGTTTTCTTTTTGTTGCAAGGCCTTATTAGTCATAGTTGAACATTACTGCCCCTTCCAGTTTGAACCCACAAACCTGGCGAAATTGGACATCAAGATTCTGAACTGGCGCACGTTCGGTTCTCTTGCGAACTTGAGGCTGTCCCTGTTTAAACTAAGTCTGGTGGTTTGAAATTTGTGCTGATGCTTGGTGCCTAGGTTTTGCTTGCGTGTTCCTTTTTGCGTTGCTTGGTCCACTTTGACTGCCCTCCCACATGTTAACATGGAACCCCCCCAAAAACAACACGATTTGTAACTCCTTTTGAGAGATCCCCTTTTCGGGTTTCATGTCAACTTGCAGGAGGGTATCCAGAACCTAGGCGACTCTCGCAAGATCTCGCAAGTCATTTCTGGATCCATTTTCGGAGACTCGACGTCCCGCTCAATGCTCGGGAGGCTTCGGGGTGCACTTCCTGAGCCGTGCCTCCTGCATCAGCTCCCTGAGCATTTTCCCCCTCCTGCCGCTCTGCATGCTGCCGCTCGCAGGGAAAGCAAGGGCTCTCGGTGGGGGATCCTTTCAACCTTACCGACGGCGGAGGAAGACGCTTTCACTGTCGGGCAACGTCAGGCCAGTGCGATGGTGGCAATTGCTCTGCAAGATCAACAGCTGAAAGAACCGTTGATGATTATGCCTCAAGCCGTTCCAAGTTCCACTTAAGCAAGCAAGCGCCCCCCATATGGGCAAAACAACGTGAGGAATTGTGCTCACAGCCACTCACATCCCTACAGCTTGCTATTGTTTTGGTAGAGGCAGGCAGGACCACTTTGTCTTGAACTATCTTGAGCTGGGTTGCTTTTTTCTTTGCAGCGCAATTCTTACTCCGCTGCCACGCTGTGAGGAAAGACTTGTCTGCCTTGGCCCCCACCTCCTTTGCGGCATTGCTGGCAGTCATTTGGATGAGCATCATGAGACTTGGTCACTGCAGCGTGAGATTAGGGCGTTTGATTGGGTTAATTTGCTGCACGGCTTTTTTTTCCGGGGCAGACAATGCAAGAGCAGTTGAGGACAGAAGGTGGGAGACTTCTCAAAGAGGCACTACCCGTGCCTATTTTACAGAGTTCACTGCATGAGAAACTGTTTGTTGGGTGTTGAAGGTGCACCGTTTGTCCAGCCTTGTTGTTCGCAGCGAGTTATCATTCATTGTGAGGTTGCTTGGGCTTGCACTCGAATGGGCCGAATGTGGGTAGCAATTTGTATTGCGTTGAACCTGATGAGTCTGAAAATCCTGAGAGGGGCAGTATTACTTTGATTTCTGTTCGAGTCAGTGAAGGCCTGCTCCAATGGTTTGGGGTTTGGGTGCTCTTTATGTGGCTGTGGGTCAAAACCCTGTACTTCTGGTGAACATCAGAATAGGTGGCAAGTGGACGTTCATCCACCAAAATGGAGCCATTGGTTATGCCCCATGGCCATGTATGGCCTGGGGTACAGAGCCATGATTTGCACCAAGGATGGTGATCCGCTACAGTGATGGCTCCTACCTGCCAGGCAGGGCCATTGGGCCGTTGGCACGAGCGAACGCGCGGGGAGCTTGGCCTTGAGGCTGAGGTCCAAGCAAACAGTTGATCAATGTTCCCTTGCCCCCAAATGACCAAGATCCAGTGGGACATACATCTTCTCCCTGGTCTTGTGGAATATTCCAATTTTTCCCCCAAATGACCATTCGTATTCCCATTTTGCCCCCAAATGGGTGTGGGTCAATAGGTACCCCAAATGGCTTGCCCTGGTAAGTGGAAACATGGACCAAACCTGCGGTCCGATTCCTGGTGGTTTAATATTGACCCAAATGACCATGGGTAACTTTTCCCATGTGGGAAATGTCATCCTTTTTCTGCGGTGTTCTGCAAGTGTGATCCCGGGAAAGGACCTTTTTTAATCAACCCCCAGTTGCTTGACCCCCAAAACCCATGGGCACAATGCCACTGGGCCACGACTGGCTTGAGTCCAGGCGGTCAATTCCATGGATACCGCGTTCCGCATGGGCATGCCGGGGGCCAAGCTTTCAAGCATGGGAGACACCAAGTAAATTTGAGAGCTGACACGACTGGGTTGCGCCCGTGTCTTGTTGACGTTGGAGACCCAAGAAAGGAAAGACGGGAGAGGCAGCCACCGCGGGAATGTGAGCAAGGAAGGGAGACAGGCGCATGATGATGCAGAACGAAGAAGAATGATGTGCACATGGGCGAGGGGTGATGAGTAGTTGTTTCGTCCAAATCTATCGGGTTTGATATTGCTGAATTGGTTGCCTTGTTTCGGACGCCTCGCAGCAACAGCGGCAATACTGCCGTGAATTTGAGGCTACGCAAAGGTAGAGATGCCCGTCACGAGAGTCATTTGAATTGATGCGAAGCTGCAATGCTTTTGATGAATGCGCTGCTCACTGGAGCCGCTCACATGTAAGAATGTTTTTGTCGGGAACGTGGTTGGCCGGCTTTCCGCCAAGCCTTAAAGGGGTGCTTAGTAAGTGGTGAGTAAGTCTGGTTCTAACCCACTTAGGAGACTTATATCTTATATCCATGGTAAGTGCCACTTTAAGTGGGTGACACACTGAGGTATCTGAATTTGGCTTATCCAGCCTCCTCTTGGTGAACAATCTCTCCATCGCCTTCCTGTGCTGGACCCCCAGTTGCTTCCCGGAAACTCCTGCCTACTATTCTTCAAGTCGGATCAACTGCGGACATTGGGCATTGCGGCTGTTGTTGGTCTCAAGTAGATGATAGTACCATGGTTATGAGTTACCCTAGTTATAATCACGGGTGTAACCTACATACTAAGTCAATTGAACATCCAAGCTGTGTTAGGTTTGTTGGAGCCTGTGTTCTGGTCAGAGTGCTCTCAGTCCTCAACCCATCCATGTCCGATCCAGCACCACAACTGAATTCCAAGGGAGCCGGGAAGAGTCAGAGGGAACCCTAGAAAGCCTTAGGTTGCTTAGGATATTTCAGGCTTCCTTAGCTGGACTCAGAGAGCCTTGCAAGAGCCTGAAAGTGACGAGCGGAGAAACCGCGAGACACCTCATTATGTAAAGGCACGCTCCTTGAAGTTTTAGAACTATGCAAGCCAATAACATGGAGACCGGAATGACAACAACAGCATTAACACGACACTAGCAACAGCAACAGCAAAAGCAAGGTAGACCGGGTGTAGAGCTGAACTTCGCGCATGGACACTCCAGCTCTTTTGTATTGTATTTGGGCACCGCTTTCTGCCGTTTCCCTTGTATGGACATCCTTGCGAGGCTGGCTAAGAGATGCTTCGGGCGACCCCGATTTACGGCGGCAAGCCATTGTCGCTCTCCGGCCTCGCGCTACTTGGCTCTCGAACTGCGCAGGGATGCACAGGGTTGCGGCTGGCATCAGAAGATAAGAAGCCCTGGCCTCCACCAACAGACCCCCGGTCAAGTACCAACCAAGGATTTCCAATCGCAATTCGGCGTATCAGCTTCTGCTTTCTTCCCACAATTTGCCCCCCCTCCCTCTCTATTGTTCCATACTCTTGAGTCAGTGGTCACCACGAGTTCCTTCGGGCCCACCGCGCACGGCAGCGGTCACAGCGACGATCGCCATGGCCGAAGCGGCCTCGAGGGCCTCCCGCCTGGCGCGGCTGGTGGCGCCTTTGGAGCAGAGGGCAGCGGAGGTGCAGAGAGCGGCAGCAGAGCTGTCGTGCCAGGAGGCGCTTGGTGGAAACGGCCGTGGTTGTCAAAACCAATGGGACAGGTCCCATTTTGGGGTAGGTGCACCACCCATTTTAGAACCTATTTTAGTGGAGATTGGGATGTTCACTGGGGGTACGGGTTTTGCGCCATGGCCAAATGTGCACTGAGATTCGGCTTCCTCTTGCTTAGGGCCAAGCCTTGCAAATTGGTTTTGCTAAGCATACCGTGGCCTGGTAGGTGTCCCAGCTGTTCACTAGATGTTCTCCGCTTATTCAGCATGTAGGCAGCAGTCTGCAGAAACCAAATTCCCGAAAGAACGCCCCTATCTACGATTATAGCCAGACGGGCTCAGACAGGAGAGGTTTCAGCGGAACAACAAAACTCAAAAAACAGCTCAGAAACAACAACCAAACAACTCAACTGAAAACACAGACTCAAACACATCACAACGACAACACAGAAGCAATCACAAGCGATGACTCACTAAACACAGAAAACATGAGCCTTCAGCTCAGAAAAAAAAAGAAGAAAAACAAAAACTCGGAAAAAAGCTCAAAACTTAGGCTTGCACCAAACCGTAGTAGTCCTACTAGTAGTACCAGTCGTAGCAGTATTAGTAGTGGTAGTGGCAGTGGCAGTAGCAATAGCAAGAGCAGCAGCAGCAGTAGCAGTAGCAGCAGCAGCAGTAGTAGTAGTTGCCGCAGTAGTCATCGTATAGTCGTATTAGTCGTATTAGTCGTAGTAGTACTAGTAGCAGTAATGGAGCAACAGCAGCAGCAGCAGCAGATGTAGGAGCAGGAGTAGCAACAGCAGTCGGAGGGTAGGAGTTGGCGCAGATTTTAGAAGATTTCTTGAAGGACACTACATGGAGCATGGCAAGTGTGTAAGCGGCTCCCAGAAGTGGAGCTGCTCTCTTGCAAGGCTTGGTATCGGTTGGGGGCTTTGCGTGAAGCCCGCCACATGTAATGCATATAGCGGCGCCCAACTTGCTTGCCAGGAAACAGCGGGTAGCCCGTGTCTGCTTTCAAGCCTTTCAACCAGGTCAGACATGTCCAATCACATGCGGCCAAAGACGGCCTCTCAGAATGCCCGGTACTCTGCGTGTGGGTTTGTGTGTATCTATTTGTGTGATTGCGCGTGTGAAGGTGTAAATGTGTGTTTTGCATTTTTTTGTTTAGTTTTGTTTGCTTGCTTGCTTGCTTGCGTGCTTGCTTGCTTGCTTGCTTGCTTGCTTGCTTGCTTGCTTGCTTGCTTGCTTGCTTGCTTGCTCATTGCTTGCCTCATTGCTTTTGGTAGTTCTGATTTTCCGTTTCTTTTCCTTAGTTTCTTCTATTTCTTTGGCTTTTGTATGCTCGGGTGCTGGAGAAGCATGAGTTCTGCCGGACGGAACCAGGTCGCCGACAGATGCCGAGCGGTGTGGCATTCGTGTGCGTGTCTGTTATAAAGGCCCTTCTGAATGATTGGCATTTTCATTTGTAAATGTGCTCGAGTCAGGCAGCCTGGCTGGTTGCCTATGAGAACGCATTGGCCTCCGCAGATCCGGAGGATGTCGAGGCGGTGCACCTCGCTGCTTGCGAGATCTCAGGGCGCGTCGCCTGTTTTCAAAGCGGCGCCCTGCGGAGCTTCAAGGAGGCAGACGGCTCAGCGCACCGCCCGACCAACAACCTCGCGGGCCACGCCAGCCACGACGGCCACGACGGCCCTGCTGGCCACGACGGCCCTGCTGGCCACGACAGCCACGACGGTCATGAAAACCACGGCCACGATTGCCACAACGGGCACGATGGCCACGCCGGCCATGACAACCACGGCGGCCACGCGCCTTTGCGGTGAGCAAGAGCGCGTTTTGGATGATTGTAAGGCAGTTTGTTTGGAATAAGGCTGTGACTGAGTGTGGGCTGCTGATCAGGTAATTTCTTCGGCCTTGTGTCCTGTGTGCAGGTATGCATGTTGACTGCTGGCCTTCCCTTCGTTGCTTGCTTTTACATGGGCATAGCCCAGCCACAGCCACAAATGAAATCCCAGTTTGGGTATGCTCGTTTTATTTTTAATGATATTTACATTACAAGTCACACTCACATTGGATGCTAGGCTTCTTGCAGATATGTTAGCAAGGCGCATCACGGCCACGGGCTGCACATTGCAAAGCATCACCTGGAGCACCGCTGGATCGAGAAGACGGCCTTTGGCACCGCGGAGCGAGTCGTAGAGCAGCTCACGGAGCAGCTTGGCTTCAGAGATCGCTTGAGGTCACTTTTTCTTGACCCTTTGCGTTTGACAGGGGCTCCTTCCGCCTTTCAAAACAAGCTTTCAGGCTAGCTGCAGAATCGCTTTTTGCAAAGCATCCGAGCTAGGAAGATGGGCGAGCGCTTGGCAGAGCGGGGTGCGGAGCGCCTGGTTGAACGGGGTGCGGAGCGCTTGGTTGAGAGGGGTGCAGAGCGCCTGATCGAGCGGGGTGCAGAGCGCCTGGTTGAGAGGGGTGTGGAGCAGGCGGCAGAGCGAGGCGCAGAGTGCCTGGTATGCAGCGGGTGGAGCGGGGCGTATACTTTTGATTGATACACTCGTATGTTTTTTTTGTGGGTGTCCGTTTGGGAGAACCCCTCTCCAACATTCTTGCTCATGAATGTGTAGTTTAGAGGCAAATTCTGGCGACATTCTTGAGCAACAAGTTTAAAGAAGCTCGTAACCCTTTTCCCCAGTAGACAGTTTGGAGCAATCCCGCAGCCCCTTGTTGGGAAGGGGTTTGCTAAAAGACAAAAGCGAACAACAAACCCGGAACATGCAGCTTGCACGAGTGTTATTCTTCATGGTGGCCCACGCGCGCCGAATGTTCAAGTAGGACACACAAAGAAGCCATTTGGAGCTTACCCTGTTGAATAGGCCAGGCCGATTGTTTTGTGAATGTGCCCAGGATTGCTTTGAAGCGGGCTGGCCAAAATGCTGCACGCCATCTCATGGAGAGAGGTATTGGAGAGTCCCTGCGCTTGAGCGAGCGCTCTGCAATGAGTGCCCTGAAGGCGCTTCGGGTGCTTGTACCCTTTGCACCTTGTCGGCACTGGCCGGTTCCCGCTCTCGTTACTAGGGCAACAAGTGCCTCTGCCGAAATCAAAAACCACTTGCATTGAGCAATTCTGGAGTTGGGCATGTCTGTCGCCAGTGTGCGTTTTCGTCTCTCTTTTTGTATGTGTCACTGCTTCCCTGAGCCTTCTCACCTTTTGGCCCATTACTTTTGTTGTACCAGGTGGGCATGTTCTTTGTCATCCACTTGGCACAGCATGACTGGCACCGCACGGTGGAGGAATGGAAGGCCCGGCGCGGACCTTCGTGCGCGTTCTTCGGTCTAGCCGTGGTCGGGGACGCCCTGGATGTCTTGGCGCATGTGTGTGTGATCACCGCCGGCCTGGTTGAGCTGGACACCCACTTCCTGCACACCACAGAGCCGCGATTGAGACTAGAAGTATTGTGGTTTGCTAAAATGCGCATGTGGTGCATCTCTGCGTATTTCCACACGTAGGTTTACTCAACAGGGAGCCGTGATGTAGTGGCACCAATTCCCCTTTCTCCCGGCCCTGGGATGACATGACCTGTAAGGAGCACTATGGCATGGCTGCCGCCATCGTCGCCTGCGCTGCCGTGGTTGCTGGGGAGATCAGTTCTGTGCGCATCCAGCAGCACAAGCTGGAGCGGCACAGTGCGCATGGCCACCATCGGCCGCATGTAGCTTAGGTATTTTGGTTGCAGGGTTCCTTGGCCGTGTTGATCATTCTTTTTGGTTGGCCTGCAGATTGCTAAGCAGGAGCCTTGTATTTTTTGATGTTCCTCCAATGGATCCTGTTAAGACACTGCCCGAAGTGGCGCTGTAGATTGTCTTGCTGGAGCTTGGGGATGAGTCCCAGCACCAGCCAGTGTTCTGTTACTTGGATGGGAGCAGCTGCCTGGGCAGCCTTGGCAAAAGCGTCAGACACCATGGGGCAGCAGCCTGGCTGGCTGGTTTGAGTTTTGATGCTTCTGCCAGGGATGGTCATATCCACTGGATGAGAACTTTTTGACCAGCCCGCATTTCAGAAGACTTGACCCAGCAGCGCTTTGCTGTAGCCATGCGGCGTAACCCGTGTGACATCCAGCAAAGCCGGCGATAAGCCTCACCAATCGGAGACAAGGACGTGCATTGACGTGCATTTTGTTTGGAACATATGAAGGGGAATGCTTCTTGAGCACACTAGGGAAAACCTTCCTGAAGTTGCGGCAGAAGTGAGCTTTTGTGGCTTCAACATTGCTTGCGCGGGGAAATCTGTTTGGAGAAGGTTGCAAAAGATTTGCGTGTTGTGGCCGGTCGGACAGCCAGCCACGCCATGCTGAGGCCACTACAACGGCCCCAAGTACTACCGCGAGCTTGGCCCCTGGAGTGTTCGAGCCGGATAGATGCGAAGCCCTTTGATCTTTGAATCACAGTAGAACCTGAGCAGACATGCTGCCGCTCGTGGCAAAGGGTGCCTTGATATGTTGCTGTCGCAGTCTGTATTAATGCAATAATGTGTATATTTCTACATATGTATGATCTATATATGTATATATATATATATCCATATATGCATCTCCCTCCCAATTCTCTATATATATATATATATATATCGGGCAAGGAGACATGCCCAACCCAAACAACAGCCCCTTGCGAGATGCATAATTAAGTTGGGCACTTTGGCCTCATAGCGAGACTTCATTGCCCATACGGCCCGTAGGTTCCGGATCCCAGCTTCAGCATGCGCACATTATCGCGCAATCCGCGCGGCTCAACTGCTCTCAGGTTCATGTGTTGCATGTGTCAATCCGGCCGACACTTCGGAACCTTGGTGAGCTTTGGGGAGGGCTATAATATGCTATAATATTTCTGCTGGAGCACCATTCTTCGAACAGCTGCCTTCAACCCCCTAGTGTGAGGCGGGATGAGGAAGAGTGGTTGTATGAAAGGTAGGTGTCTACAATGCAAGAAGCAGGCCGGACAGACAACACAGGCGATTGGGAAGAGGCTCAGAGTGGCCCACGTGTGGTACATGGAACGCATGTTGGGTCAACAGAGTAGTGATCTGACAGGTACTTGTCAGTTGGCTAAATGCATCTTTTTAAACCGATGCCCCGACTGCCGAAGTGAGGATCCCCGACGTTACCGGGCCCGCGTCCAGGTTCCAGGATCGCCGGCCGAGCAAGTTTGGCGGTCGCGTGCTCACCGCCTTCGGCTTGGCCACGGCCTTGTGGCTTGGGCAGAACCTGCAGGGAGTGGCTGGGGGGGGGTCTCCTCCAAAAAGTCTAAAAGGGAACACCCTCCTTTTAAATCCTTTTAATCAACCAGGGGTTTATTCATTTGGGGTCAACGTTAAGATTCCAACAAGAAGGCCATCCTTTTGCTTGGGTCTGATGTAGCCCTCCAAGTAGCCTACATCCCCTTTGGTTTTTCTCAACCTGAAAGACGAGAAAGAAGCGTGCCAGAGCGTCCAACAGGTATGCTCATAGGTCTTGCTTACATCTCATGCATTTGGCCGGCCCGTGTGGCTTTCGGCTTTCAGGCATGTTGACTGATAGTCTCTCAGTAGTCTGAGTTCCCCTGAAGCATTCCATTTTCTGCTCTTCTCAACGTGGCCTGGTGGAACCATATTGATGCACAAACTTGCGGCCAAGGCCCTGCCAATACCTACTTAAAGAACCATTGTACTTAGTAAGTGGTTAGTAAGCCTGGTTATAACCGACCTACCATGGGTATAAGTCTCCTGAGTGTGTTAGAACCAGGCTGACTCACCACTTACTACGTACCCTGCTGAGTTTGTTCTCCTTGGGGCCGCAGCCTTTGCAGGCGGCGCTGAGGGGTGCTTGACGCGGTGTCATAGCTTGTTGCAGGGATGCACCATGATCCATCGCTTCTGTTGTTGCAGCCTCAGGTGTAGGGCGGAGGCATGTTGCTTCGAGACATGGCTGGAGGTTCCAGGCACACACACACACACCTGTACAGGGAACTGGCTCCCAGTGTGGTGAAGTGGGTATGTGCCTTTTGTGCAAGTTTGAGTTTCTTGGCCTAGGATGTTGCCTAGGAGTTCTTCTCAAGCTCTCAAGGCATCTGAACCTGGGATACCTCAAATATGTTTCAGCACGTTCGCCAGTGACACTTTGGAAGCTCACCCAAGGCCGCGGCAGCATTCGACATGAGCCCTCCTTTCTGCTCCAACGAATTATTCAAGCCACCGGCTGGAAGCTTGTCCGTGCAACTCAATCGCTTTGGTGCCAGGGAACCTTCCCTTTTTCAGGGTCTTGCATTGGTATTTCTATCACTTTAATCATGGGAAACCTTTGCTTGTTGGTATTTACAGGGGAGTCATCATTCCAGGATTTCGTCTAGCCACAGCATCACAGACGGGTCAACTTGTTTTTCGGCTTGGGCGAGTGGGTGCTGCTCAAACGCCCTTCAAACTCGTCAGCTTCACCATCACCATGACTCTCGGCTACGCAACCTTTGGGGAGCACTCGGAAGGGGTGGTGCTGAGCAACTACGCCGCTCCGCCAAACTGGGCGACTTTTTGCAATGGGGGCCCTGCTTTTGCGTCCAACCGGTGCCCTAAGAAAGGAGATGACAAGTTGCAATTTTCCTTGCTACCGGGCATTGGGGTGAAAGGGAGCATGGCTTTGCTTTTGAGTCGCCATTGCGAGAAGCGGGGTTGGCTTGCCTGTCCAACGAAGATGAGCTGATGGCAGATTTTGCATGTTTTTGTTTGCAGTTGGGGTGGCAGCCCGCCGAGATCGACCAGGGTTTCTTGCTTCGTGGTTCCCGTGAGTGATGAGGACAGCCACCGATCGCCCACCAAGTCATACGACTATGTTCTAGCCAATGACTGTGCATGTGTGTGTGTATTTGGCCATTTGCAAGGCTCCCGTAACTTGAGGTGTTCACTCACGCAAATTCCCTAGCATATATTCCTCCAAGGCAGGCCTCCCAGGTTCTATGCTTGCTTGAAGGCCCGGGGGCTAGCTTCTTGCTAGGTTCATTCAATAATTTATAAAACCGGCTCATGATGTCGGACATGGCAGCGGCATGTTGCCATTTGATGCAATGGAGGGAGCCACTGGACCCTTAAGCAATCTTCAAGGAGCTGGTGAAAAAGCAACAGGACTAGGCAGCGAGATGATCTATCAGCCAGTATCAGATGGGCGTGTGTGATTTCCAGCAACCAGTACCCATGAATGGCCCAAGGCTGAAAACGACCAGCTTGCGAACATTGCCAAATTTGGCATGGGCTTTGCGAACACCTTCAGCTTTCCGCTGATGTTTAGCGGCCTGCGCTGCTCGTCGAAGCACTTCCGAACGCCAAGTTGTGGGGGCACTGGAGTGAGGATATTGGGCAACTTTGTGGGCGTGCGCCAAAAAGTTTCAGTGAGCCATCTGAGCCATCCCGATTTGTTTCGGATGGGATGTGAAGTAATGTCAGCAACCCTTAGACTCGCAACCGGAGGTTGGGCTGGCAAGTTGCACTCGTGCAGTGGCTGTAGCGTCGGTCAATGTCACCCCATTTGAGCCTGCAGAGTTGTCCGATGGCCGATGGCCTATGATGCGCCTGGCCAATCAGAAGCTGTACTCCTTTGACAACCCCTCATTGTGCAAGGCAACTGCACAGGCTTCAAACTCTTCGCATTTCAGTTCGCAATGCCTCAATTGAAAGCACCTGCAACTGTGAAGCAGTTTGGTTCTTGGATTAGTGATCGCTTCCGTTTGCGCAGAATGCAATCCCTTTGGTTTGCTTGGGCCTTTAGCATCCCAATGCAAGCGCCGCGCTGCATCCCCAGCTTCCGGAGATTCGCATGCCCAGGCGAAGCCGTCCTGGCTCTGCTGTCCATGAACTCGCCCAGGAGTCAGGACTCATCTGTGAAGGGGGGTTGCCAGTCCCTTCATCTTGCTGGCGCGATAGGCAGGGAATGAGAAATTGGAATGACCATAAACCATCCAACTGGTGGTTTCCTTTGAGGGGACCAAAGCCTGGGTTCATTCAACCACATCCCCTTGTCGCACCACGGATCGGCGGATGGCGGCTTTCATTCGGCCAGGAGCCCGCCTGATGTTGTCTGATGATGGGCATTCACTGGGGAAGCACCTGTAATTCCCGTACGGAAACCTGGGTTCTTGGCGGGATTGGGGACAAGCTCCGGGAAAATCCGGGGAACACAATTTTGGCCCCAAGGGGTTTCCACTTCGATCCTCGTCCAATTGGGCTCGGGAACCAAATTGCAATCCACCACGTCCACGCAACGCGCGAACGTGGACCCCCTTTTGGCTGGCATTAAATCTGAATTTGGGCTGGACGAGGGGTCTTAGGAAATTATTCATACCTTGCCAGTGGCATCAGGTCCAAGGGTCGCAAGTTGAACTGCTTTTGGTTTGCCAGTTAATATGTGAATTGTTTTGAGGGTTCCCTTTTTGGGGTGGTTTGAAAGGGAAACCCACAAAACAACACTTATTCGGGGTAGGGGGTCCCCTAAAAAAGACACCCATTTGGAGCAGGCTGCGAGTGAGTAGTTGGCGGTTCCCCACTGGTCGATGATTTGCCGGCTGTCCAAGGTGCGCTTGCCTTCACTGAGTCACAATCAAAACCCTGGTAGTTGGAGGGTAGTAAGGAGCACCGGGTTTTGAGTATGACTGTATGTCTCAATTGACAACAGCTGGCATCGGCTGGCATCGGCCGACATCAGCTGCTAATCTTCCCAAACAGCCAACGCACCGTTTCAAGCCACTTGCCAATTTTTGTATTTGCCAGTCGGTTGCAGGTGGCAGGACAATCTAAGAGTCGAGGCCCTATGGTTTTTGTTTGTTGGCAGCTCTAAGGCGCAAGCTCCTCAGGCGCAAATGTTGAGCCTGCGTCCAGGACCTCTTTGACCAGGTGTGGTTTCAAAACATGGTCAGCGCGGTGATGCTCGCTGCAGCTTGCCTGGACTTGCCTGATGAACTTTCTATGCGGAAAGCCTTGCCGTAAGAATCTGCAAGCTTTGTTTCAGGCTCTCCCAGTATGCAAGATCCTTACGTGACCAGCTGCTCGAACACATTGAGTAGAGTAGAGGGCAAGTTTGTGTTTGTGTGTGTGTGTGCGTGTGCCGCCGTGCGGCTGTTCCGGCGTTGCTGACTAAACCAGCCACCGACCACAATAGAAAGAATAGATTAGCCGACCGGTGCGCGCTACCTTTGTACATGAAGAAGGGATCTTGATGAAAGGTGTCAAGGACCCTATCCGACGAATGAGTCACGCTTCTCCTGATACTGCCGATTAAACAAAGGCAACGTTGGCAGCGTCCATGTACTGTAGCGTTTATCACGCGTTTTTCCGCTAGGTTGTGCGCTTCCACTATATCAGCCGTGCCTTGCAACATGCCGTCTCTTTTCCCCAAATGGCAAGGAAGACCCTGGATCGTGATCACACATAGCTTCCATTTGCTGTGACTATAGTTTCCCCTGTCGGGTGTTGAAGGAACCTATCTGATCACCGGACAGCTTGATTTTCCATTTGCACTCAAGCAAATGGAGAAGCCAGCTGTGGCAAAGGGACTTCGGGGTTTCGAGGTGATCGCCTTCATCAGCATCATGGTCACGGATGTGAGTGTGGTCATTGGCCTCGTGGGGGCGATTTGCGGCTCCGCCATCATCTATGCCCCTTGCCTATCTCTTTGATCTGCTGGCTGAAAAGTATGTCCATTCGTAGCCTTTGAGCATGGCATAGTGGTCCCCCTCAGGGCAGCCTGCAAGTAGCTTCATTGAACTTCATACCCTCCTTCTTTCCAGCATGCTGATTAGGTGAGTCAGTTGCGACCCTGGAGGTGTGTCAAGATGTCACCAAGGTGATCCCCTGCCTGCTGTTCGAGTGTGCGTCCTCGAAATTTCTTGGCCCGGCGCTTAGCGCATTTTCTCTCCAGAAGCTCGGAGCTGAGTTGGAGCGCCACACCAACGCGTTGACTTGTAGAGTCGAGAACGGGACCCTGCAAACTGCTACTAAATTGGCCCTGGGAATGATGGAGATGGTTAAAGCTCACAAGCTCATTTTGTCTAAGTTTATCCGCCAACATAGGCTGCTAGCTGAATGGGTTTCGTGGGCCTTTGCTTTTCAAACCGGCTGATCATGCATGCTCGATGAGCAGATTTAGATGTTGCAGGCAAGGCTGGCAGCACTGAATGCCGTAGAAACAGCCTAGCGGAATCTTGCGGACAAGATTGCTGACCCTCAGATATGCCGTCCAAGGCTCCGACGAACATGCTTATCCATACGATCCTTGAGCTGAGAGAGGGATGCGGACGGGAGGGTGGCACCCAGTGGTCTGCAAAGCATGTTGCTCAAAAGCCATGCGCAGATTTAGGTGGGGCATGTCCATGAATCACATCGGCTGGCAGCAATACATGCATTGGGCGCGCTGAAAAGGTGATTGTCGGGGTGATTCTTGTGAAAATTCCATGTTCAAGGGGAAGCGTAGGTAACCGGCAGGGTGAGCGCAGTCAAATGCCAAGGTTGGGTCCAAAAGTGTTTGGGCACGGAAGAATATATTCCTGGCAGCTCATGGTATCAGCGTCCCTGGTGCCTGTCCATCAGGAACGGTACTTGGTGCGCACCATCGGCACATTGGGCTTCATTCTGATCTTTGCTGGGTCTATGGCCAGCATCCTCATGTGATGGCCGCGCGTCAAGAGCGAGTGGATTGACGTCGTTTCGGGTCAGGGGATCCGTCATGTGGCGTTGGGCTGGGGGAAGGTTCATCAGGGAAAGGCAAGGCCAGTCCCAGTTGAGACCGAGCGATGGGGCACTATGTGGCAAGCAAGCAGCTTTGTCAACGCGTTTGCCAAAGCACATGGGAGATCTGGGGCTTTAGGATGCCATGTCCCGAGTGGCCTGAGGTGAATGCCAGTGACACGGCTTCGGCTCCCAAGCGAGCCAGCGGCAGGCAGCGAGAGAACCTGAGTGTGATTGCAGCTGTTGTCATACAGCATGATAAACAGCCACAGTGAACTAACGAGCAATTTTCAGAAGTTCCAACTGGCTGTTGCTCGTTTAGAGCAGCAGACCGCTCCGCTGCTGGGGTGCCTGTAGCAAACGCTGCAGCGCTTCTTCCGCAAGGCTGGGGCAGCTGGTTCACAGAAAACTTTAAGAAGGCAATGATGCGCCCTACTGCAGAAGGCTTGAGGCTAAAGCCCCCAGAAGAAACACTTTTCTTGGCTGGTGCGAGAATGTGTGTTCATGGATGTGTGTTTGTTTCTGTTGTGTTGTGTTTTGTGGGTCGTTTGTTGGCTGTGCGTGCACCTGTTTGCGAGTGCGTGTGGGCGCGTGGGGGCTGTTTCACAGCGCGTTGCTCCCTTGGCTTCAAAAGTCAGCTTCCACGAATTCGGCCCCTTTTGTATTTGCAGATGCCCAACGTATTGAGATTCGCGTAAGCGGGGCTTTGTTCGACAGGTTGATACCCAGAGGCCCCCGATTGATTTAGGGCCTTCAAACAACCTGGTTTTGAGACCCCCAACCAGCTCCGGGGTGTCTAATGCAGGGGTCGGGTCTTCCATTGAAAGCCCCGGTAGAGAAGAAGTGCAGAGAAACAGGAATCCTCATGTGCAGGGGCCATCTTGCCTCGGTTCCACCGGCTGCAGTCCAGTCAGCGCTGCCGTTGCATACCCCGTGGCCTTTCGCCTGCCTGCCATTGCCCGGGTGAGGAAGAGAAACTGTGCGCGTGCAGTGCTCACTTCCTGAGTTCCTGGACTTCATTTTTGGGAAGACAAATTTTGTGGCAAACAAGAAGTTCGGATCGGCGCAGCTCTGTGGGAACAAGCATGCGGCTCAATGATGATTTCGTTTGTTCTCGGCTTCAGGTTGTTTGGCCGTGTGTTCATCTTGCGCCTGGGGGGCCAAGGGAACCTCCAAACGCACTGGTCAACAAACTCAGTGATGCTTGAGTACTGCCACCCAAAAGAACCCCGCCCCTGCGATGATTTCATGTGAGCCATCCAGCACCTTCCGGCCAGTCCTCCTATGGTGGATGTTGCCATTGTCTCATATTGTCTCTATGTCAGCTCACCACGTAAGATGTTTCCGGACCGAAGCATTGGCGTTTGGATTCCGGATTCGGTCGCTTCGTCGCTTCCACTTGGCCACGGTTTGCGAGGTATGGATCCTAGCTGACACAGAATTTCTGTCAGAGGCATATATACATACCACACCTGCAGTATCATTCCTTTTGCGGCTGAAGACAGCCCTAAAGGTAGACAGCGCACTATCGAGTTTCGGGCCGTACACACCCACACACACACACACATCAGCTGATCTCAGGCGACGGTGTGGCGTTGTCTGGCCTTCCCCAGCCTCGGCCAATCATTTTGCAGATCAGTTGGGAAGAAAGACGGGGCGTGGCACAATCGGAAGTGCACGCTCTTGCTTTGATAGCGACTCCACTTGTTCTGGATGGTGCGCCATGGCGAGAGGGAGCTTCACTTTCGACACCGGCACCTACAGAGAGCTGCGTTCAGAAAGGAAGGGCAAAGGCAAAGGCAAAGGTAAAGGCAAAGGTAAAGGCAGCAAGGCGGACAGCTCTTTGGGAGGTTGGGTGCTGTTGAGCAGCTCACACGTTTTTGAGCACGAGCAAAAGGACTCGCATACACTGGCCGACCCTATCATGTGCTTAGGATAGTAGAAGCGGAGAAGCGACACAACATGGGGTGAATGTTTTGGACTAGTTAACCAAGATTATTCCCATTAGCAGACAAGGGCTGCCGAATTGCTAAGTAGTGCTACGCTTGGGGGATTGCTTGCCAGCACCAGAGCCTGCCAGCTGGCGAACAGTGTTAACATGTGGTGCTAGGTATGTGGTTATGCTCTTGAGTTGTGGACGACTGCATAGCTGTGTGCAATGGGCAACATTTGATAGAAGTCCTTCTGACTGCTGATCACTGTTTCAAAAGAGTTGCACACCAAGTGTTTTGCCTTTGATTCAGCAGAGGTTGCATAAAGAGGATTTCAGCGTTGCGTGTGCGAGTGAGTGAGCGCTTCCTTTCGTGACTGTTCGCCTTTGCCATCAGGGCAAAGGAAAGGGCAAGGCCAAAAGCAAGCTGGCATTGAAGAAGAAGCTCAAAAAGGCCGCTGAGAAGGACACTGCCAACCATGATGATTTTTTGTTGAGCAGCCTACGGGAGGAGGGTGTGCAGCGTGCAGGCTCTGGGGGCAAGGGGTTGCCGCAATTTTCAACGTGTCTTCATGTCTCACTTCCTGAGTTATCAACACTACCATGGCAGCAAGTCTTTTACCGTATCCACGCCTGCCAACTGATTATAAAAAAAAAAAAAAAAAAAACAGCTCAAGTACATCCCCAAAAACAAAGATCACGTACATCCGCTCAGCTCTATATCCACGCCTGCCGCCATGATAAGCACACCTCACGGTTTTTCAGGAGGCAAAGAAGGCCACAGCTGAAAGTGGCGAGGAAGAGGAGCCAGAGGAGGACACGGCGGGCATTTACCAATCACAAGTTCTTGGTTCCGGACCACCCCGCTACAAATGAGAAAGGAACCCCAAAAAAGGGGTCCGCCCCAAAAGGAGATCTTCTCACAACCTGGTGGGTTTGTAGGTTCGGGTAGGATCAGGGAAGTCGAGCTTGGCGTTTTGTCGAGGAGATCTTCTGGGAAGCCACGTGGAACACACTTGGGCCTCAGGAGGACCGGGATGCACAGAGGGGCCTTGGCGCTATCCGCCCGGTCAGATTTTAGTTCAGTATCGTGTTGGGCCATGTCGGGCCCATGTAGCATGCATGAGGCCACAGTTGTGGCAAGAGGCGCCTCTTGCGCGAATCCCGCGGTCAAAGCCTGGCTGTTTTATTCACAATGTGCGGTTCACTTTGTCGGCTGGTAACTCGCCCTGCTGGTTGCCCAGCACCGAGCCAAGGGTATGAGTCGCTTGGTCCGCCTGCCTTGGTCAACTGGTTCAAGACCTTGCGGGTCTCCAGGAATCAAGGGTGACAGCAAGAACAAGCCGAGAGACGGCCTCGTGTGGTAGCCGATTCATTAGCTTCAATGCTGTTTCGATTGCTCATCAGGTTCTTGGTTGCCCTCCCAAGATCTCATGGGAAAGACTGGGGAACCGGCTTCAGGGAGAGGCGAGCGGCCAAGCAACGTTAGCGTGCAGCCAGGGCCCTGCTTGTTTTTATCAGCAATGCAAACAAACACACGCACACACACAAACACAAGCACTCGCACACACACACACACACACACACACACACACACACACACACACACACACACACACACACACACACACACACACACACACACACACACACACACACACACACACACACACACACACACACACACACACACACACACACACACACACACACACACACACACACACACACACACACACACACACACACACACACACACACACACACACACACACACACACACACACACACACACACACACACACACACACACACACACACACACACACACACACACACACACACACACACACACACACACACACACACACACACACACACACACACACACACACACACACACACACACACACACACACACACACACACACACACACACACACACACACACACACACACACCACACACACACACACACACACACACACACACACACACACACACACACACACACACACACACACACACACACACACACACACACACACACACACACACACACACACACACACACACACACACACACACACACACACACACACACACACACACACACACACACACACACACACACACACACACACACACACACACACACACACACACACACACACACACACACACACACACACACACACACACACACACACACACACACACACACACACACACACACACACACACACACACACACACACACACACACACACACACACACACACACACACACACACACACACACACACACACACACACACACACACACACACACACACACACACACACACACACACACACACACACACACACACACACACACACACACACACACACACACACACACACACACACACACACACACACACACACACACACACACACACACACACACACACACACACACACACACACACACACACACACACACACACACACACACACACACACACACACACACACACACACACACACACACACACACACACACACACACACACACACACACACACACACACACACACACACACACACACAACAAAATAACTCGCACATGATCCAAAGTTGGCAGATCAGTGGTTCCAGATCCCCAGGTTTGAAGTTGTGCCTTGATGTCGTAAGCTGCTGGGCGCGGATCTTTGCAGATGCAGCCCCCTCCCGGCCCCTGGCATCCCCCAGTCCAGAGCTCAGCACAGAGCCGAAATTGCAAATGCGGCACCGCTTTGTCACTTTGTGGGCTCGTTCACGGCGGCGGCGTCGCGGGCGCGCCTCTTGACATTTGCACGCAACTTATGAAGATGTGTGCCAACACCTTGGTCCCACAAAGCATGGCACACCAAAAGAACGGCCGATCACCGCCACGCGCAGACCATGGAGCATTAGCCCGGACGCCAAGGCAGCGCTGCCCTTGCCCTGGACAGAGCCTGGGCCTCAGAGCGGTCAAGCTGATCTCTCGGATGGCGACGGGCGTTGCCCAAAATCGGACAACGTTCCCCAGCCTCATCACAGATCCCACGGCCGCTGGTCTTTCGGGCAGGGAGCATGTATACCATGCTGAGGACGTCGTCCTCCAGCGATGGCAGGGGTCCCAAGCTGAAGACTCGCGCGTGATGTCCGCGCGGACTGCGGCGCCCAGGAAAAGATCATGCCGAGCACCCAAAACAAGATATCATCCAAAGGGCAGCATTGCAATCCAATGATCTCTGTAACTCTGTGTCCTCAAGTCTCTCGCGTTTCGATCACGGTGCGCTGAGAAGCCCAACTGCATGACTTTATGGCCTCTCCCACTTCCCGGACCTTGCTAGTTTCTGCCCGTGCGATGTCAGCTGACAACTTTGTTATACTTTGTTAGCCTGGTCCTTCTTGGCCGTTGGGCACTGCGGCAGCTTAAACATGTCATTGTGAAAAGCTTCCATACTGCGGTGTGTGGTGTATGTTTGTTTCTTCAGGTTGGGGTTGCTGCACTTAATGAAGCATCCTGCGTGTCGCATGATTTCCGCTGCTGCTGCTGCTGCTGCTGCTGCTGCTGCTGCTGCTGCTGCTGCTGCTGCTGCTGCTGCTGCTGCTGCTGCTGCTGCTGCTTCCTGAGGTGTGAAATTGGAGATCACCGCCAATGCTGCGGGTTGCAAGGTAGTGAATATTTGAATAGGGAAGGAATGATGGCACCGCAAAACCAGCTCTGGCCAACAGATTCTCTCGCTCAAGGTCATGCTTCTCATGCCGGGGGCGACGGCTTACTTGGATCACGAGGCAAGACCGAACCTTGAGCAAGTTGTCGTCGCAGAATCTCAAGAGGTACACAGTGACCCGCATCCAGATTGAACAAACACAATGGCAAAGCAATTTCAAGCGTTGCGGCTGCTCTATGTCAGTTGCTGAGCTGCCCAACTGACAAATACAACATTTATACGGGAAGGGTCACACCTGTCATGAGCTGCCCAATTTTTTGGATGGTGCGCACCCTGCTTGCTTCTGTGGTTTGCCGGGAGGGGGGGGGGGGTGGAGCGCTGGGGGGGGATGGGGTGGAGGGCTGGGTGAATGACGGCAAGTTCCAACTGCAGGTTTTTCATCACATGTGGTTGATGACACGCACACAGGGGCTGTCAACATGTGAGGTGAGAGGAATTGAGGATGCTCGCGAAATGAACCTCATGCGGCCACATACAGTGCCACACCAAATTGCCGAGGGCCTTTTTTGTCTTCGTTTTTGTGAACTTGCACGGAGGCATGGTGGACTGCACGTGTTGAGCGGAGTGCAATGCAAGTGGAATCTTCACGAAGGTGTCTGATGTTGGTGCTTCTATTGGCCTGCACGATGCATGCATGTTAAGTTGTACATGCCACTGCCACCACAGTAGGCAGAAGCTGTCTAAACTGCTCCGATTCCTCCCAGTGTACGGGAACCAGCACGCTACGATCTGCTCGAAAGTGACAGCTGGCCAAACCGTGGGTGTCTTCCTGAGCCAGGCAGGGATCGGGAGCCAGTGGACCAGGCCATGTTTGCGGACTGCCACTTCTCCTGGGAAGGACTGCCCGGTAGGTCTGGGAAGGTTTGGGGGCGGCCTTTTGGCCCACCCTTTTTGGGGTAGGTTTAGACGGAAAAACATAATGACACACCCTGGCACTCAAAAGGGAGAGGTGCGTGAAAGTGAGAATGAGGCCACTCGCTGGGCTCCGCCACTTGCAGGAGGGCAAGCTCAGCCGCTGCCAGCGCACCGGCTGATGCTTTCGCGAAACCCAGCCTTCCTCGAGATGCTGGATAGTCTGCCAGTCGCGTGGATTCTATTTGCGTCGGCCTCTAACCATTTCTCACGTGCATTCCGGATCAGGACTCCACAAGCCACCAACAAAACGGTTGATTTTGTGTGGTACAGCAGTTGTGGTTGTCCGTTTGTGATTTGTCAGCGGCTTCGGGTGCGCCCTCTGCAACTTGCGGTGGTTGCTGGTTTGAGGGGGTGCATGCATGGCAATGAGGGGAGTAGGGCATGATGTGCGCTCATGCATGATGACTTTCTGTCCTGGTGTATCCAGTGACCCTGACTGACATTTCACCCACTGGAGGAAAGCAAGTCGCCTGATGTCGTCATAGAAGTCGAGCCCAGCGTGCGCAGAGAATCTCGGCGAGATGGCGGTGTGTGGGGCTGCCTTGTTTGTTGATGCCCTTTAAGTAGGGATGTCTCGAGTGGAAGCCCCAAACTGGTTGGCGTCCTTGTCCTGTTCTTTTCAAAAACTGCTCAAAGGATACCCTAAACCACAACACACAAATGCTCAAATTGTATCTGAGGGAGCTGGAAATATGCGATCCAATGTGTTCAATGTGATCATCAAGCTGTGATCCTGGCTGGTGGTCAGGCATGGAATGGCTCCTCCCTTAAACTGCATGGGGCAGAGGCATGTAGCTCTGTAGTTGGCAATGCCCGCGATGCTTTGGCCTCGTGCGAAAATTGCCTTTTGCACGAATACACTTTTCGTGGGGTGCCGAGGAAATCGTGATTGCCGTGGTCAACGCCCACTACCGGGAGGAGCTTTGCTTTGAAGCGGAGCCCCGGAAGTGGAACAGGGACGAGAGATCCTCGACAATGAAAGCAGGATGCCTGCATGGGCACGCAAGTGTTATTTTTTGTGTGTGTAGGTGTTTGTGTGTGTGTGCGCGTGCAGGTATTGGCTTTGGAGGGCGACGCCCTGTTTTTAGATTTGATGTTATTTTTTAGGGATTTGTTTCCGTTTTGCTACTCACCAGAAAAGTGGCTGTTGCGGCTTTGGCGGCTTTTGGTTGTAGCAGCTTTTGGTGGCTTGTGTAGCTGTGGTTTCTTGTGCCTGTGGCTTTGGCTGTGGCTCCCATCCTATGCTCCAGTTACACCCCCAGCATCACCTGCAACACCTCCAGCGTGTTGATGAGCTGATGAGCTGACATTGTTCCTTGGTGTTCCTATGCTATGATGGTGCTGCGCCTTATTCCCCCACCCCGGCTTGGTTGTTTAGACAGCACAGGGTATGTTGAGGGCCGCTACCAACTCCGAACACTCTCCAACCAGCCCTAAACACACCCTAAACCGACTCTAAACCCACCCTATACCCACCATAGCAAACCGTAAACCAACCCTAAGCCATTTGTACTTTCCCTAAACTAGTTGCTGGGAGTGTTGCTGGAGAGACTGGGTTTGCTGAAAATGCTTGGGATTTATTGACACCCACCAAATTCCAGCGCTCCATCAAAACCTCGTGAAACCCTCCAGCCACTGCTTCTTCGATGGCTTCCGGCTTCCGGACCTTGCGGCCAATTCCATCCACAAACCGAACCGAGCCGAGTGGCGGATTTGCATTTGGCATGCACCGTGCTGAGGGTTATTTGTGGCCAAATACTTCGGCCACCTGCTGCCGAAAGACCAGGACTGGACCTTCCTGGGCTGCCTGGACAAGTTTGAGATGCGACATTGGTGCTTGTTTCTCAGAAGCCGCCGTCCCCCCTGTCAGTTTTGAGAATGCTTGAGGTTTGGTGTTGTTGGGTAACGGTTGCAATGACGAGACGTTGGGATGTCTAATCAGCGTGTAGTGCGCGTTGTGTCATTGATGTTGGTCATGCGCTGTTCTTGTTTGGGGCCCCTCCAAAGGGTTGGAAATGCACTCCCTGATCCTCTGGGTGAATTATATCGACCTCACAGGACCTCACCCCAAATGGTTGTTTATGTG
>CAUJNA010000361.1:102500-117500 GCA_963377175.1 Effrenium voratum | reverse complement strand
TGGGGATTGTTTCGGGGCGCCCGGTGTCGAGCCATAGTTTGCCCATGTTTGTCCACACAAGTAGGACTGCACGGGTGCATGGTGGTGTCATGACATGTCCAATTCTGCATTTTGTCTGGTGTTCAGCCGGGGTTTCCATGCCCAGAGTGAAGCACCGTCAGGCTGGCACACTTTACACTTGTTTTGGTGGCTTCCCCTTTAGTCTAGTGGTGACCCAAAAAGTGTACACATTTTTTCGGGTGCGGCGGGCCCAATTCTCACAACAGACTAATTGAAGATGCCCAGGGCATTGTAAGTAAGTGACTTTGCTGGCAAAGACAAATGGTAGGCACAGCTACGATTGCTGGGTTGTTTGCTGGCATTGCCTGTTCCTCCTGGTTTGGCATTTTGTCATCGAGCCTGTTGTCTCCTCTCCTTTGGCTTCTGGAGCGGCTGACATCCATATGGTTTCATGTTCCTACTGCCACTGCAGTGCTCCCCAAGGAGTCGAGTATTGGGGGATGGTGTTGCCATGGGCCCAACCAAATCGGGAGTCTACGAGTCAAGTACTTCCAGTATTGGGGGATCATGGTGTTGCCATGGGCCCAACCACGCGGGAGGGCCGCAACCGCTCGCCAAGTGCCCGCGCGCCAGACGCAGACTTCCGCCCTGAGGCTGGCGGCCTGGTACGAGGACCTCACCGCGCAGCTCCACTCCTCGTTTGAGGGCTGGGACAGCCGCTGGCACTTCCTGGCGCAGAAGCTGCACGGCCGCTGCGGCGCCTGGCCAACCAAATGCACTTCCAAAGCGAGTAGTCGGTAGTCTTGTGGTGGTTGCGTCTATGAAAGTTAAATATCCTTATGGTGCTTGAAAGTGCTTGAAACTGGTTGAAAGTTGCAGGGAATCATGAAATACACATGAAATATACGTGCCTCGAAGGATTGCGTTTGAATTCCGTACTCAGATTGTGACTTTGACGGTGTGCTGGGCCAAAGGGGGCCCCATCTGGACGAGCACCCATGAATCAATAAAGAGGCAGGGGGCCGGGGGGGAGGGGGATGGGATATTCATTATAGTGGGGGATGAATGGATTGATTAAAGAGTGCTGGTATCTCAGCTTGAAATACGCTTCTTGACCGGGAGAAGTATTCCAACAAGTCGAGGGACCTCGGTTCAGTTCGATGTTTGACTCCGTCCTCGGAGTCCCCTTGCTTGGAGTTCCCTGGGCCGAGTCTCACGTGAGCATTTAGGGTTCTGCAAGCCACGGCGGCAACGGAAAGCGACAGCATACAGCCAGCAAGCTTAAAAGGGCGCAAACAGTATAAAGTTACAATGCACATCTGAAATTACAACCTAAAGTTGTTGACGGGAAATTTGGGAGTTCAAGAACTGGTTTGTATAGTTGCTTAGTTCTAATTCAATATTGGTGGAATTTCGGGTATGAATAAATATCCTTGTTAGTAATAAAGGTACATTATTTTATTTTAGGAGGAATGGATTACGCCTTGTGCCAAAATCGCCGGCTGGTGTGGAGTATGTTACCAAGTATTTTGGGGCTTGAGGCACAGTAGCCCCGACCGCGGATGGAACGGCAAACCAGTGCTCCTCTCCTTTTGTGCGGCCTGGGGGTCCCTCGGGTCTCCGAGTGGTTTCTTGCTCGCCGCGAGATTTGGATGTTTAACGATCAAGTTTGTCAGCGGATGAAAAGCCCAATACAAAGCAGGTTGTACGACTTGAGCAGTTGACTGTAACCGTTCCTCATGTCGAACCTGGTGGGTCCGCCCATGACCCGCGAACCCGTGACCTAGCATTTGACCTTTTGGATGGCGACCACTGGCGCCTCTTGCATGGGCCCAGTCTCCCGCTTGGCATTGCTCAGGTGCCACGCTTGTGCAGAAGCCCGACGGCACGCCAGATGGCCTGCTGGCTCGCGGGCAGGCAATCCGTCTCTTTTTTTGGGCGGGGGTTGTCAATCAAACAACCCTCAGTTGATGCTTTGGATCGGATCGTTGAACGCCTGGTTTTCTAGTGGAGGGAAATTGAGAAACACCCCTAACCTCCCAACCACCAATCGAAATGACCAGTTAGAGGAAGGCTGATTGAGCCATTTAAAACAAGAGGGAGCACGAATCGATGGCTTCTGCCAGGCCTTTTCGGGGTGTGCCTTAGTGGCGGGGGGGGGGGGGGCTCGGAACAGCGCGGCAATTTGATGTCATTCCTAGTTGCATTTTGCCCAAGATGCGAACGATCTGCACACGTTGCTATAACTCACATGCAAATCAGGGAGGCAACACTGTCCATGCAACCCGGTGGGGAGAAATCACCAAACAAAGCACCATCAGTTTACAAATGCAAATGGCCCGACCTGAGGGTTGAGTGCTTTTCGTTATCCCGTCTTGAGAAGGCTTTGCCTTCTAGCTTGTGCGGCTTTGGAATGTCAAGCAGTCATGGAATTCTTCAAAAACGGCGTATGCCTTGGCTTTACGTTTCAATCGCAAGGTGTTTGCTTGAAGTGTGGTTAAAGCATACCAGCAGACGACGCCTCCTTGATTCGTGATGAGCCAGCAGACGTGTGGCCGTTGAATGGTGGCCATGTGGGCTTCTTACTTGGGGTCCAGGCCATCCCGCCGGAGCTCTGGGAGGAATACCTGGAGATGCGCAGGGACTACCAGGAGTCAGTTGCAAGGGTGCTTTCGTTGGCATGCTCATATCGAATCGATATGGCGCAAGCGCCCCAAGTTGTGGCAATCCTTAGGGCATTCTGCGAACTTGTAGCAGCCTGAGGCTCCTTTCTTGGAGATCACATCGTTCAATTTGAGTTCTGCTATCAAGGCCGAGTTTGGGCCAACAGCTGGCCGGGCCCCATGTTTCTGCCCGGGAACGTGTCTTGCCGGGATGCAGATGTCCTTTGACCTATTTCTAGGGGGCCTAGCTGCCTTTGCCAAACCAGCCCTGCTTGAGAACGTGGTGAAGCAGCGGGCAGCCGTGGAACTGCAGTGCGAGAAGATCAAGCGGGTCTTCCCCAAGGGAGCCTTTGTTGCCAAGGACTCTTTGCGGTTTTGCGCCTCCTTCGTCTTTTCACCGGGGCAAGACAGCAGCGCAAGACCAAACCGTTGCTTGCGGACATGACTTGCCCTGAAGTTCCAAGTGATGAACCAAACGCTCAGCGTGATGCCTCAGGCTAAGGACATGAACTGCACTAAGCACGGGTGTTGGAAAAGACGACGTGTGGCGAAGAGGACAAGGTGCAGGAGATCCTCTCCTCGCTGCCGCGGCTGTGCGAACCGCAGAACCTGTACTTGGCTGAGGCTGTGGCTGGGGGGCCTGTGGCTCCCACCTAAACCTGTGGCGTCGAGGGCAAATGTGGCCTTTGGCCAGTTTCGTTGAAAATGGATGGCACTGGTTGCAGCTTGGGGCTGCAATTGTTTGATTACCCGGACCAGTGCCAACTTTTTAAACCAAAAGGATACTTATGGTCAAGGGTTGTTGGGGTATGTGACTTGCGCTTCATTCTTGTTTTAGATGCACCGCCACTATTTGACCACCCGGTTGAACGGAGAAACACTTGTTTTCGGCCGTCCGTGTCGGAAGCCAACCAGAAGGCCTACCGTGCATACAGCAATCCTCAGTTGTGGCACTGACGGTGAGAAGCTTCGTGAAGGGTCCTTTCCTCGCCAAAACCACTGTGCCTGTGCCACCGGTGATGTTTTTGGGCTTGTGTTCTATGGATGCCTGGGACATTTCGGACATGTTTGGATGTCGCGTTACCATTCTCCGTTGTTGCCACATGGTGACATGAAAACTGGGATCTAGCACATTCGAGCAACCGCTGAGGAATTGCATAGTATCATGTGAACACATGAGAGTGGGCTGTTTTTTTGCAACCCAGTTGCTCGCAGCACTCGATTCTTCGGCTAAACTCGGTTGCAGAAACATTCAGAAACCGCGGGTCATGACCTGCCTTGCCGCAGGGGCAGCAGACGGCACGCTGACGGTGAAGAGGAATAGTTTCTTCTTTGGTGCCAACTCGGGCACATGTGAACAACTGCCGCACGACAACCGCATTTGAAGAGGTGCTGACAGTCATACCTCGAGCAAGCTAGTTACTTGAGGACCATTCCATGAACGAGCAAGCTAGTTACTTGAGGACCATGCCATGAACAGTTTTCCAGGTCATTGGACATGTTGCCATGTGTTGGGTTTCGTCCGTTGTGGCTTAGGTATGACCTTGTCATACCTTGTCAAACTCTGACCAGGTAAAGGATGCCTTTTGCATGCTTGTGCGTGCTGTGTGCGCGCGGCAAGCTGCAAAGCCATGTCTTGGGACCGGCTCAAGCGGCCGCGTGCAAAAGCTAGCTGTGCAGCCAATGCTAGCAGAGTCAATGCAAGTCGAGCAGAAGCTCCGTAGGCCAAAAAGGTGACGTGCATCACAAGGAGCTATGGCTGGGGCCATATTGGCGAGTTGGTTGCTTGGTTGCTTGGTTGCTGGGTTGGTTGAGAATTGTTTTGCTATTGCAGAGTTTCAAGCACCCACCCTGCACCGCACACAGTGCCATGAGCAAAACTTGGTGCTTAAATGCCATGAATGCCGATTCTAGCGGCTGTCCTTAGCGCAGACAGCGGTACACACATGGCATGTTGAAATCAAGAATCAAGTCAAAATAAGGCAAGTTTCTTACACACTGTTGCTTGCGCCCATGTTCGAAACAGTCCTGTCACCCGGCACTGCGAATGTTTGTGTGTGTGTGTGTGTGCGTGCGCACTTTGAGCCTGTTCTTGACGGAGGGGCAATGGGGTGGAAGATGGTTGAGGCATGCTCGCCTTGTTTGCATTGCCTGTCATTTCCTGCATCGTGTCTAGGCTTCAGGGCTTTGCCCAAAGCCATTCTTTCTTGCACGTAGTTCTTTCCTCGCCGGTTCATGGCACGAGGCTCGGGGTGGAAGGGGCCTTGCGCCGGCCCAGGAGGTTCAAGACAAAGGTGACATGAATCGCCTTGGGCGGAAGCGGGACAAGGCGGGCATTGTTTGTATGTGAATGTCGATGTGTTCGGCGGCGTGTGTGTGTGTGTGTGTGTGTGTGTGTGTGTGCTTTTGTGTTTGTGTTCGTCGGGATTTTATCTTATTCAGATCTTATTTGCACCGCATGGAGATATTCAGACTGGTTTGAGAGGAAGACACCGTGTTTTGATGGCAGGCTGACGAAACGGGGAGCACACACAATTCATATTTACATTCCATGTAGTAATGCCCTGGGCACTTCTTCATTCCCCAGCGCACACGGACTGCTACTCGTGGCAGATAGATGATGTTCGGTGGTGGGAACTGTTTGCTTCGGGGCAGCATGGGAGCATTCAACACTGTTAACTTGGCAGGCTGGAAAGAGTGACTTCGGCCTGAATGCACCTTGGCAAGAGCAAGGCCTTCAGCTGCTGCCCTGCTGGGTCTAACTTGTCATCCCCCTCGAACTCCAACAAACCAACAAACCAACCAACAAACCAACAACCCAACAACCAACCAACCAACCAACCAACCAACCAACAAACAAACAAACGAACAAACAAACACACAAACAAACAACAAACCAACATACAACCATACAACCATACAACCATACAAGCATACAAAACAATCAAAACAGACAACGGAAATAAGCAAACAACAATCAAACAATCAACCAAACAAGCACACAAACAAATAAACATATGAACAAGCAGACAGACAGACAAGCAAACAAGCAAACAAACAAACACACAAACAACCAAGCAATCAAGCAAGCCAACATATAAACAAGCAGGCGGGCAGACAAAAACAAAGAAACAACCAAGCAAACAAACAATCCAACAAACGAACACCCCCACCCCCACAAACCCAGGAGACAACAACACGCAAACGCACAGCCAAGCAATTGCAAGGACCGGTTGGGGAATCCAAGAAATCTCGGCCAGTTCAGCCCCCCCCTTTGTCTGCACAGTCATGGTTTGACGGCCAATCTTACATGGAGCATGCGGCGGTGAACTGGGGCGGTCGCTCACAGGAAGTGACATGGCGCAAAGGAGTTTGCCCAGGTCATCTTGAACAAAGCCCCCGTTCTGCGGTCGAAAAAGATCCGCGAAGAGGAGTACGGAGCTCAACAAAGAGGAGTGGGTCTTGCAGGGCCAAAGGGCCTTGGTCTGATGTCTTGTGTTGGACAGTTGCCACGCCAGATAGCAGGTAGTACCGCCCGTGCTTGCACTGCAGCTGTAGGAATGGGGGTGGGCTAGTTTTGCCGAATGAAGTTGAAAGACCATGTTGAAGCTTTGCGACCAACCATGAGAAGTCAGGCTGAATGATGTTGATGCCAACTTTGTTCTTCAATTTGCTTGCAGATGAGATAGGTGTTGTGGCCAGACCTGTTTGCATGATGCTGAAGTTGCGTGGAAAGTGAGTGATACCACGTGGCGTCCTGATGACATTGCATGCAGACGTGCCAACTCTCTTCTCAGATTTGTGTACCGGGCCGGTAGGGTTGGAAAGAAAAGTAGTGGCACTTCGGCACTTCAACGGAAGATCCGGGGCATTTTGCAATATGTTCTTTGGCTTCAGAGGCAAAGGGGACACCACCCATGTGGAAGTGCCGTTAGCTTGAGACATGTTGGTATGATTCAGTGATTCAAAGGCCACGAAGCCAAGCTCCCTTGTCTTGGGTTTCTCAGAATCTGATGTCCTTCCCCAAGACTCGCGTCTCCGCCTGAACTCGAAGCTTCCGAGGCCGGAGAAGGAGGAGCCTGGCCAAAGCCCAGGGCCGAGCCCACCGGGGGCGGATGGACGAAATGGAAAATGCTCGCAGCACTGAAACCATGGTTGAAGCCAGAACGTTGGTGGGGAATTATCAGAAGCCGGGGCCTGGGTTTCTTTGGTGCGAAATGTGTTTCGTCCATCCACAGTATAGTGTGTCACAATTGGTGAGCTAAGTTCCTGGACGTACTGGCCCAGTCAGTTCATCCACACAAGAAGCGCTGGTGACCTTGTCGCCCAAGGGGATGTAAGCATATCCGGGTATCGT
The DNA here is from genome assembly GCA_963377175.1 of Effrenium voratum. Taxonomy (NCBI): domain Eukaryota; class Dinophyceae; order Suessiales; family Symbiodiniaceae; genus Effrenium; species Effrenium voratum. The sequence continues at coordinate 110,480 of CAUJNA010000361.1, read as the reverse complement.
TTGCCTTCAAAGGGTGTGTGTGTGTGTGTGTGAGTGTGTTTTCAATTGCGTTAGGTTTCAGCTTCCCCCTAATTGGTGGTTTGGATGATTTGTGGATTTGCCCTGATTGGCCTTTGTGCAGAGTAGATCAGAAGCCACCCTGGAACACCTCCAAGCCACGGATTCGGCTCCAAACCACCACTTCAGGCTGGCTGTATTCGATTCCCAGCTCGCCTCGCTGAGGCCGCCGGGCGCGGGCGCAAAAGCGGAGGCGCCAGCGGAAGCTGGCGATTAAGGCGGAGGCCGATGGAGCAACGGACGAGCAATTCTGGCAACAAACAACCATTACGGGATCCCTTAGAGCATCTCGGTCGCTATATGCTCTCTCTATATATATATATATAAAAGATCATTATCAGGACCCCCAACCCCCCAACTCCTTGAGTTTGTTTGGCTTGCTGTTGCGGCACAGCTTGGAGATGTACTCGAATGGGCATGGACCATCCCAAAAGCTGCCAAATCAGTCCACACAAGATGAGGATTTAGCAGCAGCAGCAGCAGCAGCAGCAGCAGCGTTTTTGTTTTTTCCACCGGTGGGGTCAGATGTCCTCATCAGCAGGTGAGTCCACAGAAACCCAGCCTTTTGCAGCTCATCGCCCACCAGCCTTTGCTGGGAAAGTGTGCAGGATGTCCAGCGCGCGCCGGCCCCCTTTTGGCCGCAGGCGAATGCCAGCCATTTCAGACTGCTCAGTTCCAGCCATTGCAAAATTCAGAGGTTTCTGGACAAAGCAGCCATCGCTGGTGTTGCCCCCTCACCTAAACAACGCGAACATAACCACCGTGGCAAAGGTCATGTGCCACTCGCTTGGCATCAAGAGAACCCCTTGGCCTCCCCCCTTGCCCTCCTTGCACCTCACCTTGTCGTGCTGATGTTTGCCTTGGTTGCATGGCTGACGACTGGGGCTGCAGCATGGAGGACGCTTTGGGCTGGAGTTGGGGCATAAGGGCCATGTGTTGGGCTCCGGATTGGCGTCCATCCGCATTAAAGGGGGAGAAACTGCGGCACCGTCGTTCAGTGGAACATGGCCATCTAAGTTTTCAGCTGGAGGGGCGATGATTCGTGGTCAATGGTCAATTGATGACTTTGGGGATTTTTGTTGTTGCATATGATGTTCATGGAATTCTGCCATCCAGAACAAAGGAGACATGGCACCTGACAAATCGTGAGGTGCGCTGTCCACGTGAATTGGACAACGCGTATCTCTCAGCTTTCGCAGCTGAGGGTTCAACCCAGCAAACCAGTTTTCAACCAAGAGGACTCAACCAGAATCCGCTTAGGGCGCCGGTGAAACCCCAAAGTGCCACCCAGTATGTGCCGGATGTCTAAAAGTCTAAAAGCCAGCTGGAACTCAGCACACTCTACCCAAGAAGTTCCTCCTTTTTCCCAAGAAAACGGTGCAACGCGGTCTGTTGCCAGACCGTCTCGTGCGGACTTTGCCGCAGCCGCACTGGCTGCTCGCGGCGACTTCCGTCTTGAAGCATACCTGGCAGGCGGAAGGGGCTGGAGAGAGCAAACTGGCTTCAGCTGGGTACGTACGGCACTTGTTCCTGAGGTTTTGCAAATGGCGTTGTGCATTTTCCCCATTCTCTACATATTGAGACAGCTAGGGGTTTACCTTCGAGGTGCCACGGCTCCCTGCCACAATCTGTTAAGGCAAGATTTGGGCTTAACAGGTCGGTCAGCCTCAAGAAACATTTTTTCCAGTTCATGCAGAAAAGCATCAAAGCACATTTTGCTTGAGACTGCCCCCCCTTTATCCTCTTGAGTCACGGGCGCCCATAGCCCACAGCCTACTCCCCTTCGGCCCTTCGAGTTTCGAGTCAGGCGAAGACCTGGCGGCCACGCACTTCGACGAGCTGGACTGGCGCCTGGGCTTCACGGAGCTCTGGCTCTACGCCCTCCGCTGCGCTCGCCTGGCGCTGAGGCTCGAGAAGTCCCGGCGCTTCGCGGAAGCCGCGCGGTCGCGGAGAAGTCCCGGGGGAAGTGTGTGCCTCTCCAGGCCACGTAGCCCGGTAAGGGGCCTTTTTGGTGGCTGGACATGGATTGCCGGATCTCTAGGAAGCAGGACGTTCTCACTTTGAAGATGTGTCCGTCATTCTTCCCCTCTTTTGGGGCAGGGGGTGGGCAAAGCAGGCGGAGTTTGACAGCTGAGGATTTGAGAATGCTAGGGATCATGATGGTTCTTTTTGGGAATGGTTGTTTCAGAAACACCTCATTGCCTGCGGTATCTGCTGAATCGGAAAACTTGGACAGATTGCAAGGCCTGGATTCTTCCTTTCAGTCTAGGGTTTGCAGGTTTTAGGTCAGTCAATTCAGGCCAGATCAACATGGCTGATGGATTTCAATTTGCCCTGCCGAGCCCCGCTTGTTCAACAGAGGCGACTTGGAAATTTGGTCGCCCTTTGGCCCTGTGCACTCCATGCCCCCGAACCGGGTGCCTTGCGCGCGAGGCGCAAGTCCTTCCGGAGGGCGGAGGCACGTCTGCAGAAGGAGGCGGACGCGGCCTTCAGCTACGCCCGCATCACGGCCGGTTAAGAAAGCCAGCCTTCATGAGGTTCTGATAAAGGCTTTTGAGACTTTGACGTTGGATAACAAGGCCGCGCAAAACTCTTTGTGATGAGCGTGTGAGTGTGGCCGGTTTGCTTGTTGGGGCCGTACTTGTTGGGCATTACCCGTTGTTTCTCAGAATGATTTGGCTGTGCAAAATTGCTTTGGGCTGTGTTGCTGCGGCTGGATGGTCGTGCCGAGCAAAGTTTGGGTCTGAAGGGTGTTAGCGGCCGGACAGCAAGGCCAAACATGACGATGCTTCTTGATCTGGGAAACTGCCTCAGAGCGTATGTGTGTGTGAGACGATCGTTTGCCTTACTGCAAGTTATTTGGTAATTTCTGGCTTTTCAACGATTTGGCGCGCCACAACATGAAGGTGACCCTCAAAGGCTCAAAGCAGGTCGTGTCATAGTTGGGCCAGAGCCACGTTGAGTCGGCGAGTGTAACCAATTTCTTTAAAGCCACGGGTTTGACATTGCGCTTTCTGTCTTAACACGCTTCAGGCCATTTGGAAGAGTGATGGCAACGGAGCTCAGTGGATGAACGCGTGGGGTGTCAATGTGTGTGTGTGCGCGCGCGTGTGTGTTTGTGTGTGTGTGTGTGTGTGTTAGGCTGTACTCGTATCCGTGTTGTTGTGTGATGTTGTGTGTGTGTGTGTGTGTGCCCATTTGTTTTGAGCCATGTGTGTGTGTGTGTGTGTGTGTGTGTGTGTGTGTGTGTGTGTGTGTGTGTGTGTGTGTGTGTGTGTGTGCGTGCGTGCGTGCGTGCGTGCGTGCGTGCGTGCGTGCGTGCGTGCGTGCGTGCGTGCGTGCGTGCGTGCGTGCGTGCGTGCGTGCGTGCGTGCGTGCGTGCGTGCGTGCGTGCGTGCGTGCGTGCGTGCGTGCGTGCGTGCGTGCGTGCGTGCCTGTTGGTTGAATTGTGTGTGTAACTGCCTGGGTGGGTGGGTACGGCAGGTGAATGGGAAAGGATGGGTGGATGAACGGGTGGTGGGTCGGGTGGCGGTGTGTTTGTTTGTGGGTGTGCGCGCATTTTTGTACGTTGTGTGCCTCGAAGTTGATTCAGTGTACGTGCTGTAGACTCTAAGGGCTTCCATGTTGGCGCCACTTGCCCGGAGGTGGCGGAGGAGGTGTTTTGAAGGACGAAAGGCTGCAGTCCACCATCAGTTGCTCAGTGAGCTGGCAGTACCATGTTCAAGCTTGCCCTTCTGAAGGTGCAGGCCAAGGCTCAACTTTCCTCCCCATAAGCAACGATTCTCAGTTTCCTGGTGGCTTCTATATTCAATATCTTGCTTTTGGGCATTGCACGTGGATAGCCGGATGTGAGCCGAGGTGAAGTGTTTGATGAATACTTGGCAGATCTTCGGGCACTTGCAGAAACGAGGCCGCTCGATGCGATGGGCGCAGGGGATGCTGGCCATTGGTTGCAGTGCAGGGGCAGTATGCGGTTGAGAAATTCAAATGGTTCAATGATATACGGTATGCGGCATCATCACGGTATCATAGTTGTGGTTGTGGTTGAAGAGCTGAGCATGCACTTGATCTGTAGAAACGTAGCTGAATACCTGACACAAAACAGACGGGATAAGAATAAGACAGGGTATGACAGGGCATAAAATCACATATGCCTGTTGATCGCGTGCACTGCATTCTAGTGAGGAACGCTACTATAACCAGAAGTGCCACAACAAGCCAGCTGCTGAAGGTGAACAGAATCCTGGCAGCAGGCAGCGTTTGAGGGCACGGCTTTTCCTTGGAGTCGCGTCACACCTGCCAGCTTGATGCTTCTTGCTGCTCTCGTGGGCGAATGATTGATCTCATGGACTTCTGCTCAACATGAAGTAAGGGTGTCGCAACAGCAGGAATGGCCTCAGCCGTAGCGCAGGGTACCAAGTCACACCTGCCTCAAAACAGGGGAACCCGTTTTGGATGGTGCCATAGGGGAATCCACCATTCAAGAGAAATCCACCCTTTGTTTGGCTGCCTGAAATCGGCCAAGCGGCCATATCGCGAGTGAGGCTCCATCAAGCTCTCCAACGGCCTGAAGATGCCCAGCCTGGGCTTGGGCACCACCATGCTGAACGGACCAGCTGGCCAGGAGCTTTGCTCCGAACCCTAGGAGAAAAAAGCAACGATCGGTTGGATTCCTTGGGCTTGGCCCGTGTTGCTTTTCTTTCCAGAACGCGGAAGAAAGAGTTGCTATGCCGGTGCTGTCGCTCAATTGCCATCTAAATTGAGCACTTCCCCCGAAGCCCGTTCCTGTAGCGGGGCGATATTCGGTAGCATCCCACGGTTTGCTTTGGATCCCCTCCTTCCCTTTCTCCGTTTGCGAGATCCCGCTTTCAGTCGGCCAGTGAGTTTTGCATGTGTTGGACTTGGTGCAGTGTGCATGCCGCTGCCCTTACTAGAGCTTGTACGTGCTACCGTGCGCAATTTCTAGGTAAAGAGTTTTGACATATTTTATAAAATGTTTGTAGGTGTTGTTTCTCCTTACTAGGTTCAATCATTTCTTTGCCATCTCCTGTCACCAGTTTGAACCACTTGTTAGGCCCTAAAGGGGAGAGATCTCTCAGGTACCAGCGGGTTCCATCACGGCAGTTTGCTCGAGAAGTTTGCGTCAGATTCTAGCGTGGCACTGGCCACCTTGGTGAGGCGTGCTGTCCCGGGAGGCCTCTTGAGAGCGTCCAAATCTGAGCAAGGAAGTCGTGGAATGGCCTGATAGTGCTAGTAAATCATGGGTTTGTGAGCTATCAAGTGCTTCCTGTCTCTTTGGTCTCTCAGGAGGCGATGGTTCAAGCCTTTGCTTTGGGCTACCGCCTGGTAGACACGGCGCAGTCCTATGACAATGAGGCCAGATGAGCGCACACGCCACCGACCTGAAAAACACCCCCAGGGTCACCCATAGCTTGGCGGTTCCGGTAGAACTGATCTCAACGGGCTGTGCTGCCACTGTGAATCGCTGGTGTGCTTAAAGGGTTTTAGGTCTCAAGGAGGCTGTGCCGTTTTGCGGTAAGCGCAGCGTCTAAATGTAAACATCGAGCCTGCCCTGACTCATCTCTGCCTCAAATCAACATCAATTATATAGGGTATTTCCATCAATATTTTCTCTATGAGGTCTTTTGTTTGAGGGGTGCTTCGACAAAAATAAACCACAGGAACGCCACCTTTCTTTTTTTGGGGGCGGGCCCCTTATCCTTATTTTGAGACACACCTATATATGTATATACACATATATATATATATATTTTTCCTGACCGTGACCACACTCTATATATATATATATATATGTGTGTGTTCTCTTCTGCGGGGGCAGGGGGGCCTTCACCCGGCGCAGGCAGAGGTGGGCGCTGCCATCTCGGGGCAGCGCGAGAGGCTCTTCGTGGCCACCAAGCTGTCGGAAGACCGGGACTGCCGCCGCGGAAGGGCCAAGGCAAGGGGAAACAAATAGCCGTGGGTCAACACCAATGGTACTGTACCATTTTGGGGTAGGTGCACCACCCATTTTAGCCTATTTTAGTGGGGATTGGGATGTTGACTGGGGGTACGGGGTTTTGACCCATAGCCAAATTGGTGTCGATTTGTTTAGGGAACCCTTTTTTTGGGATTGTTTTAAAGGGAAACAAAAAGGAAACCACTGGTTTTTGGCTATCCTTTGAGACGAACTCATTTGGGTTTGACCTTCAATATTGCTGGTGTTGCTTTTGTTCCCCTTTAAAGCTACCTAAAACAAAGCAGCATGTAAAAAGAAAGACGCCTGTGTTTTGCTTGACGCACCCCCTATTTTGACACGTATTCATGTGGTCACCAGAAAATGCAAATGTGACAGGAAGGCTCTTGGTTTGCGTTGTTCGGGAAATGGTTGCAGCGCCATCTTCGTGAATACCGCAATGCCTTGCATCGAGCTCAAGTACCCAAGCTTGATGGTGTTGCATCCACTCAGCAACTTCGGGGGTTTTGTTTGGTTCCTGTAAGGGGCCGAGAGACGGAAAACCTATCCACGGGTGAGTCAAAGAAAGGATCGATGTTAGCCGAACAAGCATCGCTTTCACTGGAAAGGCTCTGGTACGGAAGCAGCTGAAGCTCCTCCAGACGGACTACATCGACCAGTGCCCTCGACATACAGCTCGAAGTGGTCTTTTCTGGAAGGTGAACCCAGGTTGCCCTTCTGTTCAGCATGAGGATGAGTCTGCTTGTGGTACGGCCGCCCAAACGCAGGTTTTAGGTACCCGCGCCCTCGCCTATGGGAGCCCCCGAATTGGTTGGCAGTTGCTCTTCGTTTAAGTCATTACAACACATGGCGCGGGCACCGACAACATGAGCAGCACACGCCCGTTTGACCTAGCGGCTAGCTTCTGGGGATTGCAGCTCACCAAGCAAAATGGAGGGAACATCTCACTTGTTTTGCAGGCATGGCTGTGGTATCGACGGCCCAACAAGGTTTGCGCAGCATGCTAGGCAAGCTGTATCAGGCCAGGCACTTGCGATGCTTGCAAGCGCTTGGGCACAGCAAGCTTCAGCTTCGCTCCTTGCAATTGTGAGTGCCGAAGACGCTTAGCAAGTCCCTTCGAAGCCTTGCATGTCAGCAGGGCTGAGATCGCAGCTGTTGAATGACACTAGTTAACTGCCCAGTATTCAGTCGGTCTACTGGCGTTGCCGCGGCGCCGCCCGTCGCCCCATCCAGTTTTCGGGGAAGTACGCGTTCTTGGGCTGCAACTTGCTCACTTGAGGCTCGTGTAACTGTCAGGTACATGCTTCATGGACCATGTCCTGGAATGGTCGGGGCCTGGATGGTGCCTTGGAAAAGGTGGCGCTGACAGTTCGCTGGGATAGCGGGGGCAGAGGCAAAGGCCATTCAGGGAAATTCAGGGTGCAACACAGTGGAGCCGGGCCCGTGATGTCAGATAGGTCTCGGTTTATGCGAGTTTTCTACAACTTGGGTGGCTGAAGTGTGCTTTATTTGGCTCGCTGAGGACTTGGAAGAGCTGCACGACGCAGGCGTCTTGCGATCGCTTGGAGTGTCGAACTTTGACTATGCAGAACTGAGCCTCGGCCATGTGGGGTAGGGGCATGAGTTGACTCACAGCCACGGAATCCACTGGCAGTGCGGCTGAGATAGGGGTCTGTACTGGCTGGCTGAGATGCAGGGGCTTGACCTCAGAAAAGCGTCGGTTTTTATCCAGGCCCAGTTTTTTAAAGCCACCTTCGCACGTCGCATGTTTTCAGCTGTTTTTGTGCAGTGCCAACATGATGCTTTTGGGGGGGGGGACCACTTTATTGCATTTTAGGCCGAGGGGCTCGGCTAGGGAGAAACAAAGGGCAAGGTTGAGCACCGCATTTTTTACAGATGAAATGCACTTCGTTGGCACACCATTTTAGCCGCGCAACCCCTTCTGGGAT
>CAUJNA010000361.1:95000-97500 GCA_963377175.1 Effrenium voratum | reverse complement strand
CTGGCCTAAGGCCCCAACAAACTGCAGGGAAGAAGCATTGCTGAAGCAACCAGCGTTTAGGATACGTTGGGTGTCAACCAGGCACGGGAACACGATGAACATTGTGTGTGGGAATGATGGTCGGCACATTTAGTGAGTGCAATTGTGTCATTGCTCGTGTGGCTGCAATTTCGTCTCCGTGTGCCTGCTGGCATGTCATGGTTCCCTGTGAATCGAGGATAGCGAGCCTTGGGAGCAGGCAACGGATGGCTCATTGGTTGCTTTTCATTGCTTGCTTTTGTTGAACCAATGCAACCAAACCCCAATGTTTTGTTAAACAACACCCAACCCAGACGAGTCTTCGGCCACCCATCGTCTCGTGTGCCTGACGAAGGTTACGTCGAGGACCTCTTCGGCTTGGAGGACCGGGATGAGCTTTGAGAGTGCCGCGATCCTCTCCCCGCATTGGGAAGAGGCTGGGCTGCACGCACTTGGGTCAACCTGTGCCAAGCGCGCGGAGGAAATGGGCTTTAGGGTTGGCCACAGGAATCTTAGAGAGGGAGACACTGCTGGACTTGGATATGGATTGCATGCATGAAGTACGGAATGCGAGCTTGTTTGGAAGTACTAGAAGCGGGGCTGCAGGCAAGGAAGAATCAACAAGCTGTAAGCCAATTCGGAACCCCTGACCCAGTTGAGCCATGCAGCAGCAATCTTTGTTCCTCTTAAGCTTTTGTTTGAATAAAAGCCCAGCCGGACCAAACAACAGGTGCCCCTGCTCCTTTGCATCCTGCCTTGGCAACGCCAGAGGTCGCCTCGCTGGGACCTTCCCTCATGCCGCACCTCGCCATAGCTGACGAACCTGAGTTGACATCGGCAAAGGGCCCGAGACATTCGAGGACCGCATCTGGTAAGAGGCGGACTCTGGCAAGTCGTTGATTAGCTATTTTGGATCGGACCAGGCTTCGTGGTCCTTGCCCAAAGCCGCGAGGACGAGTTGCTCTCTGAAAGCCACTGCGCGTCGGTCAAAACATGCTGGCCGCTGGCAGCTGGGTGCTCGTTGGTTTATGCTGGGTGGCTGGCTGGTTGCTAGCTGGTTGGCTGGCTGGCTCTTTGCTTGTGGCCCTCGGACTGCCAATGATTTGTCACTGCTTTGAAAGCCTCGCCTTTTTTGCCAAGGAACTGGGTGAAGGGATTCTTTATAGGTGCTGCATTCGCAAGTCTGATCAGGACTTGTTAAGGGTCACATGTTCCAGCTCACTCCCTACGGATGGCTTCGACGTGTGACCTAGTTTTGTTTGCCCCGACCTTTTTTTTGTTCCACTGGCTTGGCCTTCCAGCAGGCTGAGCAACTAGCTCTGCCGGCTCCAGTTCCAGAGGAGCCTCAGGCAGGAGTCCAGTGTGGGACGCTTACTGGGGGATACAGCGTGCTTTTGAAAGTGACATCATTCCTCAAGAGGTGGTGGGGCGTTAGGTTGCAAGTCGGGCGTATGGTGCCGGGACCCTTTGTTGCGGACCTTCGGCCTGCTGCAATGTGGTCATCTGTATGGGAGGCAGCTTTTGATATGGGCTTGTCTCGAAATAGCGGAACCCCCAAAATGTGAGATTTCCTTTCTGTTTCGCTCCCAATCCATCCAAGCAGGGAGCCCTCAATAGAGACACGCCCATATGGGCGGGCTGCAATACAGCATGCCTCCTTGCAGAGCTTTGCAGGCGCCGGCGGGTGCCAAGAAGAAAGTGAAGAAGCGCACCAAAAAGGCCAGAGTCGCCAAGGAGCAGGTGGGATTCATGCAGCTTGGGCATCCGGCACATGCTTTTGGTCTAGCTTGACTTTGGTACTGCACGCATGTCTGGCCAGCAGTGCATTAATGTCAAGAGTCTTAATCAAGACCGGTAGCGGAATCAGGCTGTGAGACTAGCACCCACGCAAGCCCATTTGCTCCAGATCTAAAATCTATGCAGACCCTTGCATGCACTAGGGGCGCCAAGCAATCCTGGAATGCTGGACTTCCTGATTTCGACATCACTCAGCGAGCCGTGCCAATCAGCTGCTATGTGCTGGCTTGAAGATACCAAGTTCCCCGCCTTCTTGTTTTGTTTCACAACTTTTGAGCTCACTTGGTCCCAACTGCATACTCAAAGGGGCAGGGTACTTAGCAAAAACAGGGTTTAGTAAGCCTGGTTGTCGCCCACTTACCATGTTTACAATAAGTCTCTTGATTGGGTTATAACCAGTCTTACTAGCCACTTTCTTAGTACCCTGCCTCTTTAAATATCGCTTCCTGTCTTGGAGCCTCCACGCCAGGCAGCTTCCTGAGACTGGCACCACCCTTTTCGCGAGCGAAAAGCCGCCGCGGAGAAAAGGAAGAATGTGGAGATTCACCCCCCCCCCCGAACGGGGCCAAGTGGCGCGGAAAGTCTTTGTCCGAATTTGACAACGTCTGGGCTCATGTTCATAGAGCCACTGAATGACCCGGCGAAGGACTGCTAGCAAGGGCTTGCGCAGAACCAAGCTAGGACT
>CAUJNA010000361.1:62500-90000 GCA_963377175.1 Effrenium voratum | reverse complement strand
TTTATGTTGTCTCTCTTCCTACCATTTCCGATTGTTCCTTTCGGAACCCTTTCCGGTGGAACTGCTTAAGGGGGGTTTCAGGGTGTCGGGAGGGGGTCGGGTTTCAGGGGGTGCGAGATCTTGCGCCAGCCTTACGGGTTTCAGGACGGCCGCCGTGTGCGCGGGCAGCTTCCAACTGGCATTGGCCTTGGTGGAGCGAAGGCGGGTGAAACCCGAACCTCGTTTCCCACGGCAGCACAAAGAGCGTACAAACCCGACAAAAGTCTGGACTGGTGCCCTCGGGCTTAAAAAGCTACAGGCTGCTTGGGCATTTGCAACTGCGTGCCGACGAAGCCCATGCATGCTTGCTTTTTTTTGGGGGGGTCGTGCAGCACACAAACTGTTGTGTAACCCGCTTCTTCTGATTGGCGCTTTCCAAGGAAAGGAAGCTAAGAAGGCAGGAAGGGGGGTAACCACGACAAGCCTCTGGTAACACCGACTAACTTTGGGGTAACCTCGACTAACTTTGGGGTAAGACCGACTAACTTTGAGGAGGATGAGGGAAACGAAAGGAAATGGAGGAAATGGAAGGAAAAGATGAAAGCAAATGGAAGGAAAGGGAAGGAAATGGAAGGAAAAGGAAGGAAAAAGGAAGGAAATGAAGGAAGGAAAAGGAAGGAAAAAGGAAGGAAATGGAAATGAAGGAAGGAAAAGGAAGGAAATGGAAGGAAAAGGAAGAAAAAGGAAGGACAAGGAAGGAAAAGGAAGGAGATGGAAGAAGATGGAAGCAAAAGGAAGGAAATGGAAGGAAAAGGAAGGAAATGGAAGGAAATGAAGCAAAAGGAAGGAGATGGAAGGATATGAAAATGAAAGGAAAGGAAGTGGAAGGAAGAGGAAGGAAATGGAAGGAAAAGATGGAAGGAAATGGAAGGAAAAGATGGAAGGAAAAGGAAGGAAATGGAAGGAAATGGAATAAAAAGGAAGGACATGGAAGAAACGCAAGGAAAAGGAAGGAAATGGAAGGAACAGGAAGGAAATGGAAGGAAAAGGAAAGAAATGGAAGGAGATGGAAAAGGAAGGAAAAGGAAGGAAATGGAAGGAAAGGGAAGGAAATGGAAGGAGATGGAAGGAAATGGAAGGAAAAGAGGAAATAAAAGGAAATGGAAGGAGATGGAAATGAAAGGAAAGGAAGGAAATCGAAGGAAGAGGAAGGAAAATGGAAGAAAATAGAAGGAACATATGGAAGGAAAATGAAGGAAATGGAAGGAGATGGAAGAAACTCGATGGAACAGGAAGGAAAAGGAAGGAGATGGAAGGAGATGGAAATGAAAGGAAAGGAAGGAAATGGAAGGAAGAGGAAGGAAAATGGAAGAAAATAGAAGGAAAAGATGGAAGGAAATGGAAGGAAATAGGAAAAGATGGAAGGAAGGAAATGGAAGGAAATGGAAGGAACAGGAAGGAAATGGAAGGAGATGGAAACGGAAGGACAAGAAGGAACAGGAAGGGAAATGGAAGGAAATGGAAGAAAATAGAAGGAACAGATGGAAGGAAAAGGAAGGAGATGGAGGGAAATGGAAGGAAAAGGAAGGAAATGAAGGAAAAGGACAATTGAAGGAAATGGGAGGAAATCGAAGGAAATGGAAGGAAAAGGAAGGAAAAGGAAGGAAATGGAAGGAAATCGAAGGAGATGGACGGAAAGGAAGGAAATGGAAGGAGATGGAAGGAAGGAGAAGGAAAAGGAAGGAAGGAGAAAGCAAAGGAAGGAAGGAAGGAGCCGTTTGGGAAAGTTTCAACCACGGGCGGACGGTGTTTTTGGGACCCAAAAATGCGTTGCGCCCCTTGTTTGAACCTTTCCTGTGACCAGCATCGCCCGCTTCCGGGAAAGTTTCAATCACGGGCCGAACGGTGTTTTCGGGACCCAAAAAAGCGTCTCGCCCCGTGTTTGAAACTTTCCTGTCGCCAGCATCGCCCGCTTCCGGGGAAAAGTGTTTTTCGCTCCCTGTTTGAAACTTTCCTGTCACCAGCATCGCCCGCTTCCGGGAAAGTTTCAAAGACGAGATGAACGGTGTTTTCGGGACCCAAAAATGTGTTTCGCCCCGTGATTGAAACTTTCCTGTCGCCAGCACCGCCCGCTTCCGGGAAAGTTTCAAACACGGGGCGAACGGTGTTTTCGGGACCCAAAAATGCGTTTCGCCCCGTGATTGGAACTTTCCTGTCACCAGCATCCCGGGAAAGTTTCAAACGCGGGGCGACCGGTGTTTTCGGGACCCAAACATGCGTTTCGCCCCGTGTTTGAAACTTTCCTGTCTCCAGCATCGCCCGCTTTCGGGGAAAAGTTTCAAACACGGGGCGACCAGTGTTTTCGGGACCCAAAAACGTGTTTCGCCATCAAACACGGGGCGTTTCGCCCCGTGTTTGAAACTTTCCTGTCGCCAGCATCACCCGCTTCCGGGGAAAAGTTTCAAACACGGGGCGAACGGTTTTTTGGGACCCAAAAACGCGTTTCGCCCTGTGTTTGAAACTTTCCAGCATCCAGCACCGTCCCACGCCAGAGCATTGTGAATGGTCTTTCTCAAGCCCCGCTCAGCTTGCGGGAGGTCCCAGGCAATCCCGCCCCGTGTTTGCAAATTTTCCAAGGAAAGGAAAAGGAAGGAAAGGAAAAGGAAGGCGATAGAAAGGGGCAGGATTGAACCTGGACCCTCCCGCAAGCTGAGTGGGGATGATACCACTACAGCAACTCCCCCTGATATTTAGGCCTTGGGAAAGACCATTGGCAGCGCTCTGGCGTGGGACAGTGCAGGATGCTGGAAAGTTTCAAGCACGGGCCGAAAAGCATTTTTGGGCCCGAAAAACACCGTTCGCCCCGTGTTTGAAACTTTGTTTTTTTTCTCGAAAACGGCTCCTTCCTTCCTTCCTTCCTTCCTTCCTTCCTTCCTTCCTTCCTTCCTTCCTTCCTTCCTTCCTTCCTTCCTTCCTTCCTTCCTTCCTTCGCCTTCCTTCGCCTTCCTTCGCCTTCCTTCGCCTTCCTTCGCCTTCCTTCGCCTTCCTTTGCCTTCCTTTGCCTTCCTTGCTTCCTTTGCCTTCTCTTTCCTTCCTTTGCCTTCTCCTTCCTTCCTTTGCCTTCTCCTTCCCTCCTCTTCCTTGTCCCTTCCTCGTCCTTTTCTCTTCTCCTTCCTTCACCTTCCTTCCCTCTCCTTCTTAGTCGTGGTTTCCCCGCGAGATAGTCGTGGTTACCCTGCGGGTTTGTCGTGGTTACTGGTTTTGGCGTTTGTCGTGGTTACCCCCCCGCCTCCTAAGAAGGCATGTGTGTGGGTGCCGCGTTGGTTTTGCAGCGGCATAGTTGCCCTTGTCGGCCCTGATAGCGTTTGGTTATCCAAACGCAAGGCGGCGATATAATATAGGGCTGTGTGACAGGCCATGCGTTAGGCTGCAAGCAATGGAGATCGCCATGATTTCTGATTGCCCCTGTTAGTGGGGATTCATCACTTTTGGAGGGAAACACCTCCCTAGCAAACAGACAGGTTTAAAAGAATCTTGAGTCAACATCATGGTCTGGGAGTTGAATCTGCCAGGCAGTTGCGCCATGTCAGCTCCTGGACCTTCGGTTAAAGCAAGGCGAGGTGCGGCAGACGCCTGGCTCAAAACTTGGGCTCGAGACATGGCACGATACGCAAAGGGCCACGAAGCTTTCAGTTGGAGACGTGTGATTTGCAAAGATGTTACGCACTTTTTAGGATGAATGGTGCTGCAGTTTGCGGTGAATTGCTGGTAAGGCCTTTCGTGTGAGGCACGTTATGATATCTGGGGCCCAGGCCTGAACGTCACCTTTGGCACAATCAATGTTCTGGTCGCCAAGGGCCGACATGAGTCGGCTAGTGCATCATGAACTGAAAGCCACCCTTGATTCGTTGCACTTGAAGTAGATGACAACTTGGTGCAGGTTTGCAGCATGCCTCGTTTTAGAGTTTGCTCAGTGCAGGCGCCGCACTAGCAAAACCATCAAAACTCATTGTGATCAGCGGCTTGCCGGCCTCTGCTTTCAGCTAGTACCGTGTCTGCAGTTGGGGCTTTCCGCTTATGCCCAACCATGTATGTTTGATCAAACAGAGTGGCTGGCGTGCAGCTGACCCTGGCAGACAGCCAAGGTGTGGTGGCGGCGAAGCCGAGCTGAGGGAAAGTGGGAACCTTGAACTGATTTGTGCGCACTGCTTGGCATAGTGAAGTGTTTCTCCAAGTTGTTGGCCGGGATAGGTGAAGCAATATCAAGCCAAGCATTGCACATTCAAGCCAGGACAGCACGTGCGACAGCACTTTCATTTACTTTCAACGCGAGGAGTATCATTTGTGCCGGGGGGCATTGCTCTCCCCTGAAAGGAATTTTGACGGTGCAACATTTGTTTTGTCCAAAGTGTTTATTCTTCCCAGCCTTTCCCCAACTGGCATGCCTGCCTTTTGAATGGTGCAGTGCCCAGGTTGTTTGGCACAGGGTTCACTGCTCGGTTTGGCGTGTGAGACGCCAGCACCCAGCTGGATGGCGTGTTCGACAAAGGCTTGAAATCGGTTTTGAGCGTGCTGTCACGCAAGGGTTGAAGCCGAATCTGCTCACCTTTGCCCAAGGGAAGAAGGCATCGAGGAGGTGGTTCTTCGATGCTTGATGCATTACGGGGCTCTGAGCCAAAACGCCAAGGGAGGGAAGCCAAGGTGACGTTAAGAAGTCACCCGGCAGACCTCAGTTGCGGGGCAGAAATGAAGCAACGAGTTGGATCCGATGGGCCAGGCAGCTTTCAAGAAGCAAGGCCTGAGGACCAGAATGGACCAGACCCGTTTTACGGGGCTTGAACTCAAGGTTTGTGATATGCCGGAGATGTTTGGGCCATTTCCTGTGTCAATGGGGTGCTTCCCTAAACGAGAACAATCATCCAGGGCTCTCACTTGACACTGGGCTTGTCTCCTTCTACAAGGAAAATTCAACCATTTGCCTTTGAATCAACTCCAGCCACCAGGGGGTTCTCAACAATGAGTACATTTTGTTGGGCCATGGTTCATGTGGGGCCCGCCTTTTCAGGGGTCCAAAAAAGCGGTCAACCCACCACCAGGACACGATGAGAAAGGCTTGCAAGACCACGGCACCAGACGGGTCCGTCGTCACGGGCTTTTCCCCGTGGGCGGAAGACACCCGCTCAAAAATATACAATGCTAACCATCTACACGCGCACGCACCCAAACAACCAAACTTGGGTTCCACCAACCCAAACCAAACCAAGCCAAACACACCCAGCAGCCAACCTTCCGAGGCCTCGAAAGTGGCGTGGAAATCGGGGGGCCGCTTCTGCTGGCGCTGCTGCTGACGCATTTGCGGGCCTGCAGCGAGGCACCCCACTGGCAGACAGGAGAGTGGACAGCTTTGGAATGTTTTTGGGTCTGGCAACTGGTTCGTTGCCATGTTTTATTTTTCAGTTGTCCTTCTTGGATCACGTGCAGTATGTGGGCGGTGCGTATGGGGCTGAAACGAAGGAAAGTGGGGGTGTTCCTGGTGGGAAGGTGGTCGTTGTTGAAAGCGTGTTTTGGCTCGTTTTTGAACGCGTGTTTTGGCTCGTTTTTGAACGCGGTTTTGCTCAAGTGTATGTGATTTACAGCAGCACGGCCATTTTTTCCAAGTGTCCATGCACACCACGATGAGGCGCACAAACACGCACCACGATGCACGTGTAGCACAGGGATGGCGCTGTGGTTTTTGGAGACAATCGTCAACTGTAGACCCGGGAAAGCAAAGCACAAGGAACGCAAAGCGACATCATCATCATCATCATCATCATCATCACCATCACCATCACCATCACCATCACCATCACATCACCATCAACATCAACATCAACATCAACATCGTCATCATGACTACCAGCAACATCACCATCATCAACATCAACACCAACATCATCATCACCATCATCAACATCAACACCAACATCTTCATCATCACCATCATCATCAAACATCATCACCATCATCATCATCATCATGAACAACATCATCACCATTATCAACATCAACGTCGACATCACCATAATCATCGACATCGTCAAAGTCATCGCCATCGACATCCTCATCACCATCATCATCAATATCATCACCGTCATCATCATCATCAACAACATCGTCAACATCATCATCATCATTATCATCATCATCATCATCATCATTATGACCAGCGTCATCAACACCGTCATCATCACTACCAACAACACCATCACCACCAGCGCGCAGTCGCACGGTCACGCAGTAAGAGGCGAACGTAACTGTCCCGCCCCATCCCCCTCAGCCCCAGGACGCAGTCGCACGGTCACGCAGCAAGAAGCTTTTAACTGCCCCACCCCACCCCCCCCCAGCCCCAATACGCAGTTGCGCCGCCACGCAGTAAGCGGCTCCAGGAGGCTCCGATTCGCAAGTTACTTAGGCCGTATGAGCTAAGGATCTTCTTTGTGTCGCGAGGACAAGATAACTCAGAGCTTGAAATTTCACGAGTTTTCCCGGCTTTTTCACGGAGTAGTAACGGCCTTTCAGTTTCCCGCGTGAGTTATTACGGCCGTTAGGCCGCGTTTTCACGGCTTTACGGGGGCCAACGGGCGCAAGTCGCCGAGGACATCTTAGCTCAGAAAGCCAAGGTAACTTGGGACTCGGAGCCTCCTGGTTGCCCCCTTCCCCCAGCCCCAGGGCGCAGTTGCACAGGCACGCAGTAAGAGGCGAACGTAACTGCCCCACCCCACCCCCACCCCCACCCCAGGACGCAGTGGCACGGTCACGCAGTAAGAGGCGAACGTAACTGCCCCACCCCACCCCCCCACCCCACCCCACGGGTGCCGCAGGATAGCCCCCCCCATGTGTTCGAAAATGACCCACTCTGTGTTCGAAAATGATCCAGGACATCGGTGTTCGAAAATGATCCAAAATCGGTGTTCGAAAATGATCCCCCTCCCTTCCTGGTCGCAGTCGCATGCCTAGTGACCAACAGATGCGGCTAGCAACAAGCCCCTGGCACCAAATGACTGCATGTTGGATTAGTCCTTCCCAGCCCAGAGGGCATCAACTTTGCCAACTGTGTCAGGGCATGCCGGAGCAAGCTTCAGCATGAAGCCAGCCATCATATATTCTTTTGAATGCCTGGGTTTTAGGGAGTCTGGGCCCTGATTCTCCTGCCCCAGCTCTCCAGATGGAACATGCAGCTCAATGCCTGGACGTTGTGGTTACGAATTTGAACTATTTATTTAGTGTTACAAGCCGTTCTGAGCATTCTGCCCAGGGCGTTTTTGTTTAGGGACTCCCCCAAAACAAAAAACAAACACACAGTTGGCTTCCTGTTGGCTCAAAAGCTTGCCCTCAGAAAAAGGCGAGCGAGCCACCCACGTCGCAGCCTTAGCTGGGAAATTCGCAGGAGAGCCCTGCAGGTTTGCCGCCACTTCCTTGGCTATTGCTGTGCCCGGCTGGTACTCAGCAGCTCGCCTGCGCTTTCACTGGACCCAGCCCTGAACGAACCCCAACGAATCCAAAGCCCCTAAACCAAGCCCAAGCTTACAAACCACCAGAAACCTCACCCGAAACCACAACAAAAATTAAACCGACCTTAAACCAAACCCCAGACCCACCCCAACGAAATCCTAAAAAAAACCCTAAAGAAACCGTAAACCTGCCCTGACCACCCTAAGCAAGCCCAAGCAAACCTAAACCCCGCTCCCTAAACCTAAAACCAACCAACTCCACCCTGTGCAAACCCAAAAACCGAGCGAAGCCAACCCTAAATCAACTAATTCAACTACGTATTCCACCCTAAAGAAACCCTAAGCCTACCTTGAACCCAGCCGAAACCAAAGCCAACTGGCAATGCTGAGGGTGTTGAAACCGATTCCGGATGTTCAATATTAAATGACACGGGGATGTTCACAGTGCGTGATGCAAAGCGAGTGCATGTTCTTAGCATGTTCGCAGCATTTTTCAGCATTTTGCACTAGGAGTAAAGCAAGCACAGTCCTTGATCAAATCCCGACCCGTTACCATCATGCAAATTGATGGGACCATGTCCATACGGACAAGAGTGCATTTGTCAGCAGAATCTTGTCATAGTGGTGGGATTTTCACTGGGCTGTTTCTGCGAGCCCCCAAAAAAGGAGTCCGGTCCTTCAGCACCTGAACCAGCATGGCAAGTCTGGAACCCATGGGTATGTGGCATGCTCATTCGCCTTCTCCTTTAGGCCATTGCGGTCTTTGATCTCGGCGTTGACCGCGCCAACCGAACACCACACCTGGCTGGATTCGGGCGGGGAATGAAGTCAATGACCTCTCAGGCTCTAGGAACTCTTTAGGGGGCCGCATGGGCCCACAGAACTCAAACTTGGTCTTGCCTTCATGATGGTTTCCCACAACACTGGTCCCCTGTGGTTTCCCACTAGTGGTTATAGATTGGGATTGGCCAGCACGCCATTTTGAGCAGCCGGCGATTCGCGCGACCGAGGGTTCGCGCGAGAGAACCGCGCCGTGAGGTGGTGCAGCGCGCGGCGTGCGCCCGCGCCTGCGGTCTGCTGGGCCTGGAGCTGGGCCGGCTGGTGGCGCGGCCCTTGTGTCTAGTGGTAGGCGAAGGGGCGAAGGGCGAAGGGGCGGGGGGCATTTGGGCTTTGGGCTGGCGGTGAGTCAGGTTCAGGGCTGGTGAAAACCAGGGGCTCCAGTTGCAGTGCTGGGCTGGCGTCTGTGTTTTGAGTTCATTTAGAGAGGTGCGCCCAAGTTCAACGTCAAAGAACCGCGAAATTCCAACGTAACGGGTGAGAAGGCCACTGCTAGCGCCAAAGCACCAACCTTGAACAATTCTGAAGCCTACCCAATTCCTGCCCCAAGAAATTTGAGCTGCTGTGAGCCAGAGCTGCAACGAAGCGGAAGCGTGGGGTCCGTGCATGTTCATGCCTCTCTTGGGGTGAACCATGCTAGAGACATTGCCTTCGACCCGCCTTCCTTCCTTAGGGTTTCCTGACGACTTATGCGAAGCCTGTCACTTCCATAAGTGAGCCTGTTCGGAAATGCCCGGGAATATCAAGCGTGAGGATCGTACTCAGGTGGCCGGTCTCATGCTAGCTCTTTTCGAAACTGTTCCAAGCTTGCATTGCTTTCCAGGCGTCGCTCATTCCACAGTGCCGAGTTCGGCAGTTGTCTTGGGTGACTTGGTGACTGTCAAAATACAGGAACTTGGTTGAATGACTGTATATAATCAGAGAGCTTTCGATGTCGTGCTGACCTATGGCATGGTTCTGCGCAGGCATGGAGGAGGACGATGAGCTACTAGCTGCCACCGCCGACGGCGAAGCCGTGCTTGTGCTTGACAGCCAGGAGAGAAATCTGGTTAATCGGCGTGTTGTTTGTTCCATGGCCCTGTTCTTTGGCTGCTTGAATCTGTACCACTTGGGTCGGTTTGCCATAGCCGCTCCGTTGCTTCGCCGCCGTAGTTTTTAGGAAGGAGGCGCTTGCTTTGATTGGAAAGGGGAACAGAAAGTCAGAGGGCAGTCCCATCATTGTGATTTCCCAGTTCGAAACTGACAGCGTGGCCCAATCGGGTCCGAGCTCTCAATGCCCTCTGTGAGAACGAAGACATACGAGGATTGTTTGGATTTGTGTGACGCAAACCCGCAGGAGGGTGAAGTGGCGCTGCTAGAAGCCGAGACCTCGCACGACGCGCGCGCCTGGCGCCTAAGAAGTTCAGGCGGGTTGGAAAGCGCCTGGATGGCTGGCGGGTTGGCGGGTTGGGGGTTGGGCAAGAAGTGCAGCGCAGATGCCACAGCACGATGTGCTTGCCCTTGTTGGCCTTGGATGCTTACCTTCTCTTTGCAGAAGGCATGGAGATGGAATCCATGGTCGTGTGTTCCTACAACCGGGGCCTCAACTCACTACTCACTACACACACTTCAAATCATGATTGCTCTTTGTCCGAAGTGGACATGATTGCACGAGTGCAGGGCATGGGCTGTCGAGGATGCAGTTGCATGTTCACAGGTCGTCGTGTTCCGTACAGGGGGGGCAGCGCAACAGGCCAAGACTGCCGAAGATTGCTGGAAGCGCAGGGCGGCAAAGTCACAGGCGGGTCGCTGTGGTCAGCAACAGGGCCGAAGGCGGTAGATTCTCCTGTTGAGGAATGCAACTTCACGTGAGCTGTATTGGATGCGTTCGCTTCCTCCTGTGAGCTGGCTACATCATGCAGTTGAAAGCAGGGAAGATCAAGAGAAGGCTTCGACTTGCAAGGCAGACCCTGGGGCCATGCCATCAACATGGGAGTTCTGAGTGCCGTTTGGGAATCACAAAGGTGCATCACTACTTAGTTGCAATCAATTCACCAGCGACATGCGACATATTTCATGAGTCCATGAGGCCTTACAGCAGCGAGGTGGCCTCAAGTCTTCCCTCTCGGGGGAAAGGGTTTTGGGGTGATCCGGCTCAGCCGTTTCTGAGTTGTAAGGCGTGGTGCTGCGCGGGAGCGGCGAGCAGCTGGAATCCGCAGGCAGGCTTTGGCTTGCATCCAGGTCGGCGGAATTCGGAATTCGCGATGCTTTGTATGTGTTCCTCAAGGTTTTGACATGGAGGCGCTGGACTTCAGAGTGTTTTTGGTGGGAGGTGGTTGCTTGTGTTTGGAGTTTGGCTACATGTGGGCGCTGGAACACCGGTAGCGAGCACCACCCCCAGGCTTGAGCCACCTACCATGCTACAACGCGTCGCCGGACTCTGCCTGTCGTGGACTGGCGCGATTAGCCGCCGGCCAAGAGAAAGTAAGCATCGCACATTTGAAGCCTTTGGTGATCCATTCGCTTGCCAGGTTCCAGGTTGCTCTTTGGCGCGCCTTTGCGCGGTTCAGTGGGCAACCTTTGAAAGCACGGCCGGTGGAAGAACACTTTCGTGGCGGTCGTTCTCATGGTGATAAGTGGCGGTCGCCCAAACACTGCAGTAGCCTTGGCACAACGTGTTTTGTGTCGCATCCTGTTCGGCTGCCCAAGGCGGCGGCAGAGGCGCAGCTGACTCGAGCACCACAAGTAATTGACTCTCTGGCCGGCAGCATAGGCTGGACAACGCCCTGTGCTTCGGTCACGAGGGCAAAGAGCCATTCAGACCATGTCTGAAACTCTCTACAGATATGTGTGGAGCCTGCTTGCAGGTGGAGAATCTCGCGGGCTCATGCCAGATAAATGTGCATGCGTTAAATGAGAGTGCAGTTGTGTTTCGGCTTACCCCACGCATGTCGTCTCGGACGAGTACGTTTGGATGTTCCATGCTGGATGCATTCATGAAGGCCTGATATTGCCTGGAGGTAAGAGGCATGCGCCTTTCTTTACACGGCCTGCGCATGATTAAACCTGCAAGTAGAGGATATTCAAGGTAGGGCAGCGGGAACGTCCAACTTGATGGTTTTGATTTGCTCCATCCCATGAAAGAAACCGAAACATCCTTCTGGACAGGATGTCGGTGGTCATTGTATTCTCAATGAGTAAGATACGATTGCTTCAGGGGGCACATTGATCTTGACCAACTTTGGATGGACTCCTAGGTTTGTTTGTTTTCGCATAGGTTGCGCCCTCTTTCCATCGGTGTATGCAATGGTAGGCTTGGCCCCAACAGCAACACTTTTAGGCATCGGCGCAGCTCCCACACCTCAAAATGAGTTGTTGCTTGGAGCAGGCTGTTCTTTGAGGGGGTTGTTTGGGGGAGGGCCCCTTGTTGGTTGGGGGGGTTGGTTCGGGCGCAGGCCTAACATGATCATACTCTATTGGGGGGGGCATCCTGCGGGGCCAGGCCTTTTGAGCGCTGATTCCACGGAGACTCCAGCCGCGGGCCAGGTGTGTGTTTGGGATGGTTGCCAATCCGTGAAGCCTGCTTCAGGCCTCCATACACGAGAATTAGATCTAGAAAGTGTGACCGCTAGCGGGTACGGGATGACAGTGCTCTCTGAGAGCGAGATAGAGAGCGAGAGAGCGAGCGAGCGAGCGAGAGAGAGAGAGGGAGAGAGCGAGAGAGAGAGAGTCAGAGAGAGAGAGAGGGGACAAGGTATAGATGACGCTGCTTCCCGATTTTTTGCGAGACTTGCGCAAAGGCGGCGCGTGCATATTGGCATCATATGGGTATTGTATATTTCGGCTGGAGCAACGCATTCTGTGGTAGATTGCATAGATGGCAATGCCGGCCGGCAAGGTAGCAAAAAGGCTCAAGCAACAAGAACTCTCCCCTGAGAGTTCTTTTGGGTGCTGACAACTACTGACAGTTGCACCCCTCAGACCCAAATTGAAGGGGAAGTACCTTATCTCCCTCTAACATAGCATTTGAAGGGTTGCAAGGCCAAGCTCCTTTTCAATGACCCCCCCCATGATATGCCACAGGAAGGGTCTTGAATTTCCGAGGCCGAGCTGCTGAGCGCCTGGTCTCCACTCCCCGCGGTTGCGCCCGTGCTCTCCGGATCTCAACGCGTCCGCGTGGTGGCTTTGGAGGCCTGGAGGGGACATCCCGAGGAATGTTGGGATGCTTGGGCGTGACTTTTTGGGGGACCCTCCCAGAATGTATGATTTTCCTTTTGGTTTTCTTTTGATAAGAGGACCCCTCCCAGAAAGACTCCTGTTTGCGTTTCTGTTTTTGGGAGCCCCCCTCCAAAAACAAACAAACAACAACCTGAGGAGGGCCCGAAAGCGTTGTTTCCCAAAGTCTTGGAGGAATCATTCAGCCCCCTCCCACCAGGATGTTTCACGCACGAAACCCATACTTCGCAGAACATGCCCTGCGAGCCACTTCTTGCTTTTGTTTAGGAAGCGCTTCGCCGCGCACTGTGCTGGAAAGTCTGCCAGCATTTGAGGTAGCAGCAGCAGCAAAGCCCTGCGGGGCAAGAAGAGCAATCACAAGCCGCTATGAACCTGTCCTCAAATCCAAGGCACGCATCAAACATGCGATGCATATCTGCTGCCGCTGTGCTTGTGAGCAATGTTCGCAGAATGAGCAAAAGCAACACGATTCTGGCTGTAGCACTCAAATCCAGAACGCGCAGTTGCTCAGCGCAAGTTGCTCTGTGCAAGTTGCTCTGTGCAAGTTGCGCTGTGGTTCTGTGCAAGTTGCTCTGCGCAATTGCCCTGTGCAAAATTGCAACGTTTCAGGTTGAAGTACTCGCAAACCGCAGATTTTCAGTGCCAGAGTAGCACGCGAAATCGCTCCCGCAGCCCCAGCTCCAAATCGCAGCTTTTGAGCACAAAGGAGCACAGCGCATTAAGCGAGCCGCGTGCAGAAGCAGCTTGCAACGCAGAGGGTTGCAATCCCGTCGCTAAAACTCCAACACGGAGCACTAGAAGCTACCCTAACTTAGCTGCTGACGCCGTCACGCTACAAAAAGAGCAACTTGCACCGAGCCACGTTGCTTTGCGCAAGCTGGTCAGTGCAAGTTGCTTTGTGCAAGTTTCTTTGCGCAAGCAGCTCTGTGGAGATTGCGAGTTGGTGCTATGTGCTGTGCATGCGCAAGTTACTCTCTGCAAGTTGAGCTTCTCCCATGTCTTGCTGGTAGGAGGCATGGAGTTGTAAAGACGTAGCTTGCAAATAGGTGGCCGCTTCAACACTGCCAGCAGCTCCCTTCACTTCCGAACGGGACAGGAGAACTGCCCCAGACCGTTGGGAAGGTTGCCCCAAGAACGCTGACCATGTTGCATTGGGCTACAGTACTTGCCACGTTTGCCTCATAACCCCAGTGCGTGGCACCCTTGGTCCGATTCATGGAGTGGGTTCCCCACTAACGAATGGTCGAGGTCACTGGGCTGGGCCCCGCCCGGTTAAAAGCGAGGACGGCGGCTGGCGCAGCTGCTGCGCCTTGCCAAGAAGCCCCGGCACCCGCAACTGCGCAGGGCAAGCACGCGACTTTTCCCTGTGGCCCGCTTTTATTGTTTGTCCTTATTTGGCGACCAGGGCCCAACATGCTGGCAGTTGTGACTGTTGTGACTGTTGGTTTTGCTCTTTGGACTGGTGATGGGTGTGGATGTTTGCCCAGCAAGTCAGGCGCAGACATCGGCGGCAAAGAAAGCCGGCTCGTGAGCGTGGCGGTGGACCGCCTCTTGGCTGCAGAGGAGCATGCGGCGTGGGTGAAACGCAATGACCTACTTGTACTGCCACGCCATGACGGTGTTATGCTCAACTGGTGGCATACTAAGTTGGAAAGGATTTCAATACTATGGTCCGGGCTTGCTACAGGTACATGCGCCCCGATATTCAAGCCTGCTTGAACCTTTGCTTTAGGAGCTCTTTTGGCATTGATGTCGGCCGCGCCAAATCTCACGTTGACCCTCACCCTGCCTGCGTCACGCGGATGGATACGAACATGAACAGTCGCTGCAGTTGACACCTGATTCCAGACGAATGGTGCAATCATTTTGGACCTGGGGCTTTGGCCGCGAATGAGTTTCCAGCTTTGTGTTAATTTCGAAGGATCCAAGGAAGCCACTCCCACAGTTGCCCAAGATTAATTCGGTGGCAAGCCAAGCACCCTGTGTTGCAGGGGACGGGCTTCTCTCGATGGATGTGGAGCGCATTGGCACACCCTTCCGGTCGTGGAGCCGCTGGCTCTGCTGGGCAGCGCTGGTGTCCGCTGACGAAGAAAAAATAGAAGGACAAAACAAGTGGGACAAGGATGGGTGAGGGGCCCCTCGAACTGGTTCCCACCAAACCCATTGGGGTCATTATATAGCTGCTTCCAGGCAACCCCTTTTGGCGCTTGACGTGTGGCTTGCCTTGCAGTATTGGGCTCGCGCATCACCGGGTATGCTGGAAGCAGCAACAGCAAGTCGTGAGAATTGTTGGACAATCCTGCAAGGCGAGTCACTCATTGCGTTGCAAGCAACTGATATTGGGCACCCCGGATGAATGAACCTCCTTTTATTGGAAAATCATCACTCTTGCACTGGGCCCCACCTCTGGGTTTATTAATCTGGGTTTATCGATTTAGTGTGGATGGTTGCGCAATCCTGCACGACCTAAGAAGCCCTATGATGATTCCGCTGTAAATGCCGGCCAACAATGGGTCCAACCATCGGCTCAAAGTGGTGCGAGAATATTTTTGCAGCCATGCACGGCATTTAAAGAGAGAGAGGCTGTGGGCGCAGCTCGCAGCTGAGGTGTCTGCTGGCCCTTGCCCTGGTGCGCTCGCACATTTTGGGCGCTCGCCGCGAGGGCTTGCGCTTGAATCTGGAGCGCTACTTGGTGCCATGGCTACAGACTCACACCTGGATCAGGCACTTCAGGTTTGCGTTTTTTTGGCTTGCCATGCCTTAGAAGAGGTACCCTCCTGTCCACATTGCCATGGAACCACCAGATGTCCCCTTTAAAGAGGAACAGAGTCTTCCGGGACCCCCCCGTGAAATTCCATGTTGGTGGACAGGAGGGTTCTGGCTAACTTTCAGCTCGAATGCCTTGCTTTGTTTGGACAACCAGCCGCATCTCACTGGCCCATTCCGTTGTGCGCTGCTGAGATCTTGGGCCATTGGAGGGTTGTTATTCTCCTCGCGCAAGGCCGTCCACAACCCCAGCGAGATCAAGGACATTCCGCAATGGATAGAGCGCTTCGCTGGAAGAGAGGAGGAGCTGATCAATGCCCTCCAAAGCAAATACAAGGACCGGCATTGGTTTTGTGTTTCCACGTTTGCTTTTACAACTAAGAGGCCACGTCACACAACTTCATTGATTCAGAGGGATCTCCCAAAAGCCAATCCTCAATGCTGTTCCAGCCATGGGCTGGCCGACTCGCGTTTCTTGTCGAACCATTTTCGCGCCTTTTGCCCCAGGCACCATTTCAGGAGGAGCTCTGAGATGTGTCGCCGGCGGGCGCGCAGTGTGAACAAATATCCGTTGACTAGCTGCACTTTTAAGGAGCGCAAGGCATGGCTGAAGTTTGCATGATTCAATAGCAGCAGCAGGCTCCTGCTATGATTTGTTTTCTGAGTGCCCACACGCAGACCACTATTGATTTGGCATGCGTTCAGCCCCGCGGAATGGAGAGGAACTAATGGGTGCGACAGGGATTGGCAGGTGGGGTCTGGGCTGATGACATCAGTAAGTATATGAGAGGTCGTAGCTTCACATGGGTGTGGGGGCACTGAAGATGGAAACAAGGACTAAAACCTGCGGTCCCCTAGTGGTTTAATATTGCCCCATGCCCACATTGTTCTTGGCATCCAGATGTTTCTTGGGATTGCATTTGTGCCATGTGAAGGCAGCTCAAGCAGACTACAATGACCGCGTGCGCGAGAAGGAGTGGGGCTCGAGTTTGCAACATGTGCTGCCCAAAAGGCGTGGCAGGTTTTGGTTGGAGGCTTTCTGTGCGTTCCAATCACTGGTCCAGAGTTGCACAGAAACCCTAGGAGGAAAAGCTGTGACTGCAGGAGGGAGGGTCTTGGTTATCTTGGTTGTTTTGCCAGCACGCTTGATCGTCTTGGTGATGAGAATGCAAAGATCGGTGCAGGCAGATTGCAGAGGATTGTGTCAAGCCAATCGCTGAGTCTCCGTGTGATGGCAGCTTTGCCGCCCGCCCAGGAGACGGATCTCGCCGACAAGACGGCCCGCATCAGGGTCCTTTCCAATGACTTGGCTGAACAGGAGTTCTGGTTGGGTCGGGGTTGAGGCTGAGTGCTGTCAATTGCAGGTCAGTGATAGTGGCACAGAATCTGTGTGTGTGTGTGGGTGTGTGCCTGTGCCTCTCTGTGTGGTGATTTGTTATTTTTATCCGCTTTTCGGAAGAGTGCGGGTTCAGCCCTGGGATGTCGCAATGAGTTGTTAAGTTGTTCCTCAGCAGCCGCTTTTCATATCTTCAGATTGAACTAAATTACTGGTTAGCTGAAGGATGATGGGGCTTGTCCATCCTTGCCATGGCAGTGCATTTGCCGGCTCCATGTTGGCACGTCCACAGCTGACAAGTGCGAACAGGGAACCTGCACGGCATGTGACATACAAGCCGGACACAGCTGGCGGCACTAGCCAACACTTCGGCACAAAGTACAAGCACACACACAAGCTTGAGTTCA
This sequence comes from Effrenium voratum, assembly GCA_963377175.1. Lineage (NCBI taxonomy): Eukaryota > Dinophyceae > Suessiales > Symbiodiniaceae > Effrenium > Effrenium voratum. Next base: position 72,967 of record CAUJNA010000361.1, on the reverse strand, counting down.
GCACAAGCACCAATGCCTTCTCCTCACAAGATTGCAGGAGTCAAGATCACAAAATACGACCCATGTGGCTGGACACCTGCCCGATATGATGTCACGCACATTGTCCATTAGCAGCGGAGTTGCAAGCCAAACTTGAGAGCACGCTGCTTTGGCTAGGCCAAAGCGACATAAATACAATGCAGCACGGAACAGCGCGCACGCACACAAGCAAACCCACACAGTGGGCGCTCACACACACAGACCCCAACATGGTCATATTAGTACGAATGGTGGCAAATTGTTTGCTTAAGCACAGGTTGAATCTCAGGCGGTATCTGTTCATTCGACATGATGTTGCAAAATTTGGGTGATGACCCAGGATGCGACGGCTTGCGTTCTGGTTGTAATGTGCTCAATGCTATCCCGTTCTCCGCGGTCTTCCAGGCTTCCTCCACAACGACCTTAGCCGGTGGTGCATTTGGATTTCCGTGTGATCTGGCCAGCTTTCGGTTCCTAAGTGAAGTTTCAGTACGTACATGGAAACAGATGGTGAGGTAACCACGCCAAATATGGGGTAACAATGCTGAAACAAGGTTTGCTTAACTAAGTCCCCCAGTAGTGCCCTTTTACCCTTTTTTGGGGGAGGGTTCCCTTGCTAAAATAGACGACGGAAAAAGGGTAAGAACGCAATCTCTACATGGCTGCGGCTCAAAAAACCAGTACAAAACTGGAACCCTGGTAAGTCGAAGCATGGACCAAAACCTGTGGTTTGCCCCTCCTGTTTAATTTTGAGCCGCACCTACATGGAAATGGCTAGCTAGCAAATGCTTGGCGCTGGGCTGTGAGCTGCTTCGTGGCGCAGTCGCCCGCAGCTCCAAAGCGCGCCACGCAAGGACCAGAAAAACGCACACCTGGAGGCGGAGGCCGGAGTGCCGCATGGTGGGCCATCTATAAATGGCTGTGGGTCAAAACCAATGGTACCATTTTGGGATAGGTGCACCACCCACTTCAGTCTATTTTAGTTGGGATTGGGATGTTCACTGGGCGTGGTTTTTTTTTGAGCCATGGCCAAATGACGGGTGTTGTGGATGCAACAGGTCCGGGAGGTTGCTGAGTGTAAGAGTTTTGCTGCTGGTCGCGCCCTTTTGGTCACACTACGGTGGCTTGATGTTGGATCCTCCCAGGAGCGGCTCCAAATTTGGACATTCCTCATAGGGGCAGGGCATGTTCACTGTGTTCACAGTGACACGATGGATTGGGCATCTTCCGGAAAGCTAGCCTCAAATTGTCAAAGAGGCTTTGCTCGAGCTTTGTTAAGTGGTGGTACCGTAGGGGTCCACAGCAGGGGGTTTGACTTCCGCCCTGTACGGCTGGATAAGTTTCTCACGTGTTGCCGTTACACGTTGCCCAGGCGCATACCTTGCCGCTCGTTTAGACCTGCCATTTCGGTGTTTCCGTCGGTTTGCCCTGCTGAACGGGTTTGCCGCCACTTGCCCGGACGCATGCTTTTCCGTCTGCGTAAAGACTGAATTTGGATGTTTCTGTTTGACCAGCGTCCCAAGCGGGGGCATACCCACAAAGAGTGCAAAGCCGACGGGTGAAAAGGCGGCATTGGCACTTTTGACAAAGGATGCCAGCTGTCAGCCTCCTGCGGGCGTAGGATGTGCTTGGCTTGTGACGGCTTGTGTTTGTTCTGCCAGGTCGCGCAGTACCAAAAGACCAGCATTGAAATGGATCGGAACATTGCGCGGATCTCAGCGAACCCATTTGCCATGCCTATGGAAGGCATTGCGGAACCACGGTCAGTTGGGAATTAATATGAGGACAAGCCGCCAAAGACAAGAAAACATTCTTTAGAGCATAAGGCATGGTAACTTCAAAAGGATACTCTGGGGATTCTTTGGAGCTGGATCCGACGGATGCCCGGCAAATCGTTTGAGCCACGCGTATTCCGTGAGGAGTCACTGGCACATGGCATGGCAATTGCATGCGGTCACCTGGCTCAGGCTTGCGAGTTTCAAGGGATGTGCTTGTGTAGCAGCGGAGGTTTGAGCAAAGGCCCCTTGCCTCAGATGCCAAGGTTCTGTTACCCCTGGGTTTTATTCAGGGGATTTCTTGAGGTCTAGTGAGTCCTTAAAGGAGGCGATCGGGTACTTAGGACGTGGTCAGTAGGCCTGGTTTTAACCCACTGGACGGAGACTTATATCCGTGGCTTTTGTGGGTTATCTCACCATGGTTATTTTCCCACTGACGTACATTGTTTTTCATCAGGTACCCCCTAATTGGTGTTTTGGATTGGTTCGGGATTTGGGTTTTGAACCCCCCGGCTTTTGCAGAGGATACATGCGAAACCCCTCCTTAACCACCAAACCACCAAACCACCAATCCAAACCACCCACTGGAGGGAATGCACCGAGCCTCGCCCAAGGCAGAGCTTCGGTCGGCGAACGAGCGCACGGTGCAGCAGCTGCAGGCGAGATGGCCGTGGGTCGTAGGTGTTGTTTTTGAGCCGCAGCTACGCCGCTGCAAATCATAAGGCCCTTCGCGGCACAGCTATGGAGAGAACCAGGAGGCAAGTAGCTTTTTTTTAATGTTAGATAATGTTTGTGCTTGTTCCTAGGCAAAAGCCAAAGTAGTTGCGGTACACTCCGTTCGCTCCCGTTTCATGCCTAGGTCGTTGCATGGGTTCATCCTGATGGTAAGTGGTTCCAAATCAAGCAAGCCGTGTTGGGGTCAAAGTGCGGGTTGTCAGCTGTTTGACGTTTCGAGTTGCGCACCGTGTGCCCTAGAAAGCTGGCTCCGCCAGCTTTCTAATCTGGAGCATAGATCTTGGTTTTACCTCGTCAGTCACCTTGATGAGATATGTAGGAAAAGCTAGGGTCCGTGTCAGTCGTACGTCCAAGACCTTCAGTTCTGGGGCTTGGCGAGTGCCAAATTACCACCTCTGCATGTGAAAGGCTGGCCATGTCCAGGCAGACAAGGACCGGGCCGAGCAAACCATCCAGCAGCTCCGCCCGGTGCCCCAGGTTGGTATGTTAGACAAGATTGCAGAACCATCCTTGTTTGGAACGGGCAGTGGGACAAGCGCAACAATCGGTTTGAAAGCGCAATGCTTTTTGAAACCTAAGGAAGAGAGAGAGAGAGAGAGAGAGAGAGAGAGAGAGAGAGAGTGAGGGAGGGAGAGGGAGGGAGACTTAGCGCATATGCCAGAGTCTTTGCGCGAAAGGTGCTGATGTCGAACTGCTTGAGAGGGAGAAGGCGCGACGCGAACGTTGCCTTCGACCCCCCTGTGTGGAGAACTGGACAATGTCATCATCGCATGCTTCCGAAGAGCAGGGTATGATCTTAATTTTACTTGTTTCTCCCACGGCTGACACCCGCCACGTGTTAGCTGCAATCGCAGGACCAGGTCATCATGGACAAGGAGGAAATGCGCAGCGGCCTCTGACATTTCCTCTAACGTTACCCCCCTCCCCTTGTCCACCCCCCCCCCCAGGCGGGGAGATGTTTTGAATGAGTAAAAATCCAGACTTTGAATCTTCTTTTTTGGGCATTCTTTTTTGGGGCGCCTGCTTGGCCAAAAAGAAATACGAAAGCAACGTGTCGAATGTGATTGTTTTGCGAGCGGACGGACCGTGAGTAGGGGAGTGAGTTGTTGAGCACTTTTAGGGGCCCAGCCTACCCTTCATGCGCTGGTCAAACTCTTTCAATGGCAGGTTAATGCCTCAAACTAGGGCCAGTTGCAATCAATCGTAGCGCGACTTTGACAACTCTAAATCAGAGTGTTGTTCATTTGAAGAGGGACTTCTTTAATCCGGGAGCTTTTGGAGCCTTGGAGCCAAGCCTGAGTCTTTGATCAGGGGTTATCGGGTGTCAACATGTTGGTTGGCTTTGCTCGCCCTGTGGGCCGTGGGCCACGCAATCCAAGACGATTGCTTCACACCGGTTCCTGACCTGAACAGATGCAGGAGGACGATTGGGCTGTGACATGTGCTAACGATGCAGGAGGAGAACGCATGAACCTTGCAAGGTCCAGACTTTTCCTTGGGGGACTGCGGAACTTTAACAGTTTGTGCGAGCTACCAATCAATGAAAGGTCCCCGTGCCATATTTGGGGCAGCAACACGCACCAATCGTATCTGAACATGTGCCCTTCTTCTTCCTGCCGAGGGCATCACCACGATCATGAGAAGCCGGGGCGCTCAATGTGAGAGTTTGAGTGACACAACGCCGGATCACATACATGACAGGACCGTCCTTTCCTCTCACAGTCTGTGGGCCTTGGGGTTCTGATGGACAAACTCTCTGCATGTTGGCTCGGCTGTCCTGAATTTGGCCACGCCTGCAGGCCTGCTCGAGCTATCATAGGATGTTTGAAGGTTGAAGGACTGCTTGCGAATGCCCTGGAACTGTCCCAAGGCAGGAAATGAGTAAGAAGACGGAGCAGTTCTACGAGGACCGGCATAAGCTGTGTAGGGCACTCGCCGTGCTGTGGAGTTTGCCAGACGCTACTTGCAACAAGTTGCCTGCAATACTCGTCAACTATGCAGCCAGGGTGTCATTCCCAAGCTGCCAGCCCAACACATTTCACTGCGGCTGGTGTTAGGTTTATGTGGGCCCTGGGGCTTGCTGCAGAACCCTTGTTGAGCGGTTGGGCCCTTTGTGCCATGTCTGATGGAAGTATTGATCAGCAGGTGCGGCTGATTTCGAGATGCACTCCTGACCGAGTGTGCGGGCTGGCAAATGTTCAGCTGCGTCCTTGCCGCATCAAGTTGGTGCTTGCTTGAGTGCAACGGCCGTGTGCCAGCACATTCCAGATTCAAAATTCAAGCGGATCATCGTCATATCAGTTTGTGCCTTGTCTCTAGTTCAGATCCAAGTGGTGGTTTTGAGACTGATTGGCTGTGAAAGAAACAACAGCCACTATAGTGATGGCCTAGTTTTTGCAGGCTAGATATTGCGAGCCAGTTCATGCACAGGAGTGTGCGCAGCAGATGAAGATGAACGACGACAAACTGCGCGCCGCCCAGTCTTGGCCAGCACTTGGTGCAGCATGATGTGAACATGGCACACATTCAAGGAACCTTGTTCCCCGAGAAGTGCTTTACAGGCCCACAAATCGCTGGTTTTGAGACGCCCGGGCACACCGTTGCAGGCTTGCGCACAAGCCTGGCACATGGTAAGCACGCCTGCCCACACACTCCGCAGTCGCACAGGCCTGGCACGTGGTAAGCACGCCCACCTGCCCACGCACTCCGTTTCACGCCTGCGCACATGCCTGCGCCTGGCATGGGATCTGTTTTGACAAAATGACCAGCTCTGAGAAGTGCAAGCGAATGCAACTCAGTGTCGATCTGGCCAAGAGAAAGGGCTAATACGAAAAACAAACCATCACAAGCAGGAATATCCACGTCGTTTCCTCCGTGGATAGACCCCAAAACAATACAGACCCCAAAACAATACACAACGGGCAAATGAAATGTCAAAGAAGCAGCAACTCCTGAGATTACCATGTGCCAGGCACGTGCGCAGGCGTGTGACGCAGTGTGTGGGTGGGTGTGCATATTATACCAACACACTAGAGCAAAGCACTACACACGTAGAACTTTTATTTTGCCGAGATCGAACAGTTTCCTTGCGACCTGGCGACAGACCATCATTTTGTTCGAACCCCTTTGTGGCGTGCAAATGCTGCTGTGCCTCAGCGAAATCACAGGTTTGACATCAATTGTGGGCTGGTAAAAAAAGTCCCTGCGTGTTGTTGGCAACCCTCCGCAGTGTGATTGGAGATTGGCGCGTGAAGCTTTGACGGGCGGCAACTTGATGCAAATCATCCAACCCTCCGGTTGAAGGAAGGTGAAGAAACCCTTGCGGCCGTGGCCGCCTTTGCGTACAGGGTTCCACTTTTTGACCACCCCAGGGTAGGGTTAAACCCAGGGGTGGTTCATTCGTCCCAAAAGGGGAACCCCTGAGTTTAAGTCCATTTTGGAGTAGGTTTGCGTATGCAGCGTCATCGTTTTGGTTCTGGTTGGCCAGTCAGGTCTACTGCAGCAAGTTTCGCCTGCGAGGTCCAAGACGATGGCAGAGTTCCGCTCTGAGCGAGACAGGCGCTCGGGTGGTTCATCTAAAGTTGTTTGACTTGAGAGCATCCAGCATAGCTCGCGGACCAGGCCTTACCGTTCAGCTTGTTTGGGCTCCATTGGTTGGAACACAGGTTCGGCACGTTCTATATCAAATGCGTGCAGTTCTTATTCTGACTAACGGCTAGTTGTTGTCCACAGTCAGGCATGTCGGATGTCGCCAAGCAACAGGCACGGTTGATGTTTGAAGGTTGGAGAACCTTTGCCAATTACACCCCAGCCTAGCAGCGCGGTTATTGTTGTGCATTTCCGGGGAGCCCTTTTCGGAGTTGGTTTGAAGGGCCAATGCAAACATGGGTTGGTGGCCTGCGCGCCGGCATCTTCTCCAAAGACTTGCTGGTGCGCAGCAGGGAATGAGTTGGAAGGACCCTTATAACTTATAACCCATCCCTTGAGGTTTCCTTCAAGAATCCTCGGGTTCATTCCCGCATGCCCTACTGAGCACCAGCAAGAAGAACGCTTGAGAAAGCAGCCCGGATGGATGTCAGCAGTGAACACGTCAGCTCTCCTCTTACCCCCTTTGTCCAGGTGATTGAACGGAAAAAGAGCACACACACCAAGAGTTATCCTTTTTTCCACGTCCACTCAGCAAACAGGTACCAGCCGGAAACGGGACCATAGAGTGGTAAGTGGTCTAGTGACGGCTAGTCCCCCTAAAGCAAGAAGGCATGCCCCCAAAATACATCCCGTGTGGAGAAACATGTTTTGTTATGGGGGGTCCTCAGCAGATTTGGGCTACCAATTCCAGTGTTTTTGCCTTTTGTGTAGGTCCGTTCCTGAGCAGACAAATAAAATGTTCAAGTAAAGGATTTGAGTAAATGGAAACCGCAGCCTGTTGTTGGCGAAAGGTCCCCTAATACGACCGGAGGCGAGGTCGCTGGGAGAAATCGCTGGTTTTGTATTGATTTAGAATTGGCCTATTCCTATTTAGTATTGGTGACGCTGCGTGTTTTTTGCTTGTTGAATAGGGGCCTTCACTATTTCGGGGGGGGGGGTGATGACGGCATTCTCAGCACAATTGTGAACAGTCCCGGCAAGTCAAGCGATTCAATTTGTTATGCGCCTTGCACGCGCATTTGCAAACAGCCGACTAAATCCACCCACACACACAACAGAGACGCCAGTGAAAAGACACCTCAATCAAACCAAGGAAGGCACATCAAACCAAACCAAACCACTCCAACCTTTCGCATCGGCAGGTAAGCAACCAACCAACCAAATAATAGGCAACTAAGCAAGTAATCAAACAACCACGCAAGTAAGCACGCAAGCAATCATACAGCATGTAGGCAAGCGAGCAAGCCAAGCAACCAACGAACCAACCAAGATGCTAAGCATGCAAGCAGGAACAAGTACCACTGAGATGGGCTCAGTCCAGCTCGGAGGCTCTCAGCGGAGAAGGCGGAAATGCCTTCGCCTCGGCCATCTCGGGTCTGGGGCAATCTCGGGGCGCGCGCCGGGCTTGAGGCACGGCCTCGGGTAACATGGTGAGCGCTTTTTGTTTTTTGACAGTCGTCTCAGTTGCTGAGACTAACCCAATAGGAACACAAAGTTATTTTGAAACCCTTGCTTTGCGGCGTGCTAAAAGTCATGACACACCCACACGCACACGCACACGCGCACGCACACGCACACCCACACGCACACGCACACGCACACGCACACGCACACGCACACGCACACGCACACGCACACGCACACGCACGCACGCACGCACACACACACGCACACCCACACCCACACACACACACACACACACACACACACGCACGCACGCACGCACGCACGCACGCACGCACGCACGCACGCACGCACGCACGCACGCACGCACGCACGCACGCACGCACGCACGCACGCACGCACGCACGCACGCACGCACGCACGCACGCACGCACGCACGCACGCACGCACGCACGCGCGCACGCACGCACGCACGCACGCACGCGCACGCGCGCGCGCGCGCGCGCACGCGCGCACGCGCGCACGCACGCGCGCACGCACGCACGCACGCGCACACGCACGCGCGCACGCACGCGCACGCGCGCACGCGCGCACGCGCGCACGCGCCCACGCGCGCGCGCACGCGCGCACGCGCGCACGCGCGCCACGCGCGCGCGCACGCGCACGCGCACGCGCACGCGCACGCGCACGCACGCACGCGCACGCGCACGCGCACGCGCACGCGCACGCGCACGCGCACGCGCACGCGCACGCGCACGCGCAACGCGCCACGCGCACACGCGCACACGCACACGCACACGCACACGCGCACGCACGCACACCCACACCCACACCCACACCCACACCCACACCCACACCCACACCCACACCCACACCCACACCCACACCCACACCCACACCCACACCCACACCCACACCCACACCCACACCCACACCCACACCCACACCCACACCCACACCCACACCCACACCCACACCCACACCCACACCCACACCCACACCCACACCCACACCCACACCCACACCCACACCCACACCCACACCCACACCCACACCCACACACCCACCCACCCACCCACCCACCCCCACCCACACCCACCCACCCACGCACGCACGCACGCACGCACGCACGCACACACACACACACACCCACACCCACACGCACACGCACACGCACACGCACACGCGCACACGCGCACACGCGCACACGCACACACGCGCGCACACACACACACACACCCACACACCCACACACCCACACACCCACACACCCACACACCCACACGCACACGCACACGCACACACACGCACAGTCACAGGCACACGCACACGCGCACACACACACACAGAGACACCACGCACACACCACGCACACACGACACACACACACACCAGCAACTTGCCTCTTTCATTGAAGAGACTATGCAGCCTGATCTGCAGTAACACGGCCTAACACGGCCAACCACTCACGCAGCCAAGAACAGTTCCTTGGCGTGCTTCACGCCTTAAACTGAAAGATTTCCCCCTCATGCCTGAGGTCCAGTGACATGATGTAGGTGAAACGGGCGTTAGTGTTACATTATGACACCTTGGCCAATGGCCTTCACCGAGCTGGCCTCAAACAGAAGTAACAGAAGGCTGTAGCAATCCTAATCGGCGCGGTGCAGCAAAGCTGCACACTGACGTGAGGTGTAGCGCTTTTTTGACCAGTGTATGAGCTTATTTTCCGGGTTAGCTTATTTTCAGGGTTTGCTTTTTGGTTAGTTGACAATGAGTTGTGACTCAATTCGGTTCCCCATGTCCAGCAGAGCTTTGTCTTGGCTGAGGAACCGCCGCATGCAAGCTTACAGGGAAGAGTGCCAAACGAAGCCGGGCACCTCAGTGGGACTGGCAAAAGCGTTCCGTCCGGCCCACCCTCTCGAAATGGCCGACTTGGCCAAACGGCCCCCAGTTGGGCTCAGTTGGGCGGGCAGATGGCATGACTTGCAGAAGTCCAGGCGAGTTTAAACCTTCTTTGGAGCCTTCCTCTCGCTTCTTGCAGTGCCATTTGTCAGCCAATCCCTCGACCTGAAAGGGGAAGTCGCGTGACCTAGCATTCCAAGCAGCCAGGACGTCGTGAAGCCTGGCTGAACCTTAGTTGACCCCCCATCCCTTGGAAGTCAAGAGCCGACTTGGAAGAATGGCCACACCAGATACAGGAGTATTGATCGGACTCAGGGATTTGAGCATTTGCCAATGTATTGATATCTGGGCACTTGTAATGTGTCAACATTCTTTGGGCAAATATGTTGCCTGCGCCGGCGCCGCCCACTTGTTTCGGCTTCAGCCACGCTGCCTGGAGGATGTATGCAACCCGGCTCCATCAAGTGTCATCGAAAGCTCGGGCATGGTGGACGCTCCCCTTTCCAAGCTGACTTTCCATCCAATCGCGGAATATTTTTGCAGCAGGGATCCACTTTGCATGATGGCGCGTTAACTGGAGATGTCCAATTCATTCGCTGTGAGCAAATCAACATATATACATATACATATTTTTATTAATCTATATATATGCATATACATAAACAAGCAAAACAGAATGCAACTCTTGCGCATTCTAAGTAGTTCTCTGAAAGCAAAACCGGTTGTAGCCTATGAATATATTCTACTGAAAAATAAATGTAACATCAGCTATACTACAAGTACAATCCCAATATAATATTAATCCACACCACAGTTGAGAGCAGGCTTTGGATTGGTCAAGTTCACTTGACGAGTGCTCCTCACAGGCCTGACAACTTCAGTTTACGTCACTGGACTCGGCAGAAGTTGATTCGCCCCAGGCAGGCATGCCCCATTTCTTGAGAGGAATCGCAAACAAGTGAGGTTTCAGGGTGATGACTGGGGT
>CAUJNA010000361.1:40000-55000 GCA_963377175.1 Effrenium voratum | reverse complement strand
AAGCGTGCCCAATAGGCGCTGCCTTTAGAGCCGCTTAAATCCAGTCAGCCCTTTCCTGTCAGCCTTTGGTGCAGCAAAGGTCGGCTTCCGAAGGCACTAGGCACACCGTGTGCTGGGCAGTCTCAGGTTTGTTCAGCACCTGCCTGTCACAGGTCAAAGCAGACGGTTGTCTACTCATGTTCGCTGCACTCAGCAGTGGAGTTGGGGCTCTTATGGCAACTGCTGCATGAGACCTCAGCAGAAAGAACTGCCCTGTTCCCCTTATCAATAAGTGCCCAGGCCAGAAGACTGTCAACAACACATAGGTCAGAGACATATGTTATTTATGTGACACGTGAGCTGTGCCCTGGCATGGGGGTGCGGGACAACCAGTCCGGCACGTATGCTCAGCGCCTTTTGGATTGGCCTTTCTGGGTTTGATGACCAACTCGCAGCTCTTGCGCCTCTTTTGGGGCTCCTTAAGGGCTCTTTCTTCCTTGTTGTTGATGAGGGGGGGAGGTGAGGTGCTCCAGACAGACATCTCATTTTTCGCGGTGAAACCATTTAAGCCGAGCAACCCCTCAGCCTCCTTCAGCCTCCATGCTGGAAGGCGTTCGCCTTGGGGAAACCCTCCTGCAAGCTCCTCTACGAGGGCCGGCCTTTGGAGTTTGATCTGGCGACGGGGCAGGAGGCGCGGGAGGTGTGGTCCGGCGGCGTTCCAGGCTTGGATGACTCGGGCCCGACCTGAGCAATGGACGAGCAAATTGATGTGCTTGTCCAGAGTCGTGTAGGGCCTAAGTGGGAAAGCACCGAATCAAGCCAACTGAATCACTGCAAGTTATTGGTCTGTTGGCTTCTCAAGCCCAGCTCATTGCACTCGATTCTGAGTATGAGTGGCCAAATCCAACATGCATTTGGCCCATTGGAGATAAATGCTCAGGTGGAAGGATATCCGCCTATCAGATTCGACCTTGGCTTCCAACGAGTCGCCGCTAGACAAAGAGCCTCAGCAAGCTTCGGTAAGGTTTTGCAAGGCTTCGCATGCCATTCAAACCTGGGATAGAGATCGCATTCACAAACGCACGTATGATGTGTTGTTTCCCTGGTTTCGTTCTGTTGCGCACACATGTGATCTTGCGGGCTTACCTATGGGTTCAAAACGACGATTGCCGCGGAGGGGCGACCCCAAGTCACATGGGCACTGCATCGAAAGCATGACCTTGTGATGATGTTTTTTTGAGGGGCCCTTTTGGGGTGCTCTTAAAGGGGAAGCCAAAGGGAACCCCATTGTAGGCGTGCCCTACTTGAACACGACGAGCAAAATGCCGCGCAGGTCAATGGGCCAGGCCGCATCCGGCGCATTCGCATGCCCAGCGAGGGCGCGGCCGGCGCAATTCCCCGGGCCTCGGTCTGCTCCACGTTCCTGGCGTCCGAAGAGTGGCCCGGGCCCTCCATGTGCCCAAGAGTAAGGGGGGTGGGAGGGGGGGGGGGATTGGGGGGTTGGGGTGTTTGGTGGCTTCAAACATCATCTTCCTGGCCCAAAGGTGAGTTTCCCTTGGTAGGGGATGTCTTGAGGGAAGTATGCAGAACCCTGGTTGAAACAGCAACTTACATTGCGCGGCTTTAAGCTTGGGGACCCAGTGAAGGAGAGCTAGTCTGAACGCCAGCCTTTGGGAGTGGTCTTTCAGGTCACCTGCCCCCAATATCTTGAGCCTCGGTCACTTGCCATGTTTCAAGCTCGGACGCCTACATGAACACACCCATCCGTGGGCCCTATGGCCCGTGTAGCCCTACAGGTTGTAGCCACTGATGTTGTGGCATATACATCACCATGTTTGCATGGCATGATGACACATGCCAGCTGGATTGCAGGAAATGTGTCATTGTTGCGCCGCTTTGTCTCACAACCTTGATGGAAAGCCAGCAAAGCATGGCCTCAAGAGACGTATGTCTGAAGGATTTGATCAGAGACTTGTGCTCTTTCCTGTGGTAGGAGAGTTGGCTTGCTAATCTGTTCCAGGTGTTGTGTGCTTGAAGGCTACTGGAGTTTCTCTCAGGGGCAAGCATAGCAAGAAGGAGGCCACACGCCTGCTTGGCCCCTGCACTCACCTTCCGGCCTCCTCTGTGCTCGTGGCAGTTCCTGCCAAGGTGGACAAGCGCGCGGGGGGAGAGCTGCCCAGCTGAAGCTAGGTATGGTCCGCGGTGCTGTTTTCGTTCTTGCCATGTGGAGTCTGCGTTTTAACGTCAGAAGGCTCACTCCACGTCGAAACTGTCGCTACCAAAGAAATCACAGGTCACCAATCCTTTCAAGGCGCCCGGTGTCGAGTGGTTACGCTTCTCCAGTGGCTTTCGTTGCGTTGCTAGGCTTCTTCTGACGCTATGTTAGACGTGTTGCAGCATGTGAGAAGGAGTGTCATTGATGAGATTCATGTGCGGCCTCACCTTCCAGCCAACCCTATTTGAGCATGTGCACACGGTTAATTACATGCGCATACTCCTGGATGACATGCCAGCAAATGTAGCGTATCTCGTTGTGACCACTTAGTCACAGTCACTTCAGGAAACTACTTGACTTGCTGAATTCTGAGCAGACGATCTCAGGCAACTTGCTCAGCCAGGAGGAGGGGGCTAGCTGCTTACTGGAGCCCAGCAAGCAGAGCCTCATAGCGGCCCAGCAGGACAATCCAGGGTTTGGTTGCACAATTGCTTTCCCCTACTGTTTAGAAGTGACTGGATGAGTGTCCTTTGGCCAAGTGCTGGCAACGTGTTCTGCCTGAATCCAGCTCATCCCTAGCAACAATCACGGACTATCGAGTGGCTGTCATGCTGTCCTTGCGGCTCAAGGTGCGCAAAAAGATAAACTGGGCATCGGCAGCATGCCCCATGCTTGTCTCACCGCGGCAACCCTTAAGTCAAACTGAAGCGGGGTTGCTGGGTTGCCCTAGGCTACAATTCCAGCCAAGAGACCAGGGCGCATAGTTGGTTGGGCTTCATGGTTTCCATTGTCTTTTGCTGGAGTCGCAAGGTCGCACAATTTGCCGAGCTGTGCTATTTCATTGGACTTGACACCGGTCGAATTCCCCCTTAAACCATGTGTTCGAGGAGATCCAGGATCGATCGCCAGTTTTTGGTGGGGTTTCGGACCTTTTGAGTCATCTTTGACTGCGCCCATAGCCTGCTATGGAGTCATTCCATCCATAGTTTCCCGAGGTCTTGTTGCATGCGTTTGGTTTTGCATTCCCGGCCTTCATGCCATAGCATCTCCTAGGTTCACGGTGGCTCGCTCCACGGATTCTCCTCAGATTGGTTCGCGGAAGCTCGGCAGACCGGAGGGTGGGGTGGGGGGGTTTGGTCTTTTCTTAGCAATGGACGAACCTCAGTCAAGGAATTCCCTCCTGATCCCAGGTTCAATGTTAATTGGGCATATGTCCTGTTTGAGGATGAAATTTAGACAGAACACATGCTTGTTGAGAAGGTAGGACGTGGTTCCACTGGATAGTGTTCTGCAGTGAAATGGGGCGAGGAAAGAGTGTGACATTTGCCAGTTGGTTTGTCGCTTGGGTCACGCGAGCCGCCGTTTGGATTGTTCTCAGATTCTGTGGGGACAGCTGTTGGGCTTGATCAACAAGTCAAGCAAACACTGCCCCTTGGTTGGACAAACAAATATGAGTGGCACGGTCTGGGTTCACAGTTTGCTGAATCGTGAAAGTGGCCGCGGGTGATCAATGAGCTTGGCGGGGCTTGGTGACACTATTGCTCAGGACATGTCATCCAGGGCGCACAAGCCTGGACGACACGAAAGCGTCTTGGAGAGATTGAGTGGCCGCGGAAGCCGGGCTATCTGAAGACCTACTGTGGATGAACGAATTCATCGAATTCCTGCACCACTTTGAAACCAGACGAAACCATGGTTTCTGCAGGATAATTATCATTCCAGGGTTTCTTAGGTGGTGCAGGATTTCGTCCATCCACAGTAGTTCATTGCTTGGATTCGGCTTTGCCCTGGTCGCGACGCATTCCCACGTTTCCTGCTGTGGTTCTTTAAGTGCGCGCTGGTGGTGGTGAAACTGGCGTTTCGCTGCATACTCCATTGTTATGCAACATGTTGCGTCGGTCAAGCGCGTTAAATGTGCGTATAGCATTAGCCGCTTGCATGTTTTGTCTTGTTTCGCCAGAGGTAGTTGAGCGAAACTCATGGTGCCAAGTAGTGTCTCTTTCCCGCTTGAGCAAAAACGTCTAGAGGTGGACATATCAGCAAAAAAGAAAGCACCGCACTGCAGCGGCGGAAGTCTTTTTTCCTGCGGAAGGGACGTGGCTGACACCAGAAGTGAAGGTGCCAATTGTGATGTTCTAGATGTCCGACTTGAGGTCGGGTGAGGCATCGAGCACCACTAGAAGCAGCGCCCAGCGTCGTCTTGAAAGGCACGCCCGCGCGCACCGATGGTCCAGGACTCGTGTGGCAGTGGGGTGTAGGAATGTTTCACCACTTCAAAGTAGGATGGGAGACAGATAAGCTTTTTGAACCAAACACAGTGCTCAGCTGACAGGGCTGCCAGCTGCAGACGTGGCAACTGAAAGCCCCGCCGGCGCGGCCCACTGGCGCTACGAGGCCTACGCAGCGCTGAGTCGAAGCTTGGCTGCCGCAGTTTGGTATTGCTGTTTTCCTTTTTGTTTGGCGAGTCCTGCATTTCAGGCACCCCTTAATTGTTGGTTTGGAGCAGCCGAATCGCTTCATTCCAGAGTCTTTCCGCGGGTTCATCATTTGGGTCCCCAATCAGTCAAAGCCTTTGGACAGCTTGCACGGATTGCATTTGCACGTGACTCATGCAAATGCGAGGAGCTGGAATGCGACTCAGGCAGCAAGTGGGCTCCAGCCAAATAACCAGCTGATACGAATGCAGGGGCAAGCTGCCAAGGACTCACCTTACAAGGAGTAGCAGTGAAATGGAACGGGAGATGGTTCAGTCTAGACACTTAACACACAGATTCTGTTTGTGTCAGAATGCATCCTGGCGCGCAGAATCCCAAGTCCCTTCACTTCCAACCAGAATACCAGTGCATGATGCTCCGGGCCCGAATGTGCATGAGGATTTGGGGCTCGAATTTGCCCCCTTGGCATCAAGGTGTGCGGGGTCATTTTTGGGAAGCTCTGGGTTGGGTGCTGAATGCACTATCCGTTTGTGTCTGCTGAGCGTCATCGGTCTTTATGCCCAAGCACCTGACCCACATATCCATGATCATTGAGGGCACACATGTCACATATGCACACATAGTTACGCTTCCATTACATGCACAAGTCAATGCAAACTACACGTGCACATATACGTATGTAGTAGTAGTACATATGCACAACATACACACATAAATACACACACACACATAACATATTTATATATATACATACAACACACACAAATATTATATATATATGTGTGCATATGAACATACTATCCTTATACAATATGCATGTGTGCTCGTGAAACCCGGTTCTGTTTTTGCTGATGAGGGCTTTCCAGCGGTACCAAGGCTCGAAGACTCTTTGACTGAGCAGTGACTTGGTTAGGTGCTAGTTGAAGGCTGGTCTTAAGCGAGCCTGTGCACGCGACCAATTGCTTTCAGGTACGCAGGCGCATTTTAACCCAGGTGGTCCTGTGTGCTTTTGCAACCCGAGGGGGCACACAACCTCATGCATGATGCATAGTCCTCCTCAGCATCCTCTTTTTTAGCCTGATTTTAGGACTTCGAGTCATCACGCAAATTGTGCAGATTGACTGCATCGTTTTCATTGGGCACACGAAGCAACCACTTTTTTTGCTATCCAGATTGTCGACAAAAGTCGCAAGCCACGGTAGTGCCGGGTTCCGAGACTTGGTTTGATTCCACCACGGACAGGGCGCAGCGGTTCCACGTTGCTAGGGTTGCTTGGCAGGGCCCGTTCTGCAAAGACCAACTCACGGCCCATTTTCACCACTGTACCCTGGCACCTGGCACTTCTGTTGTGTCACCAATCTTTTGCGCGCAGATCGCGCGGTCTCACACATGCCATTTTCTGGGCTCTTGGTGCGTGACCAGAGAGCTCAGCAAGTTGCCCGGACGCTCACTTGCCCAAAGCAACTTCGAGCCTTTGACCACTTAGCTTCAGCAAATTGTTGGTCCAGTTGGTCCATGTTTAGTCCTAGCTCCAACAGGTTTAGCCTTTGTTTCTGGCCCCTTTGGGTCCTTTGGGCTGACAAGGACTTGGCGCCTTGTGAGGCAGACGCAGTTGCGCATTGCAGCGGTTTTCAGCTGGCAGTGTCGCTGGAAGAGCTGAGCCCACTTCATTGCCGCCGGTTCCACGCTTTCAGTGATGTATGTTCGGGTGGAGTTTTTGCGCCAACCTTCTTTGTTGATGTCCTGACATGCTGTCGCACACTTGTCAGAATCCTAAGCTCTTGAGAACTGCTTGCCTCAGTCCGACGGCCCCAGCTGGTCATATGTTTGGAACAATACCTGACTATACATGCTAGCGTTGGGGTCGTGGCCATGATGGCTTGTCCCAGACCCGTGCCAGAGCTATTGCCAAGCAAGACCCTGGGCCCTTGACTAAGATTCAGCTTGTCGTTGGCAATGATTCAATGATTCATGCGGGACCTTTTTTGCCAGGGCTGCAGGGATGGCTCATAGTTGGTGTTGCGGCGGAGCTTGTAGGTTCTGTCTCGCTTGGTTTCTGTTCGGGAGCAGGGTGTGCCATTAAACTGCCTCGTGATTGTGCCCGAGCCCGCTCCCCTGAAAGGAGATGTAGGACGTTGCATTCACTTACGCAAGTCGTTTTGCGGCACAGTGGGTCCTTGCATTGGCTTAGGTGTTGGCCTCATGGATTGCTTCAAGAGCGTTGAAGGAAATGTTGTGGACTTTCTGCGAACCCAAGCCTAGAGCCTGCCGCTAGCTCCGTCCGAAACGGCCCAAAGGTTGGCATAGATTGACATGCTTCGACTTGAAGATTTGCAGCATCGCACGTCTAATGGGGTTCAGATTGCACAAAGCGAGCGATCGATGCGCCCTAGGACCAAAGAGTGCTGAGGAAAAGACTCTGAAAAGTGCCCTGCCACCTTGCAGCGATGCGCACACGTGTTTGAATGTGAGCAGTGGAGTGTAGTGGAGTAGTACGTACATATATCTGCCAATCGTTCTAGATGCATACGTTCAAACGGCCCAAGGAGTTTGACGAATGACTTCTGTGTTTTGGCGTTAGCCAGCCAGCCAAAGAGACTTAAGTAAGCTAAACTGACACACAAGCAAACTATGTTTGATCAAGCTAGCACAATCCAACTGACCAACTACCTTTTTCATGGTGTTTTAGCTTAGCACGTATTTATCCCACACACACACACAAGCAACATTCCGAAGTTGACCAGACTTCACTGACTGACTACGCACAAAGAAGGAATAACAAAGCTCGACTGACTTGACTCACCGCATTAGCTGGTTCAATCGTAATTTCATGGGAACACAGCCATGGACTGAGGTTTACGTCCACTAAACTAGACAACTTACCTCGGCCAGACTAAGTGCACATGTGCTCACTACGCTTGCAAAAACGAGGCTGAACCAACCGGAGAATGCCAATCGAGACTACGTTTGACTCAATTCAGCTCACTACGCTGACTGCATTGACGAAACTAAGCTGAGCGTCCGATTGTCTAGTAAATTAGCTTGACTTGGGATGTTTTACGCTAATAAAGTTGGCGAAAGACCAACCCAACTAAGCCAAACTTACATACATGTGCTCAAAACCTCTTACCAAACCAAACGGACAAGCATATGTTATGCTCGCCGAAGCTGGACAACCACACTCAAGTAAGCCCGACTCAGAGCTACACTGGGCTGCCATGGGCTGCCATGATCTTAATTCACTAGGACTCATTCGGCTCTGCTAAGCCAAGCCGAGCCAAATCTGATTTTATGTGAGATCGCTTTCTGCTGCCACGCTAAGCACACACATTTTAAGTTAGTACGCTAAAGCTTATATTCATGCCTTTTTTGGTGAGCTTAACTTGTCTCATTACTTAGCTAAACGAACTGCATCGACCCAGAAGAAAGCTGGACCAAACAAACTCTAGAACGGCAAACCAATGGCTGAGAGAGACCCGAGCTTGCATAGTGATGCTGAACCTGATTGAGCCTGCCATGCACACTAAATTTGCCAAAAGAAACCCCAATCAGTGAGCTAAAGTGACATAGGAAGAGCAAAGCACGCAGCTAAACGTGGCTGAACTCAATCAGCTCACCATACTGCTGATTGTGCCTGATTGTGCTGAACTAGGCTAACACAACACCTTTCGCGACTAGCTCAAGCTGATTTGACTTCAATCCACTTGGCTAGGTAGGTCCACCCAATCAACTAAAGCCGGGCAATACAAACAATGAACACCAGATAAACTGGCTGGCTGAATGTCTCCGGCTGACTGGCTCGCGGACTGAACTAGTTTCGTTTTTTGTTTCCGTTTGCTTCAAGGCTTGCGCCCGTGACTTTGCAGGCAGGGCATTGTTACGGGGTTTTGTCCCTGGCCAAGGATGAAGCAAGATGAGAAGGAAATGATCGCTCGAATGGAGCGGACGCCTTAGAAGATGAGTGTGTCCAGCCTTCAAGCTGAGAGATGCTATCGAGTTCATGCAGTCATGTTTCTGATATCATGGAGCTGGAGCTGGTGATGCATTGAGCCTTGCTGCAGGGCATTCCGCGCGGAGTGCGACCAACGCATGAAGGAGGATCCAGCACTGGGGCTTGAAAACGCGTGTTCTCTTAAGCAGCCTGCTAGCCACGGCTGCTTAAACTTTGGTCTGGTGCGTCCCCAAGTCCCAAGTTGGCTGAGCCCATGCCGAGTGACATCGCGAGATGTTTGTTTCTCAGCCAAGGATCCCTTTGAATCCTCCTTCCGACTGGTCGAACTACAGTATTCCAGGGTGCTTACACGTTGGTGTGCGTATCGGTTTCCAAAAAGAAATGGGTTGTTGTGCAGCTCGCCCAAGTTGGCTCATCCATTTACGACATGTGGAGCAGTTTGCCTCCCGGGAATTATTCCGTATCATTCGTTTCCTCCACTACGAAGCATGTCACCGTCTGTCGAGTAAGACAATCCCTGTCTAATCCGCTTCCGCTTCCGCGCATATCAATCAGGAGAGTCCGCGCTGAAATGGGGACCCATCCCAATCATGTCAGCGACCGCGGCGTAGCGCAAGACTTCCCCTTCACTGCAGCTGCACCCATCTATGCCAAGCATATCAACGTTTATTCAAGAAAAGCCTTCTCCAACTGCAACTGCCCCCATCCAAGCGCATGCGCAAATTCATTGCCCAACATTTGGCGTTTGTGGTCCGGCTGGTACGGGTTGGGCCCCAGGAGCAAGAGTCCATGGCAAAGATGACGCAGGAGTTGCATGACCGGGCGCATGAGCAGGCCATCCAATTCATTTGCTTGTGCCCTCGTGATGCATCAATGTTCTGGCATTGCAAACGCTTGTAGCCGAGCAAGTGCTCGCCTCCAGCCACTTTCCCAGATCGTTTGCATCTCCGACTTGATGTTGATTGAGGCCACCTCCTTCTGGCAAGGCCTTAGGACGCTACACTTGTTCTCAGGGGCGTCCGTCCAACAGACGCAACGGTTTTCGGATGCCTCAATGCGGTTGCCAATGCGGTTACCAACGTTCTTCTTATAGTCCCAGACGGTGCAGTTTCAGATCTCAACAAGAAACGGCTAGAAGCGACACACGTCCTGCTACCGTTGTTGTCAAACACACCATGTGGGACAAGCTCATAAGGGATACCCCCTCTTCAAAGCCAGGCGTAAGAAACTATCTCGGATGTTATCGTGGCCTGTGCGTTGGACAGAACTCTTTGCAGTTTGGCCAAAGAATCCCTCCCAAATCCGTCTTTCCAGGCTTTGACCTGGAGGGGCGGAGAGTCTTGGCCACGGTGTACATGGTGTGTCTCAGAATATGGGTGCCAAAAAGTTCGGGTGGTTGTCCGATTGGCTTCCCTTTGGTTTCTCAACATGGGGTTACCTTTTACTCTTTTTTGGGGCAGGGTTCCTCTACTAAAATAGGCCACAGAAAAAAAGGGTACCCTTATTCTAACCTCTCTACTCAAAGACCTAGTTTTGGTACCAACCCGAAAAAGAATAACCTCCAAAAAACAAGCGGTCAGGTGGCCAAAGAGCAGCAGGCGGCTGAGCGCCACATCCAGGAGATCCGGAAGCACACGGAGGAGGGGTCAGGGACATGGGAGGGGCGATCGAGGCTGGGTGCGTCAGGTAAGTGGTTGTGATAACGTCATGGTGGTTGTAATAACCATGAAGTTACCCACAAAAGCCATGGAGTTGTAAGTCTCCGTTTAGTGGGTAACCAGGCTTGCTATCCAATTACCTGACGTACACCCCTTTGAGTAGGGCAGACGTGAGATGTGGTGAGGAATCCGGCGCTTGAGATTGCCGCTAATGGAGCAGTTGGATAGGATGTACATAGATCATTCTAGTCCATTGTCGTGCTGTAGAGTTTCCACTAGCTAGTAGCATTTTGCTGCAGGCTCTTCTGCAATGCGATGCCGCATCAAGCGAGCATGTGCCTTCCATGGTTACGTTGCAGTGGAACCCGGGTTAATAAACCAATCGGAAAAATTGGGGGTGCCTGTCACCCACAGAAGTGAAGGATTCCTGCTGAAAAGGGGCACCATCTATCAACCAGGGGGTGTATCCGGGTTCATGTATATTCGGCTGAAAGTGGTGTTGGGAAGCCACGAGGCCAATCACGTCATGATTCGAGAACTCACGGATGGCAACTTTTAGTTTGACAAAAGTCTGCTTTGCATCGCTCAGTTGCTGCAAGCTGCTCGTTTGTTCGTGGTTTCCGTGTTTAGTGTTTTCTGACACGGGAGTTCCACGCCAATCTGCTGTTCCCACTTTGCAAGAGGGTTCCACCACCCCCACACCGCTACTTGTGTACTTACCCTTTGTGGGGTGGCTACATCTGCAGAATGGTTATACGTCTGGATTGGTTGTTTGGAAGTTAGGGGTAGCTTCCCATTTACCCTCTAGAAGAACAAGGGGTTCAAATTTCCAACCACCAATTCAAACCACCAATTAGGGGTTGCCTGACAGAACCTCTCAGATTTTTGCACCCTTCAGATCCCGCACTTCTCGGTTTTCGGATGCCAGGAGCAGCTCCAGTCGGAGCGGGAAGTCTCTGACAGTGTGAGGCGTGTGCTGGCCTCAATGACCAGTCTGCCTTTGGCTGACCCACAGGCCAGACTATTATCAGGTACCCCTTTGGTGTTTTGGTTGGGTGGTTTGGTTTGGTGGTTTGGTTCGGTGGCTTGGCGGGTTTCAGCCCCAGACCTTTTGGACGCAGAGAAGGCATCTTGTAGCGTCCAAACTAGCGACCCAAGCCACTGGGGGTAAGGTCATAGTCGAAAGCCCGCCCGGTAGAGGTAGCGTACATTCCGCATTTCACTCGAGTCTGACATCCTTCTGACTGGGCAAGAGGTGTTGAGATATTTAAAGTGTTGGCGTGCTTTGCTGACTTCTCTTTTGCGACGTGGCTTTGCAGATTGGTGGCTTTTTCGATATCCGTTCGCAGCTGTGGCTTCAAAGTGAAATGACCAAGATACTTGGGCTCGCCAGCCTTGTAAGGTGCAGGCTGGCCGTAAAAACAATATGCCCCACGAAGCCAGGTGTTTGGCGACGGTTTCAAGGCGCAACCTCACGTGAGAGCATATCAAGCAGCTGCTAAGCACTCAGCTTCAATCTGCATGCCCTCCATCGGCTGCATGCGCTGATGAATTGGCCCCCTGGCTTCGGCAAAGCGCCTTCGTGTCGGGTGGGCGCTCGGTGACCTGAGCAGATGGCCGCAACCGACCGGTTGAGGACACTGCCGTGAGCGTGTGCAGATGGCCTCAAATCGGAAAGCCAACGTATTTCATATTTGGTTATATCTTCATGAGGGCTCATTGGCATCCAAATGGGGCTTTGCTTGCTGCATTGTGCCATCGGAGTGTACTTCTCCATGCAGGCAGGATAGCATGTCACCATAGCAAATGACAGCGGGGCTCACACCACTGTGCTCAATGCATAGCAGCAACATCGCTGGGAGGCAAATGTTTAGTGCGCAGATTTTGGCAGATGTTTGTTTTAGAGCAGCGATGCTTTTACCCAACATCGAACAGCCGTAATTTGACTTGTCAGTGTCGTTCTTTTGTGTGACGTCATGCCGAGGAAGGCGGCATCCGATTCCCATCAAGAGACTGTCCGTCCACGATTGCCTTGCCGGCCAAGATTGAATGCTGTGCACACCATGGTCCATCCACTCGAAAGGTGCCACTGTCATCTACTGATCGTCAAACAAGCTTTTTGCCTTGGAGGCTCACAGGGTTACCAGTGGATGCACCCTTCGGCCATGATCCTCAATGGTTTTGACGAGGCTTCCCTTGATCCTGCTGTTGCTTGCCAGGCGGGGGGCCACGCCCCAGATATCAGTGTGATGTTTAAAGGTTGGATCCCCAAAATGGCTTCGTGTTTTTTCTTCTTGCGTTTTCCTTTCAAATCGCAAGAAGGGGGGCCACCAAATTAAGACGCACACATACGCAACAGATGACTTTGATAATTTACTGCCTGCGGTCCCGCCTCGTGGCTTTGTAGTGCCAGGCTGACGCAGTTGTCGGGCGTTGCCGGCAGCAACTGGAGCTTGCTAACCCTCTGTGAGGAAGGGGACCTCCCTGGCTCAGAGAATGGGGACGCACCTCGGCTAGCTGGGGAAGGGAGGCCAACGGAGGTGACGGAGGTGGGGCGTCGCCCAGAGCGTTTCAAACCAAAGCCATCTGCTCGAAACAACATTGCTCCAATTCCAAAAATTGTGGGTCAGTCCCAGGCTTCAAGACTAGGGCCCTCCATATTCGCCCAAGGGTCTTGAAAGCGGACGTGTAACCACGTGACGTCAATGCCGCCTTGGTGAAAGGTCTCAATTACTTGTGCTTCTGCAGTCATACTTGGTTTCAACAAAGTCGGCTTTTCACCGCCAATGGGCCAGTTTCAATGTGTCGCCTATGTTTCTTCTATTGTGGCCTCATTTCATATCTCCTGCTTCTCGCAGTGTCGTGTCAGGGGCTGACCTCAAAGAGTGGAGCTCTTTCCTTTCCGACACCATCCGATTCCATCAATTACATCAGCACTAGTGTTCTCGTTGATGATTGGCCGTGCCCAGATGAAAGTGCAGAGGCTTGACTCTGGGTGCTTTCCCCTTGGACCCGTACGAAGGACAACGACCTCTCAGATATTGACAGCACGAGCGAGGACGCTGGTATTGCCAGCGGGGGGAGGGGTGGGTGGGGGGAAGAAATGAAGCATGTGGAAGGGGCGCCTGCCACCAGTGAAAAGGCACAACCCCGCAGGGAATGGTACCTCGTTCTACGGACATAACTCTGGGCTGCCAGAACTTTGCTTTGGCGCGCGTTTGCTCGCCTTCAGGATTCGCATAAACCTCGTTGGGTCCGTTGACATTGTCTTAGTTGCTCGTGCTTCTTGGCTCTCCAACAGTGCCTCCAGCTCACACCGCCCCACTTCCAAAGCAGTTGCCGGCATGCAAATCAGCCAATGCATTACTGAAAGCAGTGGCAAGACTAAAGCAGGTATTGGCAATTCTCATGTGTATTGGCAATAACTATTGGCAATATAGAACTGACTATTGGCAATGCGTCAGATCAGATCTGAATTGGGAATCCCCAAGTGTGCACGGGCAAGACTTCAAGACCAAATTGTGCATTCCGGATGCCAGATTTGGTCTCGCCCAACTCGAGCCCATTTGCAAATCCGACAAAAGAAAAACTTGTGGAAATCTTGGACTGTTGGGACTGTCTAGCCAAGCCGGAACTGTCGAAACCAACCCGAAGAAAAAGAAGCTTCCAGCGCCAAGCAGTCGGCAGTTTTTGCGGGACTGCCCTAAATTGGCACTCCGTTGTCAAATGTGGAGGTCGGCCCATTTTGCACAGTAGCTCCTAGGTGTAACGCATTCACAGGGCAGAATGCGGCCAGGAAGGCAGCCACGACGTCACCTGTCTTGGTGCTTTCTTTCGGGAGCCTGACCGCGGTGAGCTCTCCTGGGACCAGGCACAGGCTGCAGCCATGGCTTTTCTGTGAATGACTAGAGCCAGTGCGCGTGGGCATTCCAAAATGGGCGCCTGGCCAATCAAACGATGTCGCTTGACATGTCAATATGTCGTTTGAAGTTGCGAAGCTTGCACGCTTCAGCAGCCCGAGCAAGTGGAAGCCGATCGCCTTTTTTTGAGCGCATTTTACCGAATGCCCTCTTTCACAAGTTGCCACAAGCACGACAAGCATGTGCAATTGGGTATGCAGGGTTGCTTCTTTGCTATGACTCACAATCCTCCTTCGCAGTGCTACCAGCACAAGCTTTTTGACCAGCTGCGGCAAAAGCAGCTGGCTTTCAAGTTTCAAGCACGCTGCGATGCGTACGGCTATGAAATTCACCCCCCCCCCCAGTTAAAGACCATTACGGGCAAAGTGTTGAGAGCCAATGGCAGGAAAACGAGGTTGTGCGCTTGAACCACTCGCAGTATGTAGCTTCAAGGTCGGAGAGAACATGGGACCCATAATGAACCTGCAGGGGTGGCCCATTTTTTGCCTTGCGCACCGTGCCAGGTTGTGCAGCCACTTGGCCGAACCAGCAGCACTGGAAGATATCCCTGGTTTGACCTACCGATGGTGTTCTTGGATCCCTCTGAGGCTTCAACTGAGGCAACCGACCCCTTTGCCGGCTTCGGAAGTGCTATCCTTGCTGCACGCTCAGGAGTTGAAGGTATACTTTTCCAGCTGAAGCATGTTTTAAAGGAACCTGAATACAACAAGCTCATACAGACGTGCCGGTCTTGCGAAGAAAGTTCTCTTTGTCACAGGCCCCTTAGAGCCGGTACAAGGTGAGGTGGGGGGTCTCGCTCATGTTGCCCGTTCCGTGGACATGCCTTTCTGTTTTGCGTACT
>CAUJNA010000361.1:22500-35000 GCA_963377175.1 Effrenium voratum | reverse complement strand
TCCAGCCGGGTGCCACCGATCCTGGACACGTTGCTGCTGATTGTGATGGTGGCCTTTTCCATTATCATAAATCCTTTGACAGCTTTGGCGTTGTACGTGATGCCTTTCTCCGAAGGCCCGGATGTGGCTGAGGGCTGAGGCACTGTTTTTTGCAATGTCAATGTGTTTGGGATTAGTTTGGTGTGTGGCGCGAGGCTGCCACTGCTTTCGCGAGCATTCACGAGACGCTCTCCTGCCATTAAATGCTGCGCAGGCGTTGACCTCTTTGACGGCGCCTGTATGCGTGCTGCTTACTGCGCCCCAAATACGGATGCCTGGGACTGAGCTTGGGAGACCGGCACAGGGCGCTTGCATCCAAAATGGACAAGGCAGTTGCTTGATGAGTGCATATGGGCGTGTCCTTTTTTTTTTTGGAGGGGGACCCCGAACATGGGTGGGCTTTCCTGTTGGTTTCGCTTTGAAAACCGCCCACAAAGGAACACAAAGACGAGTAGTCCGAGTGTTTTGCGGATCCAGTCTCCGATGGTGCAGGCCCACGGGTGTGCCCAAATTGCATGAAGGGGGACGGCTGAGTCATTTCAAGCGAGCCGGCTGAGTCATGATGCCTATTTTGAGCAATGGACGACACTGCATCGTGCAACTCCTGCGTTTGGGCGCAGCTTGCAAGCTCACCTTCATTTCCAGCGACCTGAGGTTGGAGTTACCATCTTCAGTAACTGGGGCCCACTCCAGTCCTCGGTGTGGGCACTGTCGCTTGGCAGCCGTCTCCATGCAAAGACTTTAGGGGTGATCTTGCAAGGGGTTTCAAACCTAGAGGAGTCATTGAAACTGACTGGCACTATTGGAACCTCTTGAAGACGCTATGGCGTATTTTAATGCAGCAGCCTGCTGCATTGAAATTTGATGGGCATCGATTGGCTTCCAGAAGCCACTGCCAAAAAATGTTCAGACGGACGGCGGCTAGCTTGGTGATATGAATCCATACCAGCGGGCAAGCAGCCAGTCAGAGCATTAACCGAATTCCAACATTAAGCCATTGTACACTTGTGCGAACTGGGCAGGCTATAGCGAACAATGACCTAAAACTGCCGGCAGAGCGCATTTTCTCACATTTGCGCGGGATGAGGTGGGGCTGTCTTTTTTGTGAGGGTGCCCATTCGCTTGGGTTAAAGGAGAGTGGGGAACATACCGACGATCAATCTAAAAAAAACAACAACAAAAAAAACAAGATTTGGGGAACCAAAGGCAGGCCAAAGGGAAACCACCCGTTTTGGGGTTAAAGGAGGTTGGGGGACATACAACCGAGCGCTCTTAAAGAACAACACAGTTTTGGGGAGCCAAAGGGAGGCCAACGAGAAACCACCCATTTTTGGGGTAAAGAATCCTATACAGTAAGCCACCCAGGTGCGTCTGCGTCATGACTGCCTTCATCCTCTGGTGCGTCTCCAAGATACCGCCCTTGCGCATTGACAAGGGCTGGCCTGCGCCTCGGCAAAGTGGGCTCGGGAGTTCAAAGAACCACGCTACGTTGAAGAGTTCCTTGAGGGATATTTGGAGCCTCTGTTGAAGCAGATGTTTATGCTTTCAGAATGTTCGTATGCGGCATCTCGTGGCTCAGCCCCCACACAATGAGCAGTGGTCAGTCTGGGTCGTCTGCCTGGTTTGAATGCGGGTGCCAGATTAGTTGGCTAGAAGCCTTATTCCCGAACTTATTCCCTTCCGATCGTTCAACTTGTGGCCTTGCGCGGAGCTCAAGTGCATCCGCAGGTAGGTCCTCGCGGGCCTTTGTGTTTCCGTCGCACACTGATCACATGCAATTTGACTTGTTGGTTGCTCCAATTCATGCGCTGGCAGGAGCAGGAAGGGGGGGATAAATCTAGATTGAAACACGCTCTCTGGCGCACCCCTATTTCAATATGTTCTTGGATTTTCAATCAACTTAGTAGGTTATAGCTTCATGACCATGCTTACAAGGGGACCAACCCCAGTTGCCCGAACAAGAGCCATGGGTATAGTTATAGCCTACTAAGTGCTTTTAACATCCAGGTTCAAACCCGGAACCTAGTTATGACCATGGACTAAGTTGGTCAAACATCCACGTTCAAGCCGCAGGCAAGGTCTGGCCCCTCATCAGATCATGAGGCACCCCGCGTGGCGCAGTTGATGATGAGCCTGCGGGCCGTGGTGACCCGCGCCAGCGTAGTGCAGCTACTGATCATCGTGATAGTGACCGGTGTCTTGCCTTAACGGGGCGGAGGGGTTGGCATTCCCTGCAAATTCATGTTGTTTGTGTCTGTTTCAAAACAACGCCCAAAATGGATCTCGGTTATCCTTCTGGTTCCCTTGAAAACCGCCAAAAAGGAGCACCTCTTTGTCGCCCCAGTCTTCCTAGATGTCGCCTGAGCGAAATGGGGTCAGGTGCTTTCATTGCCCAGCTGGACGAGAATCCGGAGCGCACAGAGCAGTGCGAGGCGTACATCCGACACTTACCTGAGCCAGTTTCTGGCTACCATACCAAGGATTATGTTGGGTTTCCCCAATCCCGCCCTCCGGATTCCGAAAGTTGTTCATTTGAACATGACTCCACAAATTGGTGTTCATTGCCATCAAACTTTGAGTGCTGCGTGAAGCCTCCCTATATGGCATGTGTTTTTTTCCCCCATTTTTCCTCCGCAGTGGACTATCCCATTGGACTACCCGCAGCCGGCCAAATCAGTAACAAAGATACTCAAGTGACCCGCTGACATAGCTGGCAACACTCCAAGTCTTGTGTGGCTTTACGTCTCAGGAAAGCACATGGCCTTCGAGAACGGTGAAGCTTGCCTCGTCAACATACACTGCCATGACCGACTTGAAGGGCCGACTAGCTGTAGTGAAGCAGCCTCGGGCAGCTCTGATACCAATCACCTTGGTTTGCTGAGTTTTTGTTTACTGCTAAGTAACTGCTCTTTGGGTTGCGTGGGCATAGGGGCAGGGTACCTAGTAAGTGGTTAGTAAGCCTGGCGTTAATCCACGTAGGAGACTTACATCCATGGTAAGGTGGGTTAAAACCGAATTATAACCATGGTTGTACCCACTTACTTCACATACCCGATCGCCTCTTTAAGTGGGCTGACACTTCTGGCCCTCCAGTGCATATTCGGCGAGTGTGGAGCTTCCCGGCAGGACTACTACCACGGCTATCCGTGGTGGACAGCTGCGTACTTTGACAGTGCCCAGCCCGAAAGTCGTGGGATTGTTCCCTCATGCCTTGGCCATGAATACATGGTGATGTTTCTCCACGGGTTTCTCCGCTGATGGGGGTTTGGTTTGGGAGTCTGGTGGCCTTTAAGTTTTTGTCAATTGCCTGGCATGACAGGCTGAACGTGCCATCAGCTGCCTGGCTTTGAGGCTACTTCACTGATCAAGAGCGCGCATGGGTGAACTCCAGTATGCCGGGCCTACCACTGTTCAGGCACGTAGAGAGCACGATGGGCTTGAGACGCGAACACGGAACGGCGTTTCCATAAGGAACCTGACAATAAGTACACATTGAGAGACATGCCGATCTCAGCGCTGACTTCGGACTCCCACAAAGTTGAAGCAACCATGGGAAAAGCAGGTGGGGTGCAGGTGGGGTCTTCGGGCAAACCACCCTGCATCAGTAGAGTTAGCTTCCAAACGTGGAGGCCGCCATCGGGGCGGCTCAGGGCATGCAGCCATGTCGTATGGGGTGGATTGGGTTGGTTTCATTTCGCATTTGCTGGGCCTCCAACTTGCAAGCAGTGCTATCGCTTTCTCGGTGCAACCGGGGCAGGAAGCTGATTGAGGGCGAGGAGCTCGAGCCTCAGAAGTCCAGGCAGGGTCGGCGGGGCTGCAGCGCTTCAGACGCAGCAGGCGTGAGGCTGTGGTTTCTTTCCCGTGTCAGCCCAATTATTGTAAACGCTTCGCGTTGCCTGCCTCGGCCAGAATGCATTTGGCTGGCTTTGAGGTACTGTGTTTTGGTTTGCTGAGTGTGAGCTGGTTCTGGTGGGCTGGGCTTTCTGGGAGCAATTGGGATGGGGAATTTTGACCGATTTCTGGACTTTGACCGATTTTTTGGACCGGTTTCTAGGGTAGATTTGACCGGTTTCTAGGGTAGATTGACCGGTTTTCAAGGGGAGTTGAGCAGGGAGAAAATTGCGCACGGTTTCTCAGACACGGCTGGGCGTAGGTTTGGGCTGCGCTTACGGGCCATGTTGTGTGTGTGTGTGTGCTGGTCTTGATCACTTTTCTGCGATGCCAGCCGATGTTGCGGTGCGACCAGCGCGAAGACAACCCAGGCAAAAAGGCAAAAGGGGAGCAACAAGCCCCTGCCGGGAAGCGGTCAGACCCTCTCAGGCCCTTTCGGGACCTTCCCAAACCCCATCCCCAACCTTTCCGACCCATGTCGTTCAACCCAAACTCATGCTCCAGCTGCCGAGACATAGTTGCTCACGCCTGCAAACACACACATGCGTGTTTACCGGGGCTGTTTTCGAGCTGTGTGGCCAGCTCGATCCTTCATACGAAGCGCTGTCAACCCCCCCTTCATTGACCCAACATGTTGCTGACAGTAGCAGGTTGCAGTCACTGATGTGTTTGTGCTCCGCGCTTCGTAGGGTCTCCACTGCTTGAGCTGAACATTAATGAGCCAATTTTGAAGCGAGCGCCCACCGATATTGGGAACCAATACCTTCACCAGGTGTGTCCCAAGCTACAGGACTCCTGAAAAAGCTTAGTTTGGCTGGACAGCTTCCAGCGTGGAAGTCCAGCGAAAGATCGCACAGCAGCGCCTGAAGATTCGAGACCCCTTCTTGTTGGTGGTGAGTCAACAACGGAGGCACTTTGGGTGAACTCAACATGTTTCGGGGAAATGGCACAGGGAGGGTGCCACGTTTTTGTTTCTGTTTGCATAACATGGCAATAGGGAGAGGCCTAGATCGTTTTATTGGCCTGTTCAATGTAAAACGTCATGACGCATCCTTTGCAGGATAGCCTCCACCATGGTACACCTGAACCAGATCCTGGTCTCCTTGCAGCAGCTTGGAAAGACAGCCACCCCGATCTCTCATTGTTTGCGGGTTCAACATTGAACATGTTGGCAATGGGGGCCCAAGCTGCGGTGCTTTTTATAATAGCAGCCACAGGACATGCAGAGAAGTTGTCAGTTGCACATGGATAGCGCTTGGCTGGCTAAGGAAGAACATCCTTCGCAAGATCTCGGCTGGATTGGGCTCTACGACAGTGGGTGCCTTCCTGACCCTCACCTTGCAGCTTGTTCATAATTGAGGCCCGCAAAACTTGGTTGTGCTTGTCAAGCCTGTCAACCATGCAGCAACTTGCCCAAGGTTTGTCTAAGCATTCGCAGCCTGCGTGTGCATTCGGTGCCAGCTCTGGACAGCCAAGGCTTGTGTCCCTGATTCTGAACCCTTTCTTCCATGGCCTGTTTCTTTGGACGCTGTCACTCATTGGCCCTGTCATCTCCCTCTTTATTGTCGGCAGCATTGTGCAGTACAGAGTCTTTGCGCCTATCACGGGCCAGCAGCCTGGCTGGAAACATGTGTGTGTGTGATGCATGTTTTGACTGGGTTTGTTAACATGCCGGTGGGTGAATACACTTTTCAGGACATTTGGCGAGATTAGTTATTTAATGCTTGAAACATGCGCACCCTCCTTTTCATTTGTTGAGCCTCGTTATGCAACCCGCAGCTCTAGCAGGAAGCATTCGAGAGCAGAGCCCGACATGCAGTCCAAGACGACTTCTGACCTTTGACCCGTGGTTTTTTTGAGAGCCACATTTTCAGCCAAGCACTTGCAACCACGAGACTTGTCAACATCTTTGGAAGGCATGGAATTGGCAGTCCGACGGGAATCATTTAAGGGCAACCGAATACTCGAAGGCTTTCTACCAAAGAAGCGAAAACTGACTGCGCCCGAGGACTTATGCCTGGGGCTTGTTCCCATGGCCTTCGCAGGACAGTCAAGCGGTTTGGGTTGCACTGAATCTGAGTGATGTAAATTAAATGTGTGACTTGGGGGTTGGGGGGGGGGAGAGTCGTTTTGCTCGAAGTTCTTTTATCGTCCAAACTTTTGGCTCGTTCTGGTCCTAGTTCTGGTGTGGCCCGAAAGCTGTTGTGCTCAGAGTCTGCTAGTTCTGCTAGTTGGCTGCTGTGGGTGGAGTTGATTGATTGAATGACTGCCTGGTTGTCAGGTTGAGTGACTACGCCCAAAGCGAGAATCCACTAGGACCAACATGATTCAGGAATTGTTGTTGGAAAAAGATGGGTCAAATATTATATAGCACCAGAATGAGATGGCACCAGAAATACGTTATGAATGTGCCTATCCAATTCGATGGTTTTGACCGCGGCCTATTTTGAGGCATGGCTCATGGTAGATGATCCTGCAGGCCTCCCCCTCTCGAATGAGCGAAGGATACCTTCGGGTCAGAGTGATGCTGGCGGGCTCTTATTTCTCGCTTGGCCGTTGCACACGTTTGATGCAGGCACTGGGGACGTCATATGCTACTGTGCTGACCCATGTTCGCGACTTTCGCACGAAGCGTGCAATTCCTGGCTTTGAAGTGCACGCTTCAGAGCGGTCGAGCTTACACCACCTCCTTTGCCAGGAGAATTGGTCCCGCTTCGTCATCGCAATGTTCACTTGAGCCTTGGGCAGCAGAACTTGTTTTTTTTGATGATTGAGTGTGCAGCCATGTGTCATCTCTCCACATGAGCTCAGCTGAGTGCTGGTGAGGCGGAATTGTGATTGTCCTCTTCTATCACCACCTGCATTCTGTGTCCCACACCTTTTACGCCAGAAGCCGTGCCCTCAGTCACGTGCTCGTTCTTGGTGGGGGATGGTTGGGTGGCCTCAAAAGAAAGGGAAGCGAGAAACGGACCCGCACCCGCGTCGCCCGTCCGAATCGCGCCAGTGGTTTTGCCAAACATTTTGGGTTACCAAACGGCCTTGGGCCCCTGATTACACGTGAGCCACAATCAAAACCCGGGTAGATGAAGATTTGTAAGGGATCATCCCAAACATAAATGGGTGCAGCCGCCTTTTTGATTATTTGCGTGGCTATGGCTAGACCATTTTTACATATCAGGTTTGAATTCTGACTCACGTAGGCTTGCGAAGAACATGCGAGCCGCATGGACCAGGTCCCTTTCGAGAGATTGAAAGAGCTCAAGCCGATGGTTCGGGGCGAAGAAGCCGAGGTTTGCAGAAGGCCTACTTTCAGGGCGGTCAAGACTGGCAGTGGCCAGGGCCCCGGAAGGCCACGATTTCAGCCAATACGATTGCTACAGATTTCAGATCCCTCCAGCGCCCACATGATTTTTTCCTTTTTGCCCGGGGCATGTTCAGCCACCATGAGCTTATATGGAGACATGGAAGGATTTGTGCGTGCTCAGTTTATGGTAGTTTGTGGGATGCAAAGCGGCCGTTTCCCTCAGGACTGACGACCATTGGGAGAAACAAAGTACTGGCCCGGTTTCTGAAAGAGAAAGAATCCATTTGCTTGCCCCCAAAAAAGACAGGTGCACTTTCAAATATGTCTCAGAATAGGGGACGCCTTTGTGATCTCTTACCACAAGGAACTCAAATCTTACAGCTTTTTTAGTTAGTATTCTTTATTTTATTTTTTGCTTCCTGACTTTGCCCACTTGCTTGCTGAGGGCGGATGTGCGCGACAATCCTTACCTGCCGTTCTTGCTCTTCACCGGCACGGTCACAGATTTTAGGCGCCCTGAGGATGTCATTCCGAATCTCGGATCATTGGCGTAGTGCCACCGTCTAAAAACAGTTAAGTTCCCTGGGCGGGAACTTGGATAGCCACAATGCAACCCCTTGCCGCGACTATTGGCGCATTGTGGCATATCAATTGCAATGGTACACATGATTGCCGCATTCAAAATATGTCGGCAACAGATTGCAGGCGCTTGAGCCTAGTAATGCGACCATGCGTCACAACCAGAGTTCCTGCAACAAGTTGATTTGTTTGGCATATAGTTTGGAAGCAACTGCCCAGATCCGAACAAAAAGGGATATGCTGGTTTCACGTGCAAGAGGGCCTGGCAAAATGCAATAGCGACGGCCTCAGGATAACGGAGATCTTCATGAGCCCGCTCCACACAGGCGGCTTGAGCAGCAAGAATTGGCAGGGAACGGGGGGAGGGGGGTTTTTCCGGGATCCGGGATGGCTGTTGTTGGGGTATCCCCACCCCCTTAAAAATGGAATTGGGGGAGGGGGGTGACCAATGGAATTCTATGTCTGGCTCCATTTTCCCTTTTGTGGCGAAGACTAGATAAATGGACTTGGGGACCCCCCACCCCCCCTCCCCCTTATGGGGGATGGCTGTGCTTGCCGAGGCAGCGACAAGACAGGCTATGTCTACACCCCAGGCTGGCGCAGCTTGTCGAAGTCTGCCGCGTTGGCGGCGGCGGCCAGCGACGCCTTCATCATCGGCGCCTTGCAGAGAGCTTCTCTTGGGGGGTGGGGTCAGTGGGGTGAGAGGAGGGTGGGGTGAGGGGGGGAGATCCAGTCTCCAAGAGGAACCAGGCGCCTTAAAGGGATACAAAGTGTCGAAGGAACGACTAATGACCCGGGCTAGGCTGGTGAAGCGGATCCTGAAAGGGGTCATCTTGCTTCGATAGGCAATGAGGCAATGGCTGCGAACTAAAATCCTGAGGGACTTAGATTGTGGCAGCTGGACGTTTGTCGGCGATGGCAACCCGTGGCTTTTGGCACTGGGCAGAAGGTGTCCAGCCTGCCCAAGTCAAATCATTTATTGCCACACTGTTTGCCAACCATGGCAGACGGGGACTTGAAGATTGCAGAACAAGAGTGCCACATAATCACCAACGCCTGCATGGAAAATATGTGTATTTGTTTCATTTGCCCCGCGCTCGTTTCATTTGGATTTGAGGCTTACTGTGCTACAGTGCTATTGTGCGTTCAATTCACCCAGGCATGATAGGCTTGACTCTTCCACTCAAATGTGCTTAGGCTAAGTAGGAAGCATGCTCCGATGCCCCGCTCAGAACAACTGCATGTTGACAGCGAACGATGTTGTTTGCTCTAGATAGAGTTTGAAGACGAATGGTCCTGTGAAGGTTATGGAGCTTCTGTTGCAAGGACCGTCCAGGATATGGCTTTGTTTTCTGCCAGGGGGACCCCTTGGCTTCGTTTTGAAACCACCAACGAAAACATGAATACCCTCAACAGAAGACAGGCCCATATGGCTTGGGCAGAGAACTTGCCTCCCAAGCTCCCAGGCATGCTGGACCGAGCGCGGTGCCCCTTACACGGGGCTTCACTGAAGATCTACCTGGACAGCCTCGGTGAAGTTGTTGTGTTCGGGACCCCTTCAAGGTTTGTGCGCGCGGATGCTAAAGTTTGGCTTTGTGTCCAGAAGTGAGGACCTGTCCGGGAAGAGTCCGAATTCGTGAGGTCCTGTCAGAAGCAAGGCGCCAAGTTGCAAGTTCCGAATTTCCACGGCGCAAGTCATTCCCAGAAATGATGGCACACCTGACGTCAAGTTGCAAGTTGAATGACAATTCCATTGCCGAGTGGTTTCAGACCAGCCTTGGGTTTGCGGCGGGAATGCCCCCCAGGGAGGCGACAGGATGCGATGGGGCGATGTCAGGTACCGTTTCTGGCTGGAGTTTCTGAACTTACGCATGGGGGACTACATCCTCTTCGAGCGCAGGCCCTTGCACCTGGTGGCGAAAATCAGCCAATACAGGCGACGGAGGGCGTGATGTTCGATTTTCGGCGTGATCCGTGTGGATCTGTCGCGAAAAATCAGCTGCTTTGGATTCCCTGATTGCAAGCTGTTGGTCCAATTTGCTGAACCGAATGCCCCAGATTGTTGCATTTTTTTACATTGGAGCATGTCAGAAATCCCAGTCGAGATGACTACAGCTTTGGCGCTGTTGAAGGAGCTATGCGAGGGATCAGGATGGATCGGGCAAGTACCAAGTCCACGACTTGCGTTTGAGGTCAGAAAGCCCCAGCTTCCGGCTTGAATGTGCACAGGTGCTTGTCTGACAAGCCCTTCTTCCTCTATGGCATCATCCCCATTTGCCTACAGACCTTCGGGCTGGCAGCTTGGGCTTCAATTTGGCGTGAGGGCTGGATGGTCCCTGCGTTTGTTTCTTGAGGGCAAGCCTTGGATGTCATGTCTTCTTGACTGATGGCAGGTACACGGACCAAATGGGCAACTTAAGCTGGATAAACCGCCTTGCTAAATGCAACTGAGACTCAAGTTGGACATTCTCGCAGCTTGTTGCTACCCGTGGCTCAGCAAAAGGCTCTGGAAAGAGCAGCCGAGTTTCCACCACACTGGCTGTTGGATTCAAGGCAGGATGTATCAAGAGCTCGCACCGGGGGGGGGGAACGCAAAATGTAGGCGCAAACGCACTGCAGCCGTGAATTGCAGAGTTCGGCAAAGCGTCTCCCACACAGCAAGTATGTAGCCCAAGACCACACCAGCCCACACGCATTCGGCTTTGCTCGGGACGCCACCCTTCTGCCCAGACAGCGTGCCTGGTGTCCTTCCTGCTGTCCTCGGATACCAGCAAGTGCCAGCAGTCCAAAAGCTGGTATTTGGCGCTTCGGCAGCAAGAAGTGGCGGGAATGCTGGAAACGCGGAGCGCAACCCGGGAAGGCGGGGGTCACTGCTCAACCCTGGATTTGGGATCATGCTTCATGTTTCTGTGGCATTCACATTTGCAACGCAATTGTAGCAGCAATACGATTGAGGCTCGGCGTGGGGATGCAACCTGTCTATTCGTGACATCACTCCCATTTTACAAATCAATGCTCACCCCGTGTTTAGTTAAGGTGTATGAGCAGGATTGGTATAAGGTGGCCTTGTTGTGCCGGAACTAGTTGAACAGATTGTGACCTTCAAGGTTTTGCGCAGTTTTGCTCTACGCAACGATGCTGCTCCTGTGGTCAGCGTGATTGTGATTGGGAGGGTGCTTGAATGCAGAGGTGAATGCTGGGCCCCATGCTGCTAGCAGGGTGAAAAGGAAAGGCACATCAAACGAAGGCCATCAGCTATGCAGTTTTTGCCTGCACACGCCGGCATAGCGGCTTGCAAAGTCACCAGCTACAGGTGTGGGCCTTACTACTGAGCTCCATGATATCCATGAGTTTCTTCGCCGGCCGCGGCATGCTGGTGCGAGCCTCAATTGGGCAACATGGGGCAATGGCCGTGAGACACGCGACGATCATCCTGGTGCTTCGTGGCCACGCTTTCGGGTTTTCTGGCATTTGCAAACTAATGTCTTCGTTTTGCTTGTAACGTAGGAGCTTCAGTGCCTACATGCCTCGCTCACATTGCAGGAGATCTTTCTTCACTCGCCAGCCATTAGACACTTGCACATGGCAGCCTGGCTGGAATCGGCAAGTTGGGCACGCACGGGGGAGGGCAGCATTGGGCAGATCCCCCCTCCCTTGGACATGGCGTTGTGCCCACACGGTTGCACTTATTGCTTGGCTTTCACGTGTGGTTCCAGTTTTGCCGCGGTAGTCAGCGCCAAGTGCTGAGAGCTTTATGGTTTCTCCTCGTTGTTTTTTTGAGACCTGTTCCAGGATCTCGGAGGTCGGATGTCGATCATGTCCTACTGTGGAGCAGGGTTTCTCCCACTTGGGCATTTGAGATGTATTTCGGTGGGCCATTTTTTAGGGCCCCCCCCAAAATGATGGCGTTCCGGTTCGTTTCCCTTTAACACCACGAACTGGTGGCACCCTCCAACAACCATTTGCAGCTGACCGTAAAGGCATGCAGGCAGGCCGCGAGTGACGGCCATGAAGGACCCACAAAGCGAATCGACCAGAACCATTTAGTTTCCCCTTTTTGGTACAGTTTTCGTCATGGCCCCAAAAGGTCAACCCTCTACTTCCGGGTCCTAGCAACTGAGAGATCCACATGTTATGCACTTTGGGGCAGGGCTTAGGCGCATCGAACTCTCAAGTGTTTTGGCAGAGGCCCTTCGGTACTACCACATTGCTGAGAAGGCGCCGCACGAGAGGGATGAGGGCCTTGAGGGTGAGGACACGGAAGTGCTGCAAGAAAGGACAGCCACATGTCATGCTTGTTATACACATGATATACTGTATATATATATATATATACATACAAATATTTGTATATATGTATATATTATATTTGCAACGCATTTTGCAACAATCTCATTTCAATGCAGGAACCTCTCAAACTGTCAGGTATGCGTTCACAACCACAGAATCATTGTGACCTGTCCTTAGCTCGCGCAGGGGCCCAGCTTGATGTATGTGACGGACGGCGGGGTGCAGGACCCTCAGGGCCCCACAACCCCTTCTGCAACTGGCCATTGACAAGGTTCGGAGATGTCGCTTGGCACAGGCTCTCAGGCAGCTCATGTGAGTAAGGGGGTCCTCAAAAGGAGTAGGTTCATCTATATGATGGACCCGGTCCGGGACAGCAAAAACTATGTCCAGGACTGCA
>CAUJNA010000361.1:0-20000 GCA_963377175.1 Effrenium voratum | reverse complement strand
TGCTGTGTGGAAGGAGCCCGTGATTTAGACATGGCGTCAAGTATCATAAAGTGCATGGCCAAAGCACTTGATTGCTGGAAGTCGCCGTGGATGCAGAACCACCCCCATGTTATCATGTTTGACCCCCCACCAATTCCAGGACCAACGTCCACAGCCAGGATGCATGACAGGGATCTTTGGTCAGGCGCGCATAGCAAGTGCCAGCCAGGGCAATCACTACAAAGCAACCTGCGAACCGCCACGAGTTTCTTTTTCCACCATAAACTAGTTTCCGAAAGCAAGGCAAACAAGGCAAACAAGTGGCCTTCTCTATCATATTTGCTTTTCTGATATATATATATATATATATGGTTCTTGTTTTGGTACTGGCCCGTGCAACTTTCTCACTAGACCTCGCAGTTTCTTAAGCAGGTAGACTGGCACAGGTCTATGAGCATGTTGGGCTTTGTCGTGTCTTTCGGGGCGTTTTTGGAGATGATCAGTCGTTTGGACTTGCACTGTAGGCTCGCAGTTGGGAAACACTTCTGCATATTATGCATCTTGAGAAGGGCTGTTAGTGGCGGAGTCAAAGGTTGAGAAAAAGGAAAACAGCTCGCTGGAAGATAGCTCGGGAGGTCTTGCTTTCATTCGGGGCGTTCTCGAAAATGGGCGTGCCTTTTTTGAGGATACGTACTGTTTTCCTTTTGGAGTGGTTTTAAAGCGAAACCCTAACGCCCCCAATTTGGGGAGACACCCATGCTGCATGTGTTTGGTGGCGATGGCGCCAAGTGACCAGGTCTTGGATGACTTCAAGCTCCAGCAGGAGCAGTGCCATTTCGCTTCCAGGCTCAA
The DNA here is from genome assembly GCA_963377175.1 of Effrenium voratum. Lineage (NCBI taxonomy): Eukaryota > Dinophyceae > Suessiales > Symbiodiniaceae > Effrenium > Effrenium voratum. The sequence continues at coordinate 19,169 of CAUJNA010000361.1, read as the reverse complement.
AATCAACGCTTGGAGGGCCGGAGGGCGTTTCGAGGACGGGGACCCTGGACCCCACCCCACAACTGTTTAATCTCCTTCCGCTTCTTCTTCAAAGTCACCGATTGCAGGGTAACAGACCAAGTCTTGTAAAAAAACAGAGGTTCAGCTGCGCTCCATCCGAAGCCGGCGTTGGCTGCAACAGCGTAAAGGGCACGTTCTCTTCCCATGGGATGGCAGAGGGTGCAGTGGTAAGAAGCCGACTTGTTTCGCGCCCTTGGAATCCGATTTGGGGGTGTCTTAAACTAGGGGACCCCACACATTATGGTTTTCTTCTGGTTGGCTTTTCAATCCAATGAAACCCTAAACACACACCTTCATTTTTTGCTGTGTCACTCGCGGCACATGCCAAGGTTCTGGGCATCCGCTGCTTGGCTTCCAACCTCTTGGAATCAGACAGCATTGGGAGATTCAGGGATTCGTTTGTTTGTTGTTCATGTTTGTTTCCGGGCGGGCATTGCTTACATGTATTTCGTAGTTCGCAGACCACGAATCCTCGCAGCATTCGGCGATTGCTGGGTATTTGATACGGCTCATCCAGGCAATGAACTCACTGCATTGGGTATTCACGACCGTCATGTGCTGGCTTGTGTCTTCATCTGCTCTTTATTTTGCTTTCCTTACCAAAGCAAGAATAAGTTGCTAGACATTACAAGCCTGACGTTGCGTGGTGTAGGCCTGCCTGATGCTGCAGTGAGCACTTAAACTTTGCACCATTGAAGGAACGATATGCATGCAGTTGGTCCAAGACTTTGCAGGCACTCCAATAGGGCCATTGCCCATTCCTGCCAGTTGGGTGCCAGCACAGATGCACGCACACACACACACAAATTCCTCAGCGAGGAAACGGGTTTCGGCAAATGTTCACATCACAGTGACCCTCCCTGTTGGCCACCTGAGGCTACCCGGTGCAAACAGGCGGTGGCGAGTATGGGGCAAGGCTGACAGGGCGCCGGGTTCTTAGAGATCTGGCCATGCGGCCAGTGCAAGGAAAGAGCACGTGGCCCTGAAGGCAAGGATGCTAGCTCTTAGTCTGGAAGCACATGCAATTCGTCAAGATGTTGGGGACCCTGATTCATGGCACTGTTGACACTGCCACCTTGCTTTCAGCGCCGCTGCTTGGACTAGAGCTTTGAGGTAAAACGCACTCAAAGGCAAAGCCCGCAGCCACAGGCTTCCACCGAAAGCTTCAGTTTGGAATGTATTTGAGAATGGGCATTCCACGAGGCAGTGGAGAATAACTAACTCATCCTGTCAACAACCAAAATGCTTTCTGCCACCCGCGTGAAGGCGTTCTGATATTGCGTGATGCTTATGTGCATGATCAAGCTTAGGTGCATGCGCATCAGCACTTCCTATTATCAACTAGCTGACACCCTAATGAATTGGCAAAATGTCTGATGCACTGTGCAAGAATGAGGCAGTCGCCCTTTGACTGCACTGAAAAGTTTCGGGTCGTCAACCTGGCGCGACGAGCGCAGATTTTGAACATCCCGTCGCCTCCTATTAAACTAGAATGTACTGATACGTAGTCCACGTGGATTCGCACAGAGAGCAACATCCACGGCAAGAGTCGAGGCCTCTTCGTGGTGAAGAATCGCCTTCCGCCTTCCATGGAGACGTTGCAGGCAGAGCCATTGCTGACGGAGGAGGCCGTCGAGGGCAAGGGTCAGCTAGGGCAAAACAGAGCAGTGCATGATTCGAGTTGAACCGCAAGAGCCGGCCAACAAGCAGATACCATTTAAAATGACTCTCCCCACCGTGTTTTTTTCAAAGCGGGACCTTCGAAGCGCAAGGGGGTAGCGATGATGCCTAACATGCTGGCCAAGAATTTGGAGAATGATAAACACTAAAGCCCTTTTAGAACGAGTGTCGACTGTCTTTGACGCCAACTAGTCAATAAATTTTGAGCCTGTTGTCACTGCTGTCATTATTGAATGAGCTACAAGCTTGTAAAGGACAGCTAGGTTTACAGCTAGTTGGATCCGCACACAGAGCCCATGGAGAGCGCACTGCGCAGTTGGAAGCCCATTTGTCACATGAAGCAAACCTTTGGACGTTGACACATCCCTTTTGGCAACTCAACTCTCTAGGAGTTGCTGACAGGATAAACTGCTCGCAAGTTACGAGTTCAGAAACACCTGTGCGGGCCAACATATGGCATTTCAGTGTTTGCGGTGCTGAAAGCCAAAGACAAGGGAGAACACCGGGAACGTTCTCACTCCTTTTGACTTGTCTCGGTGAAGAGTCCATGACAGAACGAGCTGCAGGTGGTCACGTGCCAGACCGCGGGAGGGGACGGGGTCGTGTTGGGCACACGGCTTTTTTTGTTCTTCATCCGACTCAGAACGCAATAACAAGACTCACAATGCCACGACACATAGCGTCAGTTGCGGCGAAGCCAACTAATCGACAGCGATAACCATCCAACACTTGGTGGTTTCCAGCCATCCCCTGAGTTTTTTTGTTTTTCGCTTTTTAGTGTTTAGTGGGTACCCTCCCAGCAGCTAACATGGAAGTGCAATAAGGCCCTTTCCAAGAGGAAAGTAGTCTTTCTACAGGGGTCTGTGCACGTCCATGTTAGCTGGTGGGAGGGTATTCCATTTGATTCGCTATAGCAGTTAAACTTTTATTGGGGGATTCGAAGTCATGTGCCGACAGGAGATCATGAGCCGAGCCCGGGATCACCCGCATTCCCCGCGCTGGAAGCACCGGCAGATCTTGCAGTCGGACCTGGCGGGGTGCTGCTGCGCCTTGACGTGATGTGTGATACCGTGGATGGTTGCGAAATCCTGAACCACCTAAGAAGCCCTGGAATGATGATTCCCCTGTAAATGCCAACCAAACATGCTTTCCCATGGTTTCAAAGTGATGCAGGATTTCGTCCATCCACAGTATGTCTACGTCCCACTTAGCAACACTTTAACCCATGATAACCGGATTGGTTTGCTTGGGTCGCAGATATACTGGCCTTTGGCCTTTGACGCAGGTGGGTAGTGCTCAGCCAAGTGCCAAGCCATGTTGGAGAGCTGTCTTCAGCCACAACATGGCACACATTCTAGTTGCCGATTGCCCATCATGTGCACAGAGTTCCTTAGAAGCATATGGTCGAATGTTTAAACCTTTACTAGGCCTTCCTAATCTTCAGAAGCGGGGTCCATATCTTTGGACACCTTCAGACCCTGTTGGCATTGCTTGGGCTGAATTGGCCAAGGCCATTTCTGTAGACTTCCCATGGCTTAACTTGGGATTGTCATCATCCAACTTGGATCCTTGCGATTTTTTGAACCCGACCCGGCAGAGGGGTCAGCAGGACCCAAATCAAGTCCTTGACCCAAATCAAGTCCTTGAGGCATTTCTGGAGCCTCCTTTAAACCTACAACAGCTGGGCGAGTACAACGATGTTTTTTCAAGCCTGATTGTCCAGCAGGAGCAGGTCTAAAAGTGGGAAGTACGTGCCCCTTGTCCATTCTCTTTGGTTCCTTGGTTACAAAATGTTGTAACACCACTTCACAATGTGTATGCGGCACACTTGGGGAATGGGGTATGACAACAGCAACCACCTCCGGGGTTGCATCGACCAAGGTGACTGCTGCCATGCCCGGATCTCGGCGGTGCACGATGTTTGCATCCAGATCATCCAGCTATTCAAAGTGGCGTTTGGCGTTTCTTGCACACGCCTTTAGGGCTTCTGTCAGCCTTTCGCTGCATCCGAGACAGATGACTGAGGTCAATATGTGCAACGTGGGGCCAAAGTTTCCCCACATCTCCAACGCCAACCAGTGAGGGGAAGCCCAGCGGAGGATTGCCAGCGTTACACATGCGTTATTCCTGCAGACCAATTACACGCAGAAAGGCCTGACTTGTTTTTGTGCTCATTTCGGTTTTCGCTGGCAAACAACGCTTGGATTATACATCGCCGTATCGAGGAACAGGAGGGCTACTTGCTTTCTGGATTGTAGCGTTCAGACCGGTTGCCCAGTGGACTTCTGATGGAATTTTACAAGAAACATGACGTAAAGTTTATGCATGGCATGTCCTGGAAACGGCATGTTTTATGCCTGTAGGCATCCTAAGCCCAAAAAGGCCAAGACCTCCACAACTAGATCTTCGTTGCAGTTCTTTGCTTCAAGCCAACCTATCGAACCCTCGCGCACCCGCAACGCAGGCCTGACCCCCGCGCTGTTCAACGCCTTGTGCCGCTTGGGGCATCGCCTTTCCGCGCCGGCCGCCGGGGGCTCGATGGACACGGTGGCAGGAGCGAAGTTGATGGACTCAGTGGCCCCGACATGCCCCGACCACCTCACTTCGCAGGAAAGAAAGCATATTTTAGTTACAGCAGCTACAGCCATGGCAATAGGGGAAGGTTGTCAGGGAAGACCGCAGCTGGAAATCTGTCCTGTCTACTGGCTTGTCAGCCAAGGCAAGGACAATTGGATGGAACCAAGCATTTGAAGCACTCCTCTCCACACATCAAACGCCAAGTCAGCAGGCCCCTTGTCAGCTTCAGTTCTGAGCCCCACAGGCTCACAGAGAACGTCGCAACTGAGCCATTTGTCGGTTGAGGTGGACCTCATTGGGCGAGAGGGGCCTCTTGAGGAGGCCGGGGGCAAAAGGCGCCCAGGGGTGTTTCCGTGCATAGGAGTCAGGTTATGTTGGGATCCTATTGGGGCCGCAGAGTCGCTTCCTCCCAGCTCCCACGCAAGCAACGTGTGTTGCCAACAAAGTTGCTTGTGCAGGTGAACCTTTGCTGCACAGTGCATGCTTGTCCAAAAGCGTTCCGCTAGGGTTGCACGGGTTCCGAACCATCAAATGGAAGCATGGGGTACTTCTAGTAGCCGTTTACCCGGTTACGTGCAAATGCGCCCCAGCCTTGACAACCCAGCCAACTTTTGCCCACGACACTGACATATAAAAGGTTTGCTTCCTACAAGCACCGGATTCGCCCAGATGAGGCCTGAGAGATCCAATTCATGGGGTTGGTTCCCAAGGCCAAGAAGGCTCCATTGTGCCAAATGGCCAGCGGAGATTGAAGGGCATTCTGAGTTTTTGTTGCTGTTTGGTAGCACCCCACACCAGTGGCTTGAACCACGGAGTGTGTCCGTACAGCCGAACAAGTGCCAGTACCCTGGAACGACCTTTTGTCCTTTTTGTTTAATTTAAGGATGCATCAGTGGCCTTTCCAAAGAAAAGAAGTAGCAACCATGAAATCCTAAAGCTCCTAAAACCCCCCGCGCGCTCAACGGGGTTTTTCGGGTTTCCCCTTAGATCGCCTGCGACTTGGCGCCGTTTTGGGGAGAGGGAAACCTCTCCCGCCGATCCGCCAGGAGACCTGGGAGGCCGGGCTGGCCTGGGAGGTGCTCTCGTGTAGTTGTATTTTGTGGTCACGGCGCTGTCGACATGGACACATGGGGCGCAGTTGTCGCCGGTATCAATTCGGAAAGATCCACCAGGCGTGCCTCAGCCTCAGTATCACCCCTGTTAAGTTAGCTTGCCAACACAAGTTTGCGCCGAACATGTCCAGCGGTTTGAGGATGGTGTGAGGCCTAGTGGCTGACATGAGCCGAACATTTGGCAGGCGAACTTGCCACGGTGAAGCCGCTGATGTCGAGATCCCGCGCCAGATCTCCACGCGACCCCAAAGTCGGGTCGCATCGTTTCTGAGGTGTTTGGATGGCTCAGGTGACCAGTGTGCGCGTTTTGCCCTTCGAGTTTTCGAATGGTGTCTGCAACGGTTTCACCACGTGAGACTGCTCCTTTTTCGATGGGTACCCCCTAAGAAATGTAAGCGATGGGAACGAGGAACAACAAGCTTCTCTACATTTCCCACAGTCGGCATTAGGTTTCCACATCTTCCAAGTTTATGCAGATTTTAGGTCTTCACGGGTACTTTGTCAACCGTTCTTGAAGGGGCTGGAGGTTAGGGCTTCAGCAAGGACAATGCATGGAGTACGAGCGGGGGGGGGGTACCGGGGAGGGGGAAACGATTTATCACAATTTGATTTTTTGTTGGCCCGGGTTTTTGCATGATGTCAATGGTGTAGACCCGGTGTTGCGTAGATGCTTTAGTTCGAGCGCACACCTTGGCACCGAGTCGGTGGGTCACAGAAACGGCCTTAGGAAGGTTTACAGCTGGCGGGTAGTTGGACAGTGCATAGTTCCAAGGTCCAACGAGTTCAGGGTGCAACCAGCTGATTCTGGGGACTCCCCACAATGCCAATACATGTTTCCACCCTGTGCCATCCAGGCGTGTGCAATTGGTTCTTGTCATGCACTTGTTGAGGCGTACCTCTCTCTGGATTATTTGCCCCATCTCCTGTTTTTGCGTTAGAAGGCACGGGTGCAAAGCACATATCACAAGATTTAGGCCTACGGCTGCAGCCTTTGAGCTGCTTGACACGTTCACGTCAGCTTTTGAGCGGTGCACCGCTTTGTGCCGGTCTTGTTCTCAGGGCTCGCTGGACCTGGGAAAAGGCACCCGCGAGCCAGCGGGCCAGCGGTCTGCGTGCCAATGACCAGAGAATGCAAAAAGAGCAGGCCTTTTCCTATTGCCTTTTTTTGCAAATAAGGCATGAATGGTTGAAAGAAATCAAGACAGGACCATGTCACGAGGAGAGAAGTCTGAACTTGTTTTTTGTCGTTCTTGCCCTTGTGCGCACGGGATGTGCCGGCCATGGTTATGACGCTGATCCCACTTAGTGAGTCACTCAAGCATGCGGAAATTCCAGCAAGCAGGTGGGAACAGATAGCCTGATTGAATTGTCGACCTTGCCTGCTTGGCGATCTTGATTGAAGTTTTGCCGCTAGCTGGGGATCCCTTGGCCGTTTCAGCAAGGAAATCATTCGGGTGTTTCTGCTACGGTCAAGACATGCCAGAGTGTCAACCGTAGGCTTGCGGTCTTGACGGGTTGCGTGACATTTGATGTAGTGTCTTGTTTGCCAGCATCAAGTGCCAAAGGTTTTGATTTCCGCTGTTGGGAGATTTTCACAGGGCGCCGGTGTCCATTCACACTCAAGCAAGCACGAGAGGCGGTAGCACTTCTAGTAGCACAGAAGCACCAAGGGTAGCACACAAGCACCAAGACTTCTAGGTCTGACTCAGCCCTTTCAACAAATTCCATTGCTTCCTGAGAGAAATGCTCTCACTTGCCCTGAGGTGCTACGAGAGCTCCCGCCGCTGCAAGCAGCTGCTGCCTTAGCTCCACGTCCAACAAGAGGATCACTGGTTCACGCGGGAATGGTTCTGAAAGTTGTTGATATATGATGCAATTCAAACACAGGGTGACATGCGTGAATTTGATGTCGCAGGACGCGTCCTTGTCTCCTCGGGGGCAGCCTGCCTCTCTGGTAGTGTGTGTGTCCAAGAAGGACGTGTCCTTGGCTTTTGTGAAGTGTTTTCGGTTTGACATTTGGATTTCCAGACCTAAACTCCATGGAAAGCCGCTGCGAGGGTCCCCAGAAAACTCGTCTCCCTGCGCTGGAGGCCATGGAGCTGGGGGACTTGGCAGGCCTGGAGATGGAGCTCAGCAAGTGGCGGGGCCAGGCCGGGAGGGCGCCGAGCGCTACGGACTAACAGAAGGCACACCCAAAAAAACCGAGCCATGTGTAGAGGAAAGTCCTTGCGGGAGTTGGACCCCATTTCCTTTGGGATCTTTTGGGTTCCATGTGAGTTTGTGGGTCGCGGAACCGAACGCCCCGAAACATTGCTGGGCGATTTTCGGCACGGTCGACGGGCCTTCAGCTTGTGGCAAGAGCTGAAGCCATCCACCGCTCAGATGACAGACCAGGTCCTTTCCGATCGCTTTGGAGACTGCAGGGGTGTGGTCGAGGCCGTGGTGCCGCGCTCAGAACCCCCGAAGTTCTTTGTGGCGTTGCCTAGGAGTAAAGGCCACATGGAAGTCGATGTGCCTAGCACGTCCTAGCACCCCGTCGCGTGAGCAGCTTTCAGCTGTGGAAGGACGTGCGGTGGCAGACTTGGGTTTTCTGGTGGACTCGGTGTGGCGGTCCCAGGCCTTTGGGCCCCTCGAATGGCTAATGTCATCATGTGTGTATCAATCCGTCCACTTCATTTTCCCTGGACGTGATATGGTGTGTTTGTGTGTGCGTGCTTGTGTGTTGGTTTGTTTGTTTGGTTGGTTGGTTTGTTTGTTTGTGAGGTGAACATGGCGAAGGAGAGGGTGGTGACCTGGCGCGGGGTGGACCATACCTGGAAGGCACGGCCCTTTTTCTCGAGCGAGAGACAAGCAGGATGTAGTGAATTATCCCAAGCAAAAGATCAAGAGACACAAGTTGCGCACATCTGCAATTCTCGCGCGATTTTCCAGTTGCTTTGCTCGCATCAACTTGCACCCTCCTGGGGCTGGGCTGGGGCAGGGCTGGGGCAGGGGGGCCGGGGCACGGGGGCAGTGGCCAGGACCAACACCATGGCCCTCATGGCGAAAGACAATAGTGGTTCATCCGCGCAGAACAGTTGAACACATGACATGTGTTTTACCAGCATTTGTGCAGTAAACGTGCCATTGCCTCAACATGTGCGCTGCAGGATGAGGGGCGTTGGGGTGGCTAGATGGGGATCATAGCTTAGCAGCGCCAGGCCAGCTTGTGTGATAGGCATTTTTACTTGTTGGGTTTACTTTGCTGCGTGTTGGCAGTGCTTGTTGGCCGGTGTCACCAAGGTATTGATGGATTTGGGCAGCACGGGTCAGCAAGTACTGTAGCGGAATGGATATTATTTCAATTTTGCAAGCATTGGCACATGCATATGCACATTGCGCATGGGTTCCCAGCGTTTTCGCATGTTTTCGCTTTTGGTGGGTTACACATCGTGCTTTCGGCCAATCGTAGAGACATTCTTGTATATATCTATATATATATATGCATATATGTGCCTGGCGATGCGCAGTGTGCAGGGTGGTCTCAGGCGGAACACAAGCTTTCAGAACTTGAAAAGCGTGCCCCGGTGACAGGGACATCAGGCAAGGATACCTAGCAACCCGATGTTTTAGCATGTTCGGGCTCGGAGCGTATGGATTAGACGAGTGTACGTACAGCGCCTGTTTGATTAGGATTGGACAAGCAACTCCATAGGTGAAACGCCTTTGGCATCTCAGCTGCAAATCCCGCTGAGCTTGGTTCAAGCACTGACCTGCCGCCGGTGGTTTTAATTTAACGAATGGCGGACTGGCATGTCGGACGGCAGCGCTTCCCAGCCAGTTTCACAGTCAATTCAACGTGACACTCCTTTAGCAACTTTGGACAGTTTGCAGATCCAACTTGTTCCAGCTTTTTGCCTGCAGAGGGGTGCTTACTCAACCCAGCAGCCGTCAATGTCAATTCATTGGTCACGGTATACCTTTGTTAGCCGTGGGGTCACCCCGAAGAGCTGCGCGAAATTCAACGCTTCTGGCTTCTAGCCAAAAGCTGCACGACGCCACACGCCTCATGCCGGCCTTGCCGCGAGGGAGGATCGTGGACTTAATTGCCACGCTGCTGTCCAAGCGGCCTGGTTGGCAATAATTAGAACCTTACAAAGCACGGTAAATTCATGAATCCAGGAGGATTCCAAGTGCCAAATTTGAAGATTGCTCTGTCAGCAAAGTCCTTCCGATTATGTCACGGGATTCTTTGCAGGCAGCACTTGTCCATGCAACGGCATGAGAGCATGCAACGCCGCGAAAGTTTCGGACTTTCCGCACAAACCAAGAATAAGCAAGACTAGGTCCAACTTTGGGTGGTGGGGAGGGGGGGCGGCATTCCTTTTTAAGGTTCATAGGTTTAACTCCCTGATTTTCAAGAGCATTGTCAGGTGGCTGGGCTCGAAGGGTACTCAACCCCAAAAGGGGGACCTGGACCCTCGAACTACCCGTAGGGGCACCAACCCATGCTTGATGGAATATTTGGAGCGTCCAGGTGTTTGAGGGTCCAGGTAGATGTTGCCTTCTGCTTCCAACGCTGAGAGGGTTTGTTTCTTCCTGCCCGGTGAGCCTTCAGCAGCGGGAACAAAAATCCACGTGGCGCAGGCAGGGCCCCAAGATGGTGGCAGAGCTGGAGAAGCGCGTGGCCAACGGCGAGTCCTTAGACGTGAGACTTGACGCGGTGGTCGGGTAGTCGGGTGGGCACTTGGCACCTGGTCCGGTTTCCGCTTGGGGGTGGCTCGTTTTTTGGGAGGGGTACCCTTTTTGGGTTGGTTTATAGGGAAATCCAAGAGGAACTCTACTAATTTGGGGGCTTGTGGCTTGTGGCTTGCACTTTTTTGTTGTGACCCAACAAGTGCTTCCACCTCTTCTTCTTTTTGGCTGGTGCCGGCGACAGTGAAGTCTTGCATGGTGAGCCCCCTCCAAAATGGACATGAATCCCTTTTTTATGTCCAAGCATTGAATGAAATTCACACTCACCGAAACCCCAGACCCCACTCTTCAGTCCGAGATTTGCCGCTTCCCTACTGTGGATGGACGAAATCCTGCACCGCTTTGAACCATGGGAACGCCATTGTTGGTTGGTATTTACAGGGGAATCATCATTCCAGGGCTTCTTAGGTGGTGCAGGATTTCGCAACCATCCACAGTATGTTCCCGTGGTTGGCACATAGCTTCATGCGAGCTGCGAAACGAGGAAGGGCATGAAGGTGGACACCGACATCTTGCTGGAAGCCTTGGAGCAGCATAGCGCCACTCAGGCACCAGCGCCCGAGAAGAAGGAGGCGTCCCCCGAGGCGAGGTGGCCTAGGAAAGGCCTGGGAAACCATGTCCACACATCTTGACTGCTACTGGGTTGGATCTTGAGACTTTAACTTTTTGGGAAATCAAGGGGTTTTCCACTAAACCCCCAAAAAGCTAAACTTTTGCAGGGGTCTCAACAGCAGCCAAGACATCATGTACCATGTCTACGGGCAAACTCGGAGGATTTCATGTTGAAACATGTACTCGTAGCATAAACCCGAAACAATGCAGCAGGTTTGGTGTCCAAATGGCAGAGGCCTGTACGCGTTGCCGCACGCAGTGGGACCTTTTGGATGCAACGGCAGAGAGAGAGAGAGAGAGAGAGAAAAAAAAAGAAGAAGCTGTTTTATTATGTTTATCGGCTGATTAGGGGGATTTATTTGTCGAAACGGGTGGCAGAAACGATGCTGAGTTCTCTATGAGCAAGGCTACCCAAAACGAGCACTTCGGTGTTGGGAGTTGGGGGGCCCCCATTCGACAGCCTCCTTGGTGTTTGATCAAGCCCTGTTGGAGTGGATCGAGTTCCTGGTTGTGCAACACTGAGCGCATCTGACAACCTCCTGTTTGCCAGCAACAGGCAATCACTCGTTGGTCAAATTTACGCCCTTTACTTTTGCCAACTGATGCGGCCCGCTCCCAGCTTGCAGGCCCCAAAAAGCAGGGGTCCGGTTGTTGGGGTGAAAAACCTGAAAAGAGGAAACCATCCAACTTTGGAGTTCCCCGACTTCCCCGGATTTTGGCCAGGCGGCCCCGGCCGCTGCCCGCTGGAGCCCTGCCGGTGCCACGCGCTGGACTCCTGCAGCAGCGTCTTCCTCCATGCTGACCAGCAAGGCCATGATGGAGTGCGAGCAAGCGGAGGCTTCGGGGCGCACTTTTCCTTCGCAGCCAATCTGAGCCACAATCAAAACCTGGGTAGATGAAGGTTAGTAAGGGACAATCTCAACCATACATAGCTTCGGCCGCCTTCAAACTTCTTTACGTGGTTCTGGGTCGACCATTTTAATGCCGGGTTTTGATTATGACTCATTTGGTTCGGCTTCGCTTCTTTGTTGGGGGGTCCCCTAATAAAGACCCCCTTTGAGCAAGACACAAGAACGTGAACATGCGTGCTTGATTTAACTAGAACTGGAATCGTAGGGTTCTTGCTCGTAGGCCTTTGAACAAAGTGGCAAAATTCGAAGCACCATATCGCGGGATCGCTTTTTTGCCGGCCCTGGATAAGTTGCAAGTTTTGGAGCGAGGCCTTTACCCACCAAGTGGAGGTCTTGAAGGCGGTCCCCATCTTCTCTCGGCCAGATGTGTTGGAGAAGCGGCTGGACCAACTGGTGCCAGGCAAGGCAGAGGTGGTGGCCCGCTATTTGTCCCGTCGTGACGGCAGAGTGTATTTGCGCCTGAAAGCAGAGCTGGGCTGGGTTTGCACCCGCTCTTGTGATGATTTGGCGGAAGCTGTGCTGGCGCCTGTGATGCAACCAGTATCTTTGAAAACTGTTGCGTTTGTTCCCCAGTTGTTTTCAACATGGTTGTAAGCAACAACCTTGTTCTCCCTAAGTACTAAAGCACATGGTCGCCGCCTTGGGTCAAACGATGCTGGAGACATTTTGGGCGACCTGGGTGGCGTGAAGATTGAATGTCACATATTTACACTTACTTCGTAGGCAGCCTCCTGCAGCAACAAAAGCGCTGCAAGTATCCAGGCATGTTTTTTCAGGGAAGAAGCTTTGCACACCGCACTTGTACTGAAAGTTACGACGGTTGAGCTGGAGCTGGCAAGGTGTGCTTCGCATTCCGCGCTTGTATCCAAAGTTGCAACGGTTGAGCTGGAGCTGGCAAAGCGCACTTCAATCAATGCATTTGTGTTGACAAATTGCAATGGTGGAGCTGAAAGTGCGCGCGTGGCACGCTGGTTTTCGAGCTGGAGCTGCGAAGAGGCGCACCGTGCGTTCCTTGCAGCTGCTGGGGGAGAAGGTGCTTGATCGTGTAATCTCTTCCCCCTATTAATGAATGACCCCAATTAATAAAAAATGGAAATCCGGGGCCCGGGACCAGAATTCCACTCCGCACAATTGATTTTCCATTGCGCCAATACTAAACCAATACTAAAGTCTTGGAATCCTTATTAGGGGGCACTTTTAACCTGCCTAATTAATGTTGGCTAATTAATTAACCTGCCTGGCTGCAAACAAACAACCAGTAAACTGAAAAACAAATAGAATGATACATACAATTTCCTTATTAAACTGCTTACTCGCGGACCTTACAATTCAATCCATTTCCTCCAAATCCTATGTGAACCCTCACATTGTTGGTAAAGCAAAAACCATTCCGAAAACCCCAATTAAAAAAATAAATAAATATTTTTTAGGGAGGATTCTTTTTAATAATTGGGGGGGGGGGCGTATTTATTAATAGGGGGATAGCCACACCCCCACCAAAATTTGGAGGGCGCCAGCAAGCGGGCAGCAGAGGCGGGCCAAGTGTCGCTGGAGCCCGAGAAGTTCCGGACGTGGCCCCTGCCCTCCCCGGCCGTGGCCGCCCTGCCCCCTGTCGGCTTGGAGCGGGAGGCGCAAGCGCCGGCCGCGGAGGAAGAGTCGGAGGAGCCGGAGGAGCCAGAGGAGCCAGAGGTGGAGGGTATGGAGAGTGAGGAAGGCCTGAGATCTGGGCAAACGACGGGGTCGGGGTGTTAGCAACTTCTGTTTCAGTGCACAATGTGTTTGCCTCTTTGTGTATTATGTGGGGGCAGCTTGGTGCTTTTGTGTGTAGACTTGACTTCGGTGCCGGCTGTTTTTGACGAAGTGTTCACGGTTTCTGCTGCGCTCTTGGGTTCGACATCCGACCATGACTTTGTGCATTAATTATGGAAGGTTCAAGAGATGACATGCAGCTGCCTTCTGGCATTTTTGACTGTTCATAGGATTGCCACGGACGATAAGCTCAGCCCTTTGAACGGACATTCGCTCCATTTCAAGGGAATCGCCAGCGTTGCATCTCCTGGCTGCGAATGGCTCATGATGGATGGGCATGTTGCTTCCTAGCAGGGGGAACCAGTCGCAATTCAATCTACAGAGCTTCCCAGCTCGGCCAGTCGCTATCAGGTCGCAAAAACGTGACATTCTTCGTATCTTTGTTGCCAGGCACAGATGACGAGCTCAATGAGGAGGAGGCGGAGGCGATAGAAAAGGAAGAGGAGGTGAAGGAGGGTGAGCCATCAGTGCAGCGAGCGCCGCGACGAGTGAAGAAGTTCCGGGTGGTCATTGGGACCCCTGTGCTTGACCGGCCAGGCTGGGCAAAACTGATCCAGAACGGTCAGAAGATGCTGCAGAAAGGAGAGACCTTCTTGGCAGATGGTGTGTACTGGGTGTCTTGGCTCTAGTAGTTTTGCCCCACATTCGACACCTGCAAAGGAACAATTCACAGCCTGCCGCCCCCCACGCTTTACATATTTGTTCATTGGCGCTGGGTCTGGGCCTAGGTTCTGTGAATCCAGATGCCAAAGCCGAGGCAAAGTCGGAACAGCGGGCGTACCTTCGGATGACTCGAAGCCTCGGCTGGATCTCCGAGAGGTCAAAGCAAGACCTCTGGCGCTTCGCGGTGGCCAGACACGCCAAGCAGCCCGTGAGCCGAAAGATGGCACGAGTGGTGGCTTTCCGTGGGGGCGACGCGGGTAAAATGCGGCCTGGCCAGGACATGGAGCGTTTCGTGCGGCCTTAATATTCGACCTCTTCATTTTCCTTGCGTTCAATGCATTGCCCATGTCGATTTACTCATTCGGATACGGGTCGCTGATTTATATTGTCAACATTATCCGGATAAACATCGTGGGCTGCTCATGCTGGTTTCGCGTAAGGAGCGGCCTTGGATGGCAAATAAAGATTGTCAGGCTGCAGGCTGACAGTGGGTACTGTTTGTCATGCCACTGAGTGTGGAAGTCAGGGGTTCCTTGTGCCTCACTGCCAAGGAGCCGGCTTCAGAAGGACGACCTGATCAAGAACAGCCAGGGCCGTATCGTTAGCAAGCGAGCCTCGGAGGCCGCGAAGAAGCGGAGCAACGAGAACTTCGGAAAGTGGCGGGAGGCCGTGAAGCGCGCGCGGACGGACCTGGGAATCTCTGGCTTTGCAGCCTTGAAGAAAGGCACAGAGCTCTACGGGAAGGCGCAAGAGCACTTCAGGGCCTTGAAGAAATGAGGTCGCAGAAAGCGCAAAAAGGCGACGCAAGCGGCGGCTGGAGTCGTGGGGGGGGGGGGGTGGGTGGGGCGAGGCTCCAGGGGAGCCAATAACGTGCCACAGGCTGCTTTTTAGCCGTGTACAAATTGCTGAGAAAAAACACTCGGCCTGCCAGCATCTTCTAGCAGAGTGTGCCACAATTGTGTACTTGCATGCGGTTTTATGTTGAACGGTTGCATTTAATGGCAGGACAACTGCGAAAGCTGAGCAAGAAGTAGTGATCAGTTCCAGGCGATTTGCCACAACAAAAGCTGATCCTAGTCGTCATTTGAGGCCTACAAAATCCTACAAATGATTGCGCAGCAACAAATCCCGAGTGGCTCATGGCTGCGGACGAGGGGGTTTTACCAAGTCACCTGCGCTCATTGTCCCTTTCCAAACTCAGTTGTGCAAACCAAACTTTTGACCTTTTGTTTTCCCATTTCGGTCCATGGAAATGTCAAGGTAAGGGTCAAACGTTGGTTTAACAAAATCCTTTGGGTTGTTTTAACAACACATCGGCCATCTTTTGCCAGGAAGTCATCCGCGAAGTTGAGCGGCTTCCTGGAAGCCTGTCGTCCTTGACCAACCAGCGCAGGTCCCAGTCGGCCGACTTTTTGAGGACCCATAGGACCCCTACTCCGCAGAGCACATTGGCCCCGGCTGCGTTCGATGCCTCCAAAAGTGGTTGGAAGTTCCCACTCTGCCGTGGCACCAGGCCACTTCATTTTGCTCCGGAGGTTCGGTGTGCCGTAGAAACCAACTTGATGGCTGTTTGGATCTTTGGACCTTGAGAACTTTTTGCCTGAAACCGGCCTGATGGATTTTCCATTGGACCCACTAAAAAGTCGTCAACTTTCGGCGGTGCCGTGATGGTTGAAACAGCTCGGGGTGTCCTGGTCGGACCCTAGAGAGCTCTTGGGCACAGGTGTCCTTTTTAGGTTAGTTTGGTCAAAAAAATAGAAGGCACTGGTGTAGATGGGTTTGATTCCATTTCCCAGGGCCATCGATTTTTTTCCAAAAGGACACCTATGACCCTTAAAACATGGGTCCATTAACCCCTTAATGTTGGGTAATGACCCCCATTTTTTAAGGGTCATGGAGACTCGGTCCAGGCGGAACTCGGCTCATTGGACACTCCGAAGAAGAAATTGACCTCGGGCCCCGAGGTGCCAGCGCCTCTTCCGGGCGCTGAAGGAGGCGCAGCTCACGAAGCCCGGGGCCCATGGGGCGATTTGTTTCTCCGTCGACGGGTCGACTCAGTCGGGCGCAGGTGACTGGATAGGGCCGGATAGGGGTGAGTTGAAAGGGTTTTTGGTTTTTCCAAAGGGAAACTTTCCTTTTTTTTAGGGCCCGACAAACTGGCGCACCGATTTGGGATAGGCATGGGACAGGTGCTTTAGACCAATTGTTCTGATTGATTGTTTTACATGTCTTCATCCGTGTGCAGAGGTTGTGACAGCGGCTAAAACCTTCAGAGTCCAGCATTTGTTGGTGCGCTGTACTAGCTTTAGCGGACATCACAGAAGTGACTTGCCAACATGCTGTGCAGACATTGAGGAGGTCCCTGGCCGTATGCAACTGTTCCGCCGCTCATCAGTCGGGGCACGCTTTCGAGCATCCACAAGACCAGGACGTGCTCGCAGTCTGCTTTCTGGTGTTTTTCCTTTGCTTCGCATCCCCAGTCCCATGGAAATCGCTTTTCTTTATTTTTGTGCGGTCACAGGGACTGCTTGGCGGCGCAGTGCGTATGACAATGTCAAGCTACCCCTCCAGGATTTGCAAGGCGTTTCAGTTACACCATAGAAAAGCTTGCTTGAGGCTGTGAGTGCAACTGGTGCTGAATAGCCGGAAGGTACTTCAACCGTTTGCTGGGCGTGCGGCTGCATCTTGATCAGATCCACGCACACGCAAAATGTCGGGCTTCCCTTGGAACAGTCGCTCATGCAGCAATGAGCATGGTTAAGTCCTCATTCTGCCAAAGATTACTCCATGTCTAAGTGAGCCTTCTGTTCACCGCAGCGTCGCAGAGAGGACCGGCTGACCCTCGGCTCAAGCAGGGCCTAGGAGGCGGCTCACGCGAGTTTGTGGCGTGATGAAGAGAATGTAGAAGTTTTGTCAGATCCTTTTCATAGCTCATGGCCTTGCTGGCAAGGCCGGGGGATGGGGGATACGTTGCTCACATCGCTCAGCCCCAACAAGAAGAATACCCTGCAAGCGCAACGCCTTTGATTCCAAGGATAAGGCATTGGATGATCAGCAATGGAAACCTTTCATGCAGGATCAGGATCCTTCAAGTATGTTCAATCAGTACTATGTCGATTTGCTACCATGGACATTGGCGTTCCAAATCTTCATTGAGCGCTCCTTACTGCAAATGGTCCCCGAACGCTTCCCAAATTGCCCTGAATTGTCTGATCTCCGTAAGATGTTCAGCAAGCAAGTAAGCTTTCATGGGCCTCTCTCGAACCGCTAGAATCAGCAATTGAAAGCTACCAGACTGGTCCGAGCATTCTGAGATGCATGCTTTTCTTTTCTCAACCACGCCTTTGGAGGAAAGTTAAGTATATCAAATATGACTTGCGTAATGCTTGTAGCATGGCTTCAGAGATGCTGGCCTTGGTTACAGGACGCAAGAGACACGGCCATCATGGCTGACGGGTTCCCACAGCTGCTTTAAGTCCCGGTGGGAGAAGCGTCGAGACAACCAGCCGGTTGACCGAAGGTAAAAGCGACGGACAATGTGAACAACATTGCAAGGAAACAAAGCAGCATGCAGCATGCATGTTGTAATTTCGTGGCAGGACATTTTAGATGCCTGGCAGGACATGCCTGCCAAGCCCGAGGATTGTACACTGCCTTTTTCCAATGGGAATACCAGTACGGATTTGGGATGCCATTCATGGGCTGGCATACTGTAGATAGCTCCTAGCTGGCATCATAGTGGAGGGTTTCTTGAAGAATTCGGTTGCGCACGTTGGTGGCTGTGAAACGGATGTGTGGTTGGCAGTAGTATCCTCAAGGGGTGAGCCAGGAGATGCCCCAACAAAAAAGCAAGCAATTCAACAAGCATCGTTCCATGCATTGCCGGGAAAATACTTGTCAGCAATACTCAGTGCATTTGACGTTTAGATTCAATGGATGGCGGGTCCCTGTCCAGCAAAGCCTTAATTTCCGAATTTGTATAGCTTACCTGATGCTAAAGCACACTGTTAAGCGCACTACATGACAAACCGGCACCACATTCCTACTGTGGATGGACGAAGTCCTGCACCACCTACGAGGCCCTGAAATGATGATTCTCCCGTAAATCCCAACCAACAAAGGTTTCCTATGGCTATTTGGTTGAGCCAACAAACGCGCTAGGGTCTTCCCCCTGGCTTGGCTTGGCCTGGCCGTGCGGCCCAGTGGAGAGCACTTCGCAGGCGCGCAAAGATAGCGGAACGGGCCCCAAAGGCACCCACCCCTGTTGGTTGGTTTTACAGGGAAGCCGACAGGGAACGAGCGAGCCATTTGGGGGTTGCTTCATTTGTGAGACAAGCCCAAAGCTCCTAGGTTTGAGCACTCCTTTTTGCTCCATGACTCGGGGTCTTGAGCGCTTCAGGTTCTGCGCATAAGGTTCGATTGGCAAGGTGGCAGTCCAGCCAAGTCTGTCATGCTTTTCAGAGTTTCCCTCGAATTCAGTCACTAGATTCTGCATTGCAACTTGTCACCAGGAATTCCATGTCAGATTGCTTGAAGCGTTTTGATGCTTTGTGGACTTCGCCATGCAGTCCATGTTATAGAGATTGCAATCAAAACTGTTTGGCGGGACTCGCGGCCTGGGTTGCAGCACCAGCTAGTCAGTGCCTTGGGACGGCAAGCTGTACGGGCAAATTGGCTTGCTTCAGACGCTTCCCAGCCTTATCACGTTTGTCGCATCCCCTTTTGAATCATGGCTGGCTGGGAACTGTGGCCATTCGCCTGCCAGAATTGTTTTCAGGAGAACGCGTTTCTTGGCTGCATTTGCGGTATGCAGGTGCGGCAGAGAGTGGACTCCACCATCAGTCAGTCCCAACAGGTTTGCTTCGAACATGTTGATCACATTTGGTCTACTGCCCTTCGCAAAGAGAAAGCTCGATTGACCGTGGAAGGTTCGATGTCAAAGGTTTCTGCAATCCTCATGAGTAATTATTTCTAGTAGCCTGTCGAAATCGCTGAGATTGTTGTGAAGAAG
>CAUJNA010000360.1:124087-254666 GCA_963377175.1 Effrenium voratum | reverse complement strand
AGATCACGCTTCTTTGCAGAGCACACTTCTTTGCAAAGCACACTTCTTTGCAGAGCACGCTTCTTTGCAGAGCACACTTCTTTGCAAAGCACACTTCTTTGCAGAGCACGCTTCTTTGCAGAGCACGCTTCTTTGCAGAGCACGCTTCTTTGCAGAGCACGCTTCTTTGCAGAGCACGCTCCTTTGCAGAGCACGCTGCTTTGCAGAGCACGCTCCTTTGCAGAGCACGCTTCTTTGCAGAGCACGCTTCTTTGCAGAGCACGCTCCTTTGCAGAGCACGCTTCTTTGCAGAGCACGCTTCTTTGCAGAGCACGCTTCTTTGCAGAGCACGCTTCTTTGCAGAGCAGGCCAAGCTCTCTCTTTAGAGGGGGTTTCCCAAATGGATTCTATTCTACCTGAGAGGCTCCTAGCACTTGTCCGTCCAGGAAACGACCTCGTCCTGCGAAGGATTCGAAGTCTAAAACGCTGCGTGGAGGCGTGTGGCTGCAAAATAATGACCCCTAGATATGCGCAGCAATTTGGCTCCAGGTTGCATTTCAAGCGATGTCAAGCTTTGGCAAAGGAAACCTTTTTCCCTTTTTTTGGGACCCCTTTTTTGGGACCCCTTATTTTCTGTTTTTTTTTGGTTTTTTCTTGGCCCTGCAAAGGTTGGCTCGCTTGAAATGCAACCTGGAGCCAAATTGCAAGCATATCTAGGGGTCATTATTTTGCAGCCACACGCCTCCACGCAGCGTTTTAGACTTCGAATCCTTCGCAGGACGAGGTCGTTTCCTGGACGGACGAGTGCTAGGAGCCTCTCAGGTAGAATAGAATCCATTTGGGAAACCCCCTCTAAAAAAAGAGACACGCCGTCCGGAGTGCTCTTCGTGGCCAACTGGTCAACCTTGTTGGAGAGACCTGGTTAGCAAGCTCTGCAGCGCGGCGATGCTGCTTCCGTGCACGGCCACCTGCCTGTCCGTGGTGGCCAGGCCGCTGCCGTGGCTAGAGGCGCAATTGCCGGCGCCAGCGCGCTGCTGTCCAGCTTTGAGGCTAGCTCTGCGGTAACCCGGTCGTCAGCGACTAAATGGCGGCGTTGTTGCAGGAGGCTGCCGTGTTCACCGCAGGTCTGTTACTTGTGCGTAGGGCGTTAGAGCATGTTTACATATGTTTTCGCCGACGCCTTAGTCCAGTGGCTAAGGCGTCGGCCAAGGAGCTAAGCGCTTCTTACTCCGCACGGGGCTCGATTCCTGCCGCAAGCGCAGTTGAGTACCATTCAGTCCAAACTCCGGCCGTTAGAAGTTTCCGCAAGTATGTGAAGTGACCGGTGGCGCCGGTTACTTTGTGAGACATCCCGTGCTGAAAGCAAGACTGCGCCAGGCCCGCACCAGGCCCGCACCAGGCCCGCACCAGGCCCGCGCCAGGGTTTTTTGGAAGTACCGTGGCTACAATGATTTGACCGGTGGCGCCGGTCAATCGCGGTACCTGCGCACGACGCTCGAAAATTTCGGGACAAATCACCGAAATTTTCGGCAGTTCACCGAAAATTTCGCCGTCCTCGGGTGGCGCGGGCTCGGCAGGCTGGTGCGTTTGCCGCCACATAGCATGTGCTCGGCTACCAGGACATGAAGTGAGTGAAAATATCATTCACTTCATGGCCCAGGTCATGAAGTGAAGGAAAACATCCTTCACTTCTGCAGGACATGAATTGAGGGAAAATATCCTTCAATTCATGGTCCAGGTCATGATACCTATAGCCTAATGCAGAAACTATGCATGGCGTGCATAGTTTCATGGGTCAAATAAAAGCGTTCTGCAGTTCTCCTTTCACGGGAGGACTGGAATTTTTTTCCTGGGAAGAATTCCGACCTCGGTGGAAGAGCGAAGTCGGAATTCCGACCTCGGTGGAAGAGCGAAGTCGGAATTCCGACCTTGGGCGGCGCGGGCTCGGCAGGCTGGCTCCGATGCCGGGCAGGTGGCGCGGCAGGGTGGCGCAGTGCCAAGCCGTATGACCGTATGACCGTATGATCCGTATGATCCGTATGACTCGGCGGGCTGGCGTGGCTCCGATGCCGGGCAGGCATGTGGCGCGCTCGGTATCGAAGCCTCCACGTTGGGCGAGCTAGTATCCTGGAAAGCGGTAGGATTTAATGTCCACCTTATAGACATTAAAACACGTGATTCGTATGACTCGGCGGGCTGGCGTGGCTCCGCGGCCGGGTGGCGCAGTGCCAAGCCGCCGAACCCTCACAGTCCCCGGGTCCTTGCTATACGTCCTATATGTGCTATATGGCTCTCACAAGGCAAGCCGCAGAACCTCCACTCTCCCCCGGGTCCTTGCTATACGTCCTATATGTGCTATATGGCTCTCACAAGGCAAGCCGCAGAACCCTCACAGTCTCCGGGCTCCTTGCTATACGTCCTATATGTGCTATATGGGTCTCACAAGGCAAGCCGCAGAGCTGTATACTATACACATAGCATCTCCAGTGTATTTTAACGCGCGTCTCGATAACATATAGTACATATAGGACGTATAGCAAGGAGCCCAAGAGTGTGGGGGTTCAGCGGGTTGGCGTGTAAGACCCATATAGCACATATAGGACGTATAGCAAGGAGCCCGGAGACTGTGAGGGTTCCGCGGCTTGGCGTGTAAGAGCCATATAGCACATATAGCACATATAGCAAGGACCCGGGGGACTGTGGAGGTTCGGCGGGTTGGCGCGGCTTCAATGCCGGGCAGGAGGCTTCGATACCGGGCTTCTACACCATATAGCGCATATAGCACATATAGCAAGGAGCCGGGGGACTGTGGGGGTTCGGCGGCTTGGCGTGTGAGAGGCGCGGCTCGGCAGGTTGGCGTACACGCGTTTTTGGATCAAACGAGAGTCAACCATGGATCAATATTGGCAACCTCTCTCTTTAGAGGGGGTTTCCCAAATGGATTCTATTCTACCTGACAGGCTCCTAGCACTCGAAACGACCTTGTCCTGCGAAGGATTCAAAACCTAAAGCGCTGCGTGCAGGCGTGTGGCTGCAAAATAATGACCCCTAGATATGCGCCGCAATTTGGCTCCAGGTTGCATTTCAAGCGAGGTCAAGCTTTGCCAAAGGAAACCCCTTTTCCATGTTTTTCGGGGTCTCTTTTTTTGGGACCCCTTGTTTTTCTTTTTTTTCTTAGCCCTGCAAAGGTTGGCTCGCTTGAAATACAACCTGGAGCCAAATTGCAAGCGTATCTAGGGGTCATTATTTTGCAGCCACACGCCTGCACGCAGCGTTTTAGATTTCGAATCCTTCGCAGGACGAGGTCGTTTCCTGGACGGACGAGTGCTAGGAGCCTGTCAGGTAGAACAGAATCCATTTGGGAAACCCCCTCTAAAGAGAGAGGTGTGCCATTTCGGAGACGCTTTTTTCGCACATTGGTGGCAGCGCGCAGGAGCGTTCCTGCTCAGGCTTTTGCACGGCATCCTGTCTTGCCACCCGCGCAGAGCTTGGCTGTTTGTAGATGACCTTCTGGCCGCGCTGCACCGCCCAGACGCACATCATCAGTTGGCCCTGGTGGTCGTTTTCTTCGCAGCCATCAGCGCGCTCATCTCCTGGAAAAAAGTACAATTCCAAGAACTGTCTGACATGGTGCGGATGGTCAATCAACTTCAGCTTGGAAACCATTGAGCTTACTCCGCTCAAAACCCTCAAACTCAAAGAGCAACTTTCCGCTTTGCTCCACTCCAAAAGAACCAAAAGAAAGCTTTTGGAGCAAGTTCTGGGGCTGCTCATCTGGGCTACTAGCCTAAGTTTACGGCCAATACGTGTGTATTGCCCCAACGTCCCCCGACGGGGCGCCTGAATGTATCAGAAAACGTGCGCAGGGCCAGTGTTTTCGGGTTTGTGTGTTTTGCGTGGTTTGTTGCCTGTTCGCTGTCTGTGATCCATTGTAACGCTCATATGGTTTCTTTGTCTCACTTGTCTCACTTCACCAGTATATCCGATGTACATTTGGTTTCGTGACCGATGGCAATTGCCCCAAGGCGCGCAGGTGACAAAAAAAGCGCAGGGCCAGTGTTTTGAGAGGTTGAAGTTCACAGGTCCGGACCAAGTGTGTGGGGCCGAAGTCTGGGGTTGGGCCCCGAAATGCGCACCCTGTGCGAGAATCGTGTGTGCGGAATTTCCTTTTTGCCCTAAACCTAAAACCCTAAACCTAAACCCTAAGCCCTAAACCTAAACCCTAAAGTCCTATACCTAAACCCAAAATCCTAAAACCCTAAACCTAAACCTAAACCCTAAAATCCTGGAACCTAAACCCTAAAACCCTAAACGCCCATTGCGTGCCTGTCTAATGGGCGGCTCCCAACCTGAGCAGAGGTCCTGGTCAAGGTCCTGTGGGGCGGAACGCATGTATTGGGGGTAAGTTTAGAATTACGGTCTTGGCTTGCGCCTCTTTATGCAGATCTGCATTCGCCGCCGGGGTGCATGATCTCAGTGCACGCACGCCTGTGGCCCGCATTCCTATTAAACGCCAAAGCCGTACTGGCATCTCCCGTGCACGGCATCTTTATGCCGCTTGGCTCCAGGGTTTTAGAATACCAGCAAACCCCAACACGCAGCTCCTCCAACTTGCCTCGCATCGTGCCCAGCCATAAACCAGCATGGGTGCGCATCGCCGACCCAGCTGCCGAGCACACCCGCTTGTCCACTGCCCGCTGCGAAGCAAGCCAATCCTTGCATGCGAAGCAGCCGCCGATGCTTGCGCCGAAGGCACCAAAGTCGGCATAGGTGGCTGGTTTATCTCCAGCAGCCTCCTGGTTCGCAGAAACGTGGGAGTTCCAAGAAGTCCAGCAGCCGTGGCCTTCTCTCACAAAGGAGGCCCAACGCTACATAGCGTGCTTCGAAACCCTGGCCCAACTCGCACACATGCGCATCGCTTGGAGTGCCGAGGGTCAAGCCGTGCATGGTTTCTGCATGCCTTCCAGCGCGGACAACACAGCCTCAGAGCTTTGCAGGTTTTTGCGCAGTTAGTCGCCGCGTGGGCCTATAAGCACAAATGGTCAGTGCTAGCCTCACATATCCCAGGCGAGCGCAACATGTGGGCTGATCAGCCCAGCCGCGGCAATACGTCCGAGCTCGCTTTCGTTTTCGCCCGCATGATTTCTGGCCCCATCAATGCAAGCTTTTGCTGCATCCGCCCGACGCCCCACGGCAACCGGAGCATATCAGTGCTTCGCAAACGCTCTGAAGAGGGGGTGATAGATATTTTAGGCCGTTTGCTTGGAACCCTGAAGTGGGGGCATATGAGAAGGCTCCGCAGTGGGGTGCGGACACGGGGAAAGGACACGCGCTGTCTTTCCCCCTGCACCTCCGAGCCTTAACTTCCAAGCAACGCCTCATAAAGAAAAAAAACGTGCATACATGTTTGTCAGTCGCACCTCTTCTATCTTTGGCTGCATGTTCCCTTTCGGATTGAAGCAGTGATCAAGATTCTGACTACTACGTCTACCAGGCGGGGTGCCATGGAACCCGGGCAGCACGGCTTTAGCCGAAAGGCAAACGTGTTTCCAGTCGGCTTCACCCGAGTTGGACACTGTGCTCCAATTGACGTAAAGCGAATTGGGTCGGCCAAAAAGGCCCCCTTTGCGGATGGTTTAAAGCTTAAAGAAAACCAGGAAGAAAACAGCCCATTTTAAGGGTCCAGTTTATGAGGACAAGGGGGAAGGGGACGTTTGCGGCAAGCCAAGGCAGGAAAATGGAGCTCTGCAAATTTGTGACTTTAAACCTGAGACGCAGGATGGCCAGCGATGGTGTGCGCGGCGCACAGACTACGGGGTGGTTGGGGCAACAATCTGGTGGTGGAATGTGATCCTACAGGCAGGTATCGCCGCAGAGCCTGCATCGAGCCCGCTTGCCATGCTTTTTTTGGAAGCGCATGACCAAAAGGCTTGACTGCTTCCTTCGGTTTCCCGTGCTTTCGCCCTTCAGGCGGAGGAGGGGTTGTGAACTGCGCGGTCTCCACGGTGCATTTGGGCGGCAGTCCCAGTGGGGTGAACCAGAGGTGCCTCCTTATGACCCACGAGTATGACTGTGACCCAGATGCAGGGGACATGTACAAACGGGTGAACCACGACTGTGCCGGTTGCGGGGATCGCTTCTTTGTGGAGGAGAGTGAGGGCTATGTTTGTGCGACGCGACTTGATTACCACGGCGGTTGGGGATTGGATCTGAAGATGCACTGCAAGGATTATGGCTGGGTGCGGGAGGTAGTGACGGTCCATATGGGCGCCAGCAACTCCAACACAAAGTGTGTGGGCGTGCACCGGCCTGTCACCTGCGCCGCCTTTGCGGCGAACCTGGGCTATCGTCTGAATGCCGGTGCTTGGGGGGACGCCTTCCAAATCACAACCTCCGGCAGCACCGTGTGTGTGCGGCGAACGGATTCCCATGGTGGCTGGGGGATGCATTTGTCGTTTTCCTGCACTGGCGTTTGAATGAAGCAGTCGTTTTCCCCGGCGCACAAAAGCTAGAGACCGAGCCGACCGAGCCTGTGCCTCAAAGCAAATTTGGCAAGGTGTCTGATGCTACTGCAGCCATCAAGGCTCACTTCCATCGACAAGCAATAACAATGGAACACAATAAGCAGTTGACGCAATAATCAGGTTTTATATGGTAGCAAAGCGAGGTGCCGGGACACTTTGACGCCTTTTGCCATTGTGACCCGCGAAGCTCGCACAGAATCACTACATTGTTGAACATCCCCATCAATCACCTGACTTGTGTAGTTCTACCATCATCAGGTGATACACTTGCAACTCATTCAACAATTATGATGCGCATGTTTGTGTACTACTGGCTGCCAGGTGGGATTTGTTGAAATGTTCATGGAGCCGGCTTTGGAGGATGCTTGAGAATGTTCTCACGTGTCAGGCGATAACGATGAGCAAGATCATCCGAACGCCTTTGAAGTGGGGCATGCAGGATAGCTTGAAATGCTATGTTTGCGCACTTTAAGATTTGTGAGCTTAGATACTCTGCGCTTCCAGATTCACTTAGGATCCGTGCATTTGATTCTTAAACCGCGCAGGATCTGGCGTCAAACTGAAAGACATCCGCGCCGCCTTCCCTCTTCCGGGCCAGTACCATTTTCGCTTCAAGATGAAGTGGGAGCCACGCGCTTAGCTTCCGGAGCTTTTTGGAAAGCTGTCTCTTGTTTGTCGAGGTCGAGTGCTCTGTGGATGGTCTGACACCCAGGTGTAGCTGATTGAAGTGCCATGCATTGCCATCTGAAACGCTCAAGCATAGACACCTCTTGAAGGTGTCTCCTATTTCTGAAGGTCCTTTGCCTAGTGCTCCCCGCTTCCTGTTCTGGAAGCCAACTACAACCGCATTGGGCCGGGGGTTGGGGGGAGACGGGAGAATACAGTGCGCCATAGTGCGCCCAAGGATGTGACCAATGAGGAGTCCATGGCAGCTTGGACTTGATACGAACCTCTTCAGACAGGAAAACAGAGGAGTTCTAATGACAGGCTTTGCCCCGTCTCACTGACTTTTCTCTTTGGTGAACCTTGGGGCATGATTTGGGTGAGGCTGGCATTTTCCCATTTCATCCCGCACAGACACTTCTGAGATACTTCTTCCTCCCCAAAAGGTGGTCTGGTGCAGCGACCGGCCCCGGTCAGATTCGCATGTCAGGCAAAAGGTGGCTGCGACACGAGCCGGATTTCAGGTGCCCATGTTCGAGGACAAAGTTCTGGCCAAGGTTCGGCTGGCGGAGGGAGCTGCGCTTCAAGAGAGGGCTCCCCTAGGTGTATCCCCAGTGATTGGGCTTCTCTCAAAACCGTCCCGGACCGGGAACTTCATTTTGAATTCTTGGGCATAGCATGGCATTGCTTCCTAGACTGGGACAGGGGACTTGACTTGTGGTGATGTTGCCTATTGTCCTGGCATATGAGCTCCGGAGCTCTTCGAGAGTAAGAATCACGGAAGGGCGACTCGAAGAAGGGAACAAGCACATTCCCATGGCCGCCACCCGACAAGACCTTGCTACAGCCCGAGGTCCGTGTTGCCTGCAAATTCCGTCACTCGAGGTGCTGAGGGTGAATTGGGGCACTGCCAAGCCGGGAAACCTAGCTGTTTGGTCTGATGCTGTGTTGGCAAGATATGGGTCGACATCTCTTTCCGAATGAACCATTTGTGTGTTTTGGCAGACAGCATTCGCACCCAACCATGTTGAAAAGCTATCTTTGTTGCTCTTGCTGGCATCGTGGGGTGCTATGGAAAGTGCCTTGCAGCAAACAAAGCAGGGTTGAAAGGCGCGCTATGCTTGAAGCGCATTTGAAATTGGAGCTCTTGATTTGAAAATTTTGCAGGGGGCATGCATTCTGGCGAGGGTCGGTTCTTCTTTCAGAGCACCCGTCCAAGGCACGCGAGGCAATTTGTTTTAGTGATTTTCGATTCTGGGAAAATGACTGCCCACTCTCACATGGAAAAAAGGAAGGTGCCATTTCCATCATGTTTGCAGATATTCGCTCGAATCGGTTCGATTCGGCTCCATTCGATTAGGCTCGATTCGGTTCGATTCAATTCTGTTCGATTCGGTTGGATTCGGCTCTATTCGGTTAGATTCGGTTCGATTCGATTCGGTTGGACTCGGCTCGATTTGGTTCGACTCGGTTCGATTCAGTTCGATTCGGCTCGATTCGGCCCGATTCGGCTCAATTCGGCTCGATTCGGTTCAATTCGGCTCGATTCGGCTCGATTCGGCTCGATTCGGTTCGGTTTGATTCGGTTCGATTCGGCTCGACTCGGCTCGATTCGGTTCAATTCGGTTCGATTCGGTTCGATTCGGTTCAATTCGGATCGATTCGGCTCGATTCGGTTCGATTCGATTCGGTTCGAATAAACATGAGACAACCAAAACTGAACAGAGCTGGCAACAATAAACTGATATGAAACAAAGCCTCCTGGAAATAGTAGTCTTGAAAAAAGGCATGGCGAGTGGGAGGGGTTAACACACATTTCGAGAACTAGCTTTCCTGTTTTTTGTTAGCTTTATATGACAGATCTAAATCAACCCTAAAACAGAACCAAATTAATTGCTGGCCAGAGAGCGGCTTCGGCCACAGAACCTACACAAACGGCTATTCATTTTGACAGGCACCACCTCCAAAGTGGTACGTGGACGAAACCCCACCCAAATGATGTTGACCAAAGGGCCCCCCTCCCATAAATTCACTCCTCAAGAACAAGAAAGGCATGTCACCCGCCCTACGTAAGAACAAACAAGTGCACATTATGCCGATGCCACACCCAACTGTTCGTTGGCCAAGGATGTATCTATGTGGAGTCTGCTCAATGGAAAGTCATCCTTTCTTGACAACCCAGAGCTTTCATGTGCTGGTGCAGAGTATTTTTCTTGTGCGGGTGGTGTAAAATAAGGTGACATTCGTCCCACCCAATTGAGGTCAGCTGCCAAATCCGCGCCCTCTGTGCGCCTGACGAGTTTCAGAGGGCAAGGGATCGAAGGCGTCCAGTCCCCTGAGTGTCACACATTTGAATCTTTGGATCTGCATTGCTTGACCTTGTGGAACCCAAGAATGGCGGAAGATCCATTTTACTTGGCCTTGTGGACTGGTTGGATCCAGCAAAAGGAGGCTGGCAATGTATAAGCAAGAGGTCATAATTCATTATGGGGAAGGCCTGCTAGTGGTGTGGCAGAAGGGGTAATTTCAACCATCGGACCAGCATCAGAATGCTCTTAGAGATTTGTATGAGGTCTAATTTGTTTGTGATCGTTTTCTGATGGAATTCTGGAAGATGCTAAGATTGCTCTCGATGCCGATTGACTATTTCTGACAGGCTCTGACTTTCATGCGCTCTTCCAGCACGCTTAACTCGTTGAATCGAAAGGGGAGTACCGCTACTTGGCTTGACCACCAACATTTTCCGAGGACCCGAAAGTGTCCTTCAGTAGTTCTGCTACGAATCAGGAAACGGTGAAAGCAAACAGCTTCTGTCTGCTCGGCCAGGCCTCACCAGACACCTCGCCCATGGTGGGCACATGTGGGTTTTGCGTGTCTGGAGTCTGGACTCATGCATGTCGGCAATTTCAAGAACCACCGGGCCATTGACACAAAGCTTCCAAGCGTGGAATTGGTGACATCTCACTTGCCCCTGAGACCCCCCGTCCCGCAGGCTTCAGCGCATTCCGAGGACTTGCTGGGCGACAGTACCCGCCTCAGCCAGAGATATTCATAGGCTGTCCACTTTTGCTTGCTGGCGAAGCTTACGGATCGCATAGGGATCATGATGGCGAGCCGTCAAGCGCAGCTGTCATGTATCCTGTTTGACAGATGGCAGTGTCGCCAAAGAGATTTAATTTGCAGGTGTGTTCACCGGGCCGGGGAACATCAACTTGCCGGTTCGGGGGGGGAACCAATAGCAGTGAAGCCCTCTTGTGCTGAAGGCTCTGCTGCAGGCGCTGCTAGCCCGGCCAAAGGCTCAGTCAGCCCGCGGAAGCACGCAGTGCTGGCGCGCTTTGAGCCTTGGGCTCCCTGCAATTCTGCACTTGGCTGGTCATCAGCAAAGCTTGCTCTCGGGCTTCGAACGCTGCGGGAACCCGGGCTTTGGGTTTTCTTCAAACAATGTTTTGCACTGGTTCCGGTCTGATTGTGATTTGTCAGTGCCATCCTCTTTTCCAAAGGGACACGCAAGACCGTACGTCCATCAAGATCTGGTTCCGCTGCCCGCCAATCTTTTTTGAGCGTGTTTGGCATTCGCAGGGGCCATGTTGCCAGGACGAGTTCGACATGCTCTTCAGCTGAGGCATCCGTCCCGGCTGCTCGGAGCGCCGTTCCGGGCCCCCGAGTTCGCCGAGGCTAACACCATCCCAAAGCGGATTTGTGTGAAGGCCGAAGGTCCGAAGGCGAGTTAAAGCAGACATCGGTCCCCCGAAAGGTTTGGTGTTTGCCAGGCATACGCCTCCGATGTCCAACAGACGTAGCCGCTTGCTGGCAAGACGTGTGCCCCGCCATCGAGCGGAGAAAGAGCGGAGTTGCATGTTGGAATATCCACAAATGAGCAGAGCATGGAGCCGAGAAGAACTGATGTGATGCATTTGATGCATTTTGATTGAACCTTGCGCACGCCTTCCGACTTGTTCAGTGCCTGGCTCCAGCGGGCTCATCATGATTAAGTGTATTACATATTCAAAGTCTGCGCGGCAAGACAGAACTCAAACAGCGCAGCACTTGAAGATTGCACTGGCCATACTTCTGGACGCCTCCAAAATTAACGCTTGCATGAGGCTACGCAACTACTGTATGATCGCATTGAACTCCAAGCTGGAATAAGTTGTTGAATCACCTTGTTGAGGTGCAATGTGAAGAGACGTGTAGTCAAATGCGCTCTCGACTGCCAACATTGTTGTTGTACCTGGTATGCACTGGCATTTGGATTCCGAGCCTGCTACATGATGGAATGACGGCGCCGGCCCCAGCAAGGGATAGCCAGGCCAAAATCTAGGACGATTACATGTGATGTTTATGATGGTTGGAGTGGCAGTCGCATAAAATTGAATTGTACATCTGGATCATCGCTCATAGTTTTGACCAGGGAGGGGCCCTCCTCTTCTCCATCAGACTTGCATTGCATGTTTGATGGACTGTGTTTGTTTGTGTGGGAGGCAATTTGTAGTTATGCTTTTGATCTTTGAATAGCTAAAGTAGTCAGACGAAGCAATAGACGCCTTACGCTGCCAGGTGCTGATTGGGGATGTCCTGTGGCAGTGTCGGGCGCTGCAGACCTGCTTTTGAGGGGTAGGAGCGGCCAGGAATGGTGTGGGCTTGGTCTTGCCAACTTTTCTCTTCTTTTTTTCTTGAGAGGGGGTTTCAGCCGTAAAGGCTTCGGGGCACATTGGGCCACAGGTTTCATTGGTTACTCTTCCCAAATTCGCGACCCGGATCGCTCATTTTGCACCTACATCAGATCCAATCGGGGGGGGGGGGGGGCTGATCTTTTGGCTTAGTTCGGGGACACATGGGAGTCCCCATTCCACTCAGACCATGGCATTGATGCGGGACTGGAACAATCTCCACTTGGCGGGTTGCGTTTGGCTTCACTGGAGAGGCTGCGCCCGGATGCCAATTCGGCCAGGCAGAGCAGTTCTTCCTGGACGTTGCGGACGACGGCTATGTTGTGGCCTCCTCACATGAGATCCCCAGCGCTGAGGCACGGAAGAAGCACGGGAGAGCGGGCTGGGTCAATGGGTGAATGCTATGCTTGTTTTTTCTTTCCCGGGGACTGGTTGGGTTGTGTTTTGTTGTCTTTTGTTCTTTCACAGCATGTTGGTTGGCCTGTAGGTTTCTTGCCGGGGGGTGGGGGAAAATTTGGGCATTTGCTGGAACGGCTGAAGGAGAACTGGCAGTTCTTGCCGAATCAACATCATCAGCAGGTCATGTGGAGGCGGTAGAGCCTAGGGCTTACTTGAGATGGATCCTCCAACCACCTTGCGATCAGGTCCTGGGTCACTTCACATGGAATGGTTGCCCGAGGCAAATAAAACCACAGGCCAGGCGAGCACACGGATGGCTCGCAAGGTGGAGGAGCTGAAGCGGCACAGTCGGTGTGGCGCCTGGCTGGGAACTCGAGCTGGCCATGACGCACGTGCGATTTCTTCAAATCCGAAGAGGTCGAGTAAGTTAGTGAAAGTTGCGGGCTCCCCAACTTTTGGGATTGATTTCTTTGGATTTTGTTTGTTTTGCCTCGCCGAGGCAAGTGCACGTTTTTGGAGGAATGACAGGTGGCAGCTTGTGACTGCGAGGCACGTGTGCGGCGTGAACGACTGCCTGGGCGAGTGTGCCGGGGACCCAATGTTGTGGATAACGCCCTTGGTGTGTTCAAAGTGTGTTGCAGTGTTGCCCAACTCTGGTGGGCCCGTCTTGGAATCGGCCAGGATGATTCAATGTCTGTGTGTTGGCAAGGATTTGAGCATCTTAGCATCGAGCATCTGTTCGCTTAGTTCACTTCCGAGTTTTGCTGGACGGCTCACCGCTTCGGCGCAGGTCGCTGCCGGGTGCAGCTGCAGCCGCTCCATCAACCCCACGGCGCGGGATGCCTTCCTCAGGCGGGCTCAGAGAGAGAGAGAGAGAGAGCCGTCGAGTCGGATGTCTCGGAGTCAACTCTGGTTCCAAAAGATGATCAGGTTGATCAGGTTGATCAGGTTGATCAGGTTGATCTGGAGTAGTTCGCGGATTTGAAGCTTTTGGGGTCCAGAAGCGGCGACCTCAATCAGCGATGATGGCTTCGTGTTTCAGGGCTGATTAGTTTAGGTGAGGATGGCTGGTTTAATTGACGGCCTGGGAGAAACTTGTGGCTTCGGGGTGTTCAGGGTTTTCGTATTGCTTTGGACAAGGGCTGCCTCTCCCTTCAGGATAGTTTGTGCGAATGCTTCCGGGTGTCCGATTCGCATTGTCTGATGCCTCACCCGTGCCAAGACTGCAAGCTTGAGGCGGGGTGTTGACCCCAATCCACGCCCGTCCAAACCCGCGACTCGGACTTTTGTATGTTACATGACTAGGTTTCGGGAACAGTGACTCAATCGCCTCTGGATTTGTTGCAGGATGGCCGCCGATCAGATCCGTCAGCACGCAGGCAGTGAGGCGATCAGAACGGAAATGGTTGTGAGTCGCTTGAACGTAGCTCACTGTGACGGCCGTCAACCGCAAAACATGTTACACGAACAAGATCAGTTTTACGTTTCCTCGAGTTTGCCATTTGAGTGGGGAGCTGCCATGCGTGAGCTTGATTTGAGCTGCATAGTGAATGGCTTTGCCGACAAATGATCCGTCGCTCACAACAACTGCAGCCAAGCAAGGGCGTGCATGAGTAGGCCTGCAAAACGAGACAAGAGGTATGCGCCGTTCAGATCGATCCAACAAGCCTGGCTAGTTTAAGCACAAAGCTTGGAGAGGGCAAACCACTTGCGTTGGTACTCCTCCAGCCACACAACCAGACTCACACCTTTTGCGCACAAAGAAAAAAGTCCATTTCTGATGGCGTTGGCGGCGGGGCGGCGGGTGGAGCTGCATGGCCTGGCGAGCGCGGAGCTGAACGGCGCCGTGGGGACACTCCAGGCCTTCCACGAGGAACGAGGCGCCAGGGACACCGTCATCGTGTCATCCTCTTTCTTTTTTTGGTGGGTTCGGGACCCACTCATAATGGTCAACCCCACGAAAAGTGGCAATGGTCAGCCCTTGGTTCTACCAGGGTCACTGGGGCACGTGGGGGGAAGCTGAGAAGTTTGGGGCGTGTGACCAGCCATTGAGGTTCCAAAAGGGCGACTTTCATCCACATCTATTTTTGTGATCTTTTGTTGATGGAGGAACGCTGGGGAGCGGTGATTTGAACTATCTTGACGTCTGGCACTGGCGAAAAGGGATAGATCTTAGAGAATCTCAGCTTCGGCACGGCCTCGTTTGCTTCGGCGGGCGGGTTTCTTGTTTCCTGCGTCCAGCGGCCTGTCAGGGCGCTGGGCGGTGCTGTTCCTCGCGGGGCCCAAGTTGCTGAAGCCCGAGAACTTGCAGGTGCTGGAAGGGGCGGTGGTGGAGCTTCTCGGGGAGGAGCTGAAACGGGAGGTTTCAGGCAAGGCAGATAGCATCCGGGCTCTGTTTCTTTTGATTTCATAAGGAAGAAACGGCCATGGTCTCATCTTGACCGTAGCTACTTCACCAGCTTCCGTTTCTTTTTTTTGACTGTACTTGAACCTCATTGAGTGCGGTTTGCCGCTTTGGTCGATGCTAGCTATCATGTCATGACATACAACCTCAGGATCTGTTTGCAACAGTTTGAGGTGCCCCATGCCACTCACCTCATTGATCATTTCGTCACTTTCGACATTGGGCTTTCTGCTAAGGTTCAGAGCCGTAAGGAGATGGGAAGCGGATGGCCCCTTACCTCACTAAGTCGCTAGTCGCTCGCTCATGGCTCCACTTGCCATGAAGTCAGTGTCGCAGGACGTCTTCTTGCGGCTTTGCCATTTCCTCGGCACCGCAACAACCGTGGCGACCAGCGTTTGCAGCCGCGGCTTGCGGGCGCTGCTGTTTGGGAGCGTGTCGTTGTGGCAATCCCTGTGCAGCTCGGCCGCGTTCGGCTCCGAGCCATTCGAGGTCTGTTGGAGGTTCATTTGGTAGGACCCCCATAGTACGGTATTGGTGCAACGAGGCTTGTCTTCTCAAGGTTGGGCGGGGGATCGGTGTTGCCCGCGTTGCAAGTGGCTGGTTAGTATTGATATGGGACGTGGACATGTTGTGTGTATTCCCCTTCCGCGGAATCAAGCTTAGCCAACCACTGTGGACTGTAGATGCTTTCTTGCCTCCATGTTCGCTGTGGACTTGGGTTGCAAGAACTTGCGGCACTGAGGCCACCATCTGCTGGACGAGGCAGTGATCGCACTTCACCAGCAGGCGGCCGAGGATGGCAGCAGCGAGTTCTGGCGGGCGCTGTGCCGGGCGGCCAGTCAGGCCATCACGAGGGAGGGATCATTGGGGGCATTAGACACCTGATCTTGTCCCAAATTTGGACATTTGGGACATGAACGCATTTTTGGGTTGATATCCAGTGTTACGAAGTACCCATGCAGCTGTGGCACCCCATTTGCGGAGCTTGCGGTTAGAGGCTCCTCTTTTACCACACTCTTTGTGATGCTTGACAAAGAGGCCTTGGATCGTTTGTGCAACAAAGAAGATGTATCAGTGTTGAGCCTTGGCGTTTTTCTTTGCTGGAAAAACAATTTGGGGAACCAAGGTTTGCGCAGGGTCTGAATTTGTTCACCCAAGTGTGACTAAAACCAAGACCAACATCAACGAGGCCAATACCTTCTTCTACGAGCACACGCTGCGGGAGCAGTGCCTTCAACGTAGCGAGTGCTTCAGCCAGGCGTTGAGAAATGCGCCCGGCCCTGGTCTGCAACTGCTGGATGGTGCCGCCTACCATGACGCTCGGCCGATTCGTGCGTTCGTTCCGTTTGGGATGGCTTCCGACTGCTCTGGACCTGGAGTAGATCTCATCTCTGTTCAACACGTTGGCGTTGGAAAGCCCTGAAATCCGCATGGGGTCATGACGGGCCGACACCATAGCTTTTGATGTTTGGGTCTGGAGCGAATCACTTTAAAGGCGGCGCAACACTTGCTGAATAGTCCTCAAGAGGGGCGCGGCATGGAAAAAGGATGAGACACACACACACACACACACACACCCACACCCACACATACTGACCCGTTTTTGAGAAATCCCAACACAATCCCAACCCGCAACCCAAACCCACCCCAAAGCAACCTTGAACCAATCCTGGGCTCATTTCCAAAGCAAATCACCCATACCCAAACACCTTGAGCCCCACCCCACCCCCACCCCACCCCCACCCCACCCCACCGCTCAGGAGCAGCTTCAGCGTGTGCTGGGCTCCAGCGGGCACTCGGCAACTCCGCTGGGCGGCTTTGTGGTGGTGGTGGGGGGCTGGCGCCCATGGCGCCCCAGCTGGATGGTTGGCTTGGATTATTTGCTCATTTGTGCGGCTGTTGGTTCTAAGGACCTCAAGTTTGTGGGGGTGATTGGAGATGGAGCGCTGTTGGATGGAAACCAAAGGTGAACACTTTCTATGTTTGCATGTCAACGTGAGGCAACATCCGAGAGAAACCGGCTTTATGTTGGGTTGTCCCCTGACTGCCAAGAGTGGATGATGGGATCTTAGACCAACCACCCCGAACATGGTGTTTCCAAAAGGGATGACTATTGGTTGTCGCAGGCACAACCCAAGTTGTGTGGGGAATTCACCGAACAAGGGAGGTCCAATCAAGTTTAAACTGTTCATTGCGAGACTTGCTTTGGGCCCGCATCCTTTTTTTTGGGGTCGGGCTACCAGACAGGTACCCCGCAGATGGGCTGCACATCTCGCTGCTGGACCTCCGGCGTCTGCAGATCAGCGAGCCCCAGTCGCGGGGCGCCGCACCCTGCCGCCGCTTGCGCCACGCCAGCTGCTGTGTGGCCCTGCCTGCGCCAGCCCTGCCGATGTTCTTTCGAACCCACTTTTGGTGAGAATCAAACTCCTTTGTGTTTCTGGCAAAAATCGAGCACACTCTTCTCCAACAGTTGTTGCCCTTTGGACCACTTGCTTGTTCTCAGGTCTCTCTCGAAGGAGGCAGACGGGTGCTGATGCTGGGGGGCTGCAACGACCGCTCGCACAACCCCTGTGAGGGCCTGCAGACCCTGTGGCTACTGGAGCTGAACGAGGCCTGCGCGCTTTTCTTTTGAGTGAAGCGAAGAAGTCGCGCGGTGAGGCGGTGAGGCGAGGAGGCGAGGTGAGGCGAGGTGAGGCGAGTTTCGTCCTTGCCAGGGCGAGGAGGGCGAGGTGAGCGTCGCCTGGACCAAGGAGGACGCCACCGGTCCAGTGCCCAAAGCCATTTGGCACCACGTGGCGGATTCCTTCGCTGGAGGGAAGACGCTTCGACTTGATGTGCATAAGTGTTGTTTGATTTCAACCTGGGCCTGTAGTTTTCTTTCCTAACAAATTTTGATTGGCATCCTCTCCTCTTCCTGTTCCTCTTCCTTTTGCTCTTTCTGTTAACTCTTGACTCTTCATCTTTGTCTTTGTTTTTCTTTTTGGTCTTTCTCTTTCTCTTTGTCTTTCTCTCTTTCTCTCTTTCTCTTTCTCTCTTGTTCGCTTTCTCTTTGTCTTTCTCCTTCTCTTTCTCTCTTTCTATTTCTCTTTCACTTTCTCTCTCTTTCTTTTGTCTTTCACTTTTTCTCTCTTTCTCTTTCTCTTTCTCTCTTTCTCTCTTTCTCTCTTTCTCTCTTTCTCTCTTTCTCTCTTTCTCTCTTTCTCTCTTTCTCTTTCTCTCTTATTCTTTCTCTCTTTCTCTTTCTCTCTTTCTCTTTCTCTTTCTCTCTTTTTCTTTCTCTCTGTCCCTTTATGTCTTTCTCTTTCTCTCTTTCTCTTTCTCTCTTTCTCTTTCCTCTCTTTCTCTTTCCTCTCTTTCTGTTTATCTTTCTCTTTCAGTCCTTCTGTTTCTCTGTTTCTCTGTTTCTCTCTTTCTTTCTTTCTTTCTTTCTTTCTTTCTTTCTTTCTTTCTTTCTTTCTTTCTTTCTTTCTTTCTTTCTTTCTTGCTCTTTCTCTTTCTCGTTGTCTTTGGTCTTTGTCTTTCTCTTTCTCTTTCTCTTTCTTTTTGTTTTTTGTCTTTGTCTTTGTCTTTCTGCAGACATGTGAAAACTCATGTACCGATGCAGTTCATCGAGTGGATCAAAACACAGAGAGCCCAAGCCATGACTTCATGGTAGCGGAGCTCTTGGGCACGATCAGGGACAAGTCCGCGCGCAAGGGCAAGAGGAGGATCGGTCAGCCCCGAGAGCGGGAGCTGGGCCACAGAGAGGTGGCGCAGAGGAAAGGGCAGAGAGTGCCCAGCAGTTTCATGGCCAAATCAAGGTACGCCGACAAGGCGGTGGAGCTGCTGGAGGTGGATCCTGATCTTGCTGGTCGGTGCCTTCACCTACGAAGGGGGCATTTTCGCGGTGGTTGGCTCAGGGTGGCTTCTTAATATGTGGCTATGAAAGGAGCCCGTAGGTAGAAAACTAGTTGTACATCAGGTGCACTGTTTTGCTACGGTTTCACCATGTTGTCAATAATGGTTGGAGCAGAGAAACATAGTTGGGGCTGGAAGCGTGTCTTTCCGCATGACTCTTTTGCTCGCTTGCAGATTGGAATCCCATGGGGATCACTATGACGTCAAAATGCAATCTTCTTTTCGCAATCTCGCAGGCACCGGGTTTCAGGCTCTGCGAATATGCAAGCCGTTTAGAATAAGCAAGCCGTTTTTTCACCAACAGCGCAGCATTTTTTCAGGCAGTCCACATGCAAAAAAGGTGCGGGCCTTCCGGCCTTCTTGGGCAATTAGGTGGATGTCGGAGTCAGCAGAATCAGAGCCATGGTCAGCTGGCAGCGAAGAATCTTGCTCGGGCAGCGAACGAATCTTTGCAGCAGAAGGTTTTGGCTGCGCTCGACAAGCTTTCGCGCTGCGCTAGAAGCGCCACGCAGCCAGGCACAGGCCGAGAAAGCGTGGCAGGCCAAGCAGCTGAGTTTCCCGCGCTACAACTCGCACGGTATTTTCGGAAAGAAGCTGAAAAGAAAACAGCTGGCTCAAAAGAACAAGCCTCGACTTGAACCACGCACTCGAGATCTTGTAGACTCCTATGGCGGCCGACAGTTTGTGTTGCCGCTCTACGCGGTCAACCAGAAGCAATGGCAGAAGGACATGCGTCATGACACCAGCAAAACCTTCAGAGCAAAGGAGTGGGCCAAGCGAAGGAAAATTTGAAGACGTTGCGCTGAAGTGTGCTTGCTTGCTTGCTTGCTTGCTTGCTTGCTTGCTTGCTTGCTTGCTTGCTTGCTTGCTTGCTTGCTTGCTTGCTTGCTTGCTTGCTTGCTTGCTTGCTTGCTTGCTTGCTTGCTTGCTTGCTTGCTTGCTTGCTTGCTTGCTTGCTTGCTTGCTTGCTTGCTTGCTTGCTTGCTTGCTTGCTTGCTTGCTTGCTTGCTTGCTTGCTTGCTTGCTTGCTTGCTTGCTTGCTTGCTTGCTTGCTTGCTTGCTTTTTGTCACTGATGACAATCGTGGAATCTGTTCCTTGCTAAGGGTTGTCTCAAAAGTTGTATTGGTGGTTCCCTTTCCAAAGCTTAACTGCTCTGATGCATTGAATGATCCGCATTTGCTGCGTCTTGGGCCGGCTGGCTCGAAAGGCCAGGGTGTGGTGGCTCCAGGCTGGGACAGGCGTAGGGCGTGCGGGATGCCACCGAAACCTGCTCCAAGCAGTAACATTTCTATCAGTTTAGACATTACCGCTATTACTACTACTACTACTACTACTACTACTACTACTACTGCTACTATTACCACTACTACTACTACTACTACTACTACTACTACTACTTCTACTACTGCTACTACTACTACTACTACTACTACTATTACCACTACCACTATTATAATTACTATTACAACAACAACAGCAACAACTACTACTACTACTACTAGTAGTACTACTACTACTACTATTAGTACAACTAGTACCCTTCTAGCATTACAAACTCTATTTCCGCTACTTTTATTACGACTACTAGTAGTACCACTACGACTACTACTACTACTACTACTGCTACAACTACCATTACCATTCCTATTATTACTACTACTACTGCTTGTACTTCTACTTGTACTTCTACTACTACTTCTACTACTACTACTACGACTACTCTCCGAACTAGTATTACTAGCACTGCTACTGGTACTACTCGTTCTACGTCTGCTACTGCTATTACTACCACTAGTATTGAGGTACTGCCAACCATTACTACGACGAGTGCCACTATTCCTATGACAATTTTAGATTTATTACTACGCCCGCGCCACCTGTATACAGGTGGCGCAGCGTGAGGTGGCACGACTCCAGGTCCAGGCGGACGCGGTTGTGGATATTGCCGGCAGCTCCTCCCAGTAGCTCCTCCTGGCAGCTCCTCCTGGCAGCTCCTCCTGGCAGCTCCTCCCGGCAGGTCCTCCCGGCAGCTCGGATACAATTACTGTTGAGACTACTACTACTACCACTACTACTACTACTACTACTGTGCTATTCTTAGTTTTACTTCCACTACTACTACGACTACTAATGCTACTACGATTATTTCTTCTACTACTCCATTGCTACTACTATTACTACTACTACCACAACAAACAACAACTACTACTACTACTAGTACATTCATCTCCTCTCGATAGCTCCTGCCGGCAGCTTCTCGGGCTGCTTGTATCGGGACCTCCCGGCAGCTCCCTTCAGCAGCTTCTGCCGGCAGCTCCTTCATGATTTTAGTGCTTATGTTATTATTACTTCTTTTTGTTCTACTACTACTACTGCTACTATTACTGCTACAATTATTCTTGCAAGTCCTATAACGAGTACTACTACTCTGATTACTCGTGCTTCTTTTACCAACTACGAGTGTTACTACTACTACGAGTACCATTACTACTGCTACTAGCAGTAGATTTAGTAATTCTCCCGGCAGCTCCTATCGATAGCTCCTGCCGGCAGCTTTTGTCGGACCTCCCGGCAGCTCTTCCCGGCAGCTCCTCCCGGCAGCTTCTGCCGGCAGCTCCTCATTGCTTCTGCTACTATTACTGCTACAATTACTATTGCCAGTTTTACAACGATTACTACTACTATTTTTGTTACTACTGCTATCACTACTACTACTGCTGCTACTACTACTACTACTTCTACTACTACTACTACTACTTCTACTTCTACTTCTACTTCTACTCCTCCTTTTTGTACTACGATTGCTACTAGTACTACTACTACTGCTACTATTGCTACTACTACTACTACTACTACTACTACTACTACTACTACTACTACTACTACTACTACTACTACTATTACTAACTACTACTACTACTACTACTACTACTACTACTACTACTACTACTACTATTACTAACTATTACGACTACTACTACTACTACTACTACTAGTACTATTACCACTACTACTACTACTACTACTACTACTGCTACTATTACTACTATAAGTACTACGTCTTACAACGAGTGCTACTACTCTGATTTCCCGTGCTTCTTTTACCAACTACGAGTGTTACTACTACCACTACTACTACGACTACCATTACTACTGCTACTAGCAGTAGATTTACTACT
Source organism: Effrenium voratum (assembly GCA_963377175.1). Classification (NCBI taxonomy): domain Eukaryota; class Dinophyceae; order Suessiales; family Symbiodiniaceae; genus Effrenium; species Effrenium voratum. The sequence continues at coordinate 232,950 of CAUJNA010000360.1, read as the reverse complement.
TCTCCCGGTAGCTCCTATCGATAGCTCCTGCCGGCAGCTTTTGTCGGGACTTCCCGGCAGCTCTTCCCGGCAGCTCCTCCCGGCAGCTTCTGCCGGCAGCTCCTCATTGCTTCTGCTAGTATTCCTGCTACAATTACTATTGCAAGTCTTACAACGCTTACTACTACTATTGCTCGTACTGCTACTACTACTACTAGTACTACTACTACTACTACCACTACTACTACTTCTACCGTAAGACTTTGAGCCCTAGACCGTGGACCCAGACCCTAGACCCTAGACCCTGCCCTAGACGCTACTACCAAGACCTACTACTGCAAGCGCTGAGCAAGTTCTCGCCAGTCTGGTGGACGAAGCGCTGTGAGGAGTTTTCGTGACAAGAAAAAAGGGAGGACAACGCACGCAGGCTTGATGAAGAGTGTTACGAGGAGCCTTTGTCAGGGAGCTCTCACTGGTTGGCTTTTGATTATTATTTGTTCTGGGTCCGGCACCACCGTTCTTGTGCAAAGCGGTCTTTGTTGCCCAAACAGTGCGAGATGTTCATGTTCATTTGGTTGCGCAGGCTCACGCAAAGTGCGGGGACAATTTGCTAAGTGACTTCGAGGCTTGCGGTGCCGCGCGAACTCCGGAAAGGTAGGTTTGCGCACCCTTTTGCGGACGGTGCGAACACTCTGTGGTGTATAAAGGTGCTGTCCCTGCAGAGATGCTGCGCGCTTGCACAGCGATCCCTTCAGAATCGTCCTAAAGATACCTTGCGCACTGACTGCCTAAAAGGTGCTATACCCGCAGATCCTGCAAAGATCCTTGCACAGTATCTTGCCCAGGACTCTGTACAGGAACATGCATGAACCTCACTTGCAGAAATCTTGAACTTGTTTCCACCAATCTTCTATGGGAGCGCTCGAAAGCTTTTGTTTGAAGACTACACGCAAGACCTTATATGGAGAGTCTGTGTGGTCATTTCTGCACAGCAAGTGTGCGTCTGCTGTGGCTACTTTAATGTCACCTGTGTGCATTTCTGTCAAGCGCCGCGCGACTGCTGCATGTGCTGCGCTGACAGCGGTTCCGTGGTCTTAGCCTCCATCCGAAACTGAAACATTACACTCAAGCTGTGTGTCCCAGAAGTGCAGCGCGCTTAAGCCGCCAGACCCCCCCCCCCCCCCCGTCCTGTCGGCGGCCGCCAGGCCAGAGATAAGTGAATGTGACTACACTGAATGTCTGTGAGCTTACGGTGGCGCGGAACGGGGGGAGGGGTCCGTCTCCTTAAGAGCCGCGCACTTAAGGAGGTTTGGGGGCCTGCCAGCGCAGTGGCTGTGGAAGTTCATCCGCGCGCTTAAGATGGTTCGGTTCGAGCGAGGCAGCGCAGTGGCTATGGACTACCGTCCTCTTAAGAGCCGCGCGTTTAAGAGGGTTTGGGCGGCAGCAGCTGTGGCCATGGACCTCCATATGCTTAAGAGCCGCGCGTTTAACAAATATCCTGTTCTGTAAGCGCTTCAGCTTCTGTTTGTAGAGCATGGGCGCGACCTTGTGTAGAGACCCTATGCGTCGCCTTCTTCCATGTGTGGGTTTTTGTCTCAATTTTGACCACTGTTTGGACACCCCCAAAAACTCTCACAAGCATCTCGGCGCACGGCGCAGGGCATGGCGACGCAAGAGGAAGGTGGATTCTACTCATGGGCAGCGAGAGAGGACCTGTGCTACACACACACGAACTCCTTTGATGTCCTAGCTGGCAGGACCTGCTGGAGAAGCTGAAGGGCGCACATGCCAACACAGGCTACACGAGTTGGCTTTACACGCGAACAGGCGACAAAATGCCAGATGGCTCTGAAAGCGGAACTGCAGCGCTATATGCGCTTCCAGCGTCGCCTGAGCGCACGCATGGGCACCGGGCGGTTACGGTGACTGGCATTTGCCCCGCCCCAAGTTGTTTGATAGGAGGGTTACTTCCATATTGCTTGCCAATTCCTAGGTCAGAAAGTTGGCATCTACCTGGCCGCCAAACAATGGCGGTCGTTTGATCTTCTCGAGATCTGTGCTATGTCGGACCATGGCGGCCAACCAGGCTTGCGTGTCTTTGCGTGTGCGTGTTTGTCTCTGCATCGGGTGTGTGTGTGTGTGTGTGTGTGTTTGTGTGTTTGCGTGTTTGTGTGTTTGTGTGTTTGTGTGGTTGTGTGCGTGTTGTGTGTTGTTTGTGTGTGTCTGTGTGTGTGTTGTGTTTGTGTGTGTGTGTTGTGTGTGTGTTGTGTGTTTGTGGGTGTTTGTGTTTTTTTGGTGTGTGTGTGCGCGTGTGTATGTGTGTTTTTGCTTGTGCTTGTGCTTGTGCTTGTGCTTGCGCGTGCGTGCGTGGGTGTGTGTGTGTGTGCGTGTTGGTGTGGTTGTGCCTGTGTCTCTATGTTCCTCTGCGTGTGTGCGTGTAATTACGCGTCTCAATATAGCTCTGTGTGTTCGTGCAGCAGCTTCTGGGGTCTGTCGATGGCCCTGAGCAGTGTGAGCTTGCTTTGTCTCGCGGCGTTTCGCAGGTTGGGTCAAAGGACACCGCCGAGCCGTGTCCCTTCATGCGATGATGTTGTGGCACTTTGACTGCGGCGTTCAGGCAAGCGCCATTAGCGCAAGCAGCCTGCCCACAGGATGCACTCTGACAGACCGTGTGTTGGAGTTTTCTGGCTTGGTGTAGGGCGCGAGCCGTTTAGAAAGCTTGGCGCCTTGACAGGTGCCATCGTGGCTGGACGCGATGACGTCAAACATTCCTTTGCAGAACCATGGAGAAATGTCGGTGGAGGCTGGGACTGTCAGAGTCAGCGGCTTCCACCAGTTTAGCTGCCTGCGTTCTTGATTTGCTGCCAGGATTGCCCTCCGGACAGATGTGACAGCACGCATGCTTTTCAGTTGTTGACTACCTGGTTTCAATGCTATGTCGTATTTTCCAACCGTCGAAGCCTTCCTAGCGCAACGAGCGTTATGTTGCCCAGTCAAATATGGATACCTTTGAACATGCTGGTTCGTGACAAGAAGGGAAGATACGCGAACATAGTTGGGAGCCCCCTTCCAAAAGATGCTGGATAGGTAGGGCCCCCCCCATCTTGCACACGAAGACAACTTATTTGCAGATGGGACAGCGAAGCACAGAATTACAACATTATGAGCCTGACCAAGAACCAGTGTTGAACGCAAAAATTGTAGTCCAGCCTTCATCATTCTGCCAATGTTTTTTGTTGCGGGGTCATCTCCTCTTCTCATCAGGACATGGTGGCTTCCGGACTTGGCAAGTCGACAGGCCAGGCCGAAGGAGGCTTGCCAATAAACTACATCGAGATAGCGCAGTACATTCAAGAACAAGCTGCTGGAGATGCTTGTGCGTCTCTTCACGATGCCGTGAAGCGGCACTATGCGAGGATATGAAGCTGTATTCCTTCCCGGAAGATGCGGAAGCCGGCGTGATGAAAGCGATCGGATCTCTCAGGAGCCAGATTGCCAGCGTGACACTCATCAGATTGCTCCGGCGTTCGCCGCGCTTGCCAGGAATTCAGCTGTGTTCAACATGCAGAAGAAGGGCAAGCAGCTGATGCCACTAGGGGAGAGCCTTGTGTCTCGGAAAACCGTCCCGCTGAGCCAGAGGACGGTGCTGTGACCCTTTCAAGAGGCTTTGTTTTGCATAGCTCAGCGCTACTTGTCGCCTCATTTGTGAGTGTTTGAGTTATTCAGGACCCCCAAAAAAGGTTTGTGTAAACTGGGACTGGCGGCGGACAATTTGGTCAACGAGTGCTGCCCAACATGCAACACTGGCTTCGCTGGACTGTTTGCCAACATCATGGCTTACTCCGCTTCCCCGCTCAAAGGAACGAGATCTTAACACTCCTGGAAACCAAACCAAAACTCATCCCCAACTGATTGTTTGGATTCCAACCAAATAAGGGCTACGAGGGTACAGGCCTGCCAGCGCTCGAAGGATGCTTCGGAATCACCCCCCCTCCTCGGAACTGTGTATCCAGTCTGGTCAGCGGCTCAGTCAAGGAAATTTGGCTTCAGAAGCCAAGTCAAGTAAAGTGCCCCTCGCAAAGTCTGTGTGCTTTGCCACGATGCACTTGACTGAGCCGGTGGGGCTCAAACTAGCCGTCGTTGCGAGCTGAGCCACAGGCAACGCACCCTCTAATGAACACTAGTTTACATGAATCCAGGTTGAGCGCTTTTAAGCCCTTCTAACGTGTCACCCAACTAGAAAAATGACCACTCAGCGGCTTTTTTACAATCATTCCTGCGGGAAGCTGTCACTGGCTGTAGTGGCCGTTGCTTGTTTTGCAATAACAAGGAACCATCAAGGGTACAGGTCTGGAGTGGCTGAATAGTGGGATATGCACATTGTTTTGGGAACGTCACTCGGTAGAGTGACTCGTGGTGTGACCAAAAGGCTTTGCGGAGCCTGGGCTTTTGTCATTCTTGCCTTCTACCAAGCCGTAGCCCGGCAGAGCCGGGGCGGCTGCTCTTTGGATTGGCCAAATTGGCCTTCTACGTGTGGTTGAATTGAAAATGGCTGCTTCTACACTTTTGGGAAAGGGGCCGGAGGTTCAAAGGTGAGGGCGGGCCGTTTTCCGAATGCCTCGTTTCTTTTTAGTTTTTGAAGGGGTTGCGTTGCAAGTTCAATGCGTTTGTGGCGATTTTTAGTGTCTGTCCTCCTTTGCATCTAGTGTGTTGGTCGCCTGTGTAAACGTAACGTGGAACTATTAAAAGTAGAGCCCCGGCGGGTCGGCCTGCGCGGAGCTAGTATTCTACCCGCGGTTTTCCGACAAGAAGCAGCCCTGTCTGGCTACTTCCTTGAAGAGGACGATGGCATCCACGCAGGAGCTCACGGCGCCGCTGCACTTGGAGCATGATCCTCTTTCACCCCCCCGTGGCCGGGTCAAACTTCCGGTGGAGCGCCCTCCAAGCCTCCAGCCCAGCGCCCTTTGGCGCATTCTCCACCAAATCGAAGACCGCGCCCTTGGTTGTGGCCCTGAGGATGGTGTACAACTGCAGCAGCCGACCCAAACTGGGCTGCGTGATGTTGTTCTCCTGCTCTGCTGCCCATTCCAGCACTTCCCGAGGCTTTCCGCCTATGACGCCTGCCACTAAACCCGGAACCAGTCTTCAGCTCCATCTCCAAGCACCTGCGCTTCCCAAGGCCCTTCTGGTCTATCAAGCCGCCTCCGCCTCCTTTGCTCATCTTCTCCTGGAGACCTCTGGCAGTCGGCTCAATGCCTGTAGCACTCCCGCCGAGCCCCCTGATCCTCCATGGCCACCTGCTGCTCCGCCGCCTGCGCCCGATCACGTAGACCTTGATTCTCCTGTGTAGGTGCGTCGTCTGCGAGCCCAAAAAAAACTCGTACGAGAACCTCGGCAGCGCCCTGGAACGCTGGAAGCGTCTGCGAAGCCGCTATGATCGCAAGAAAGATCAATTCGGGAAGCGCGAGACGTTTCGAGACAGCCTCGCTATGAATGCATTAGAGAAATTGGTTGCAACACCTCATGCTAAACTATTCGAGGAAATGGAGTTGGAGGTGGTGAGTTACATGGAGGCAAAGACAGGGAGCAAGCTGATGATCTCGAAGGACTTCAGTTGGTCAGCAGCCTTCGATGCGGCTCCGATGGATGTGGGCTCCTTGGTCAGGGCTGTGAACTGCAACCTGGCTTCGCTCGTAAAGGGCAAGAAAGGTGGAGGCAAGAACGGCAAGGCCAAGTTCAAGGGTAGCTGCAACAATTGCAGGAAAAAAGGTCACAAGAAGAAAGATTGCTGGTATAAGCCGCAGCAAAATGGCAAGGGCGGAGGTGCGAAGAAGAGGGCAACAGCCAGAGCGCCGGCAAGGCAGCAGGTCTTCGAATTCGTGCGCATGATGGCATACAGCGAGGTCTACCTGCGCTGCCCCCAGCTGGCCAACGCCAGCCGCGTGCTGGGCAATCTGGGGGACGACATCCTGTCCAAGATAACGCTGAAGAGCGGCGTGGGCACCATCGTTTGCAACAATTGTGGCAAGAAAGGACATATGAAGAAGGATTGCTGGGCTAAGTAAGGGTGGAGGAGCTTCGTCGGCCTTGGCGCCTGCAAAGGGTGGAAAAGGTGGAAAGAGAGAGGCGGCATCTTTGGAACAGCCCGGAGATGAGCCAGAAGGAGAAGACGGAAATTCCAAAGAAATACATGCAAGCAACCGTGCAGAAGGAAATGGCACGTTCAAGACGGCGTCGGGTGAGCTGATCAACAACTACGGCCCGGTGAAGATCGGAGGCTACGACATGAACGGGGTGAAGCGCATCGTGAACGGCAGCGCGACCGACGTGCACAAGGTGCTCATCAGCGCTGGCAAGCTACATGGACGAGGACACAGCGCGTGGCTGTGGAAAGCATCACCTTCCCGGTGGATCGCCCCGTGTATGAGGATGGACAAAGCCTTTGATCAAGTAGTTGAGGAGTACGACGACAAGGGTATGATATCGGTGGTGGAGGAGAATGGCATCTACAACTTCTACCTTGAACTAGAAGGTGATGAGAGCTCGGAGGAGCAGATTGCTGGGGCTGAAGAGTATGTTCAGGCCAAAGGCAGCAAGAGTGAAGGAGGAGCGCAACACGGTCTGGGCGCTGGAGGTGAGGTTAAGGTTCCACATGAAAGCCCGGAGGAGCTGGGAGGCTCGACCTGCTCACGCAAGATGGAGACCGCCGCAGCAGGCGAGGAGTTGGTGTGAGATGCGCATCAAGGCAGCAGGACTTATCCAGAAACACGTGAAGGTGGACCATGGAGATGAGGACCCCAACATGTCCACGGTGAGTCTTGAATACTTCTATATGGGCGAGACTGAGGGGTCAAAGCCGAACATTGTGGCGCGCGAAGGGAAGACTGGTTTGACCTCCATCGAGAAGAAAGCCCAGAAGATGATGACCAGGTTCTTAGAGGGCTTGGGCTACAAGGAGGTGGTTCTCAAAAGCGATGCAGAGAAGACCCCGAAACGGTGAATGACGCAGACATCGTGACCAAGGTCCAGACGGGTGGCATTCTGAGAGGCCATCAAACCCGGCTGGGCTATGAACTGAGTGACAGTACAGGTCACAAAGCCTTTTTCCAAGCTGAGAAGGCCTTCGCTGCACAGGGGGCGCAGACACGTGAAAACTCATGTACCTTCTTCTGATCTCATTTCATTTTTCCTTCTTCTCCGTCTCTTTTTCTCTTTCTTTCTCTCTTTCTTTTTCTCTTTCTCTTTCTCTTTCTCTTTTTCTTTCTCTCTTTCTCTTCTTTCTTTCTCTTTCTCTTTTTTTTTCTCTCTCTCTTTCTCTCTCCCCTCTCTCTCTGTCTCTTTCTTTCTCTCTCTCTCTCTTGCTCTCTTTTTCTCTCTCTCTCTCTCTCTCTCTTCTGCCTCTCTCTGTCTTTCTGAGTCTGTTTCGAGGCCGTGCTTTTTCGTTCGTGGCTGTTGAGCCGCCTAGCGAGCTGATCCGCAAGGAAGGTCGTGGTCTTCGGTGGCGACATCCCAGTCCGCGACCCCGAGTTCACCTTCATCGGGGACCGGTCCTATGCCAACTACGTGTATTTACTGGATGTGGATGCCCGCAGCTGGGAGCGCGTTCAGACGCACGGGCAGGCGCTCGGTGGGAAACAAGTGCTGAATTGAATTTGTTGACCCCCGGCCCGGAAATGTGGCTTTCACACGGACCACACGACATCTTCAGGTACAGGGGTCGACTGAGAAGTTGCATCGATACTGCCCTTGCTTCAATGGGCGCTCAGGCTTGATCACTAAGTTGCCAAGGCTGTTTTGAGAATCCCCCCCTCCAAATGTGGGCAACTCTAGCCAGCGGGTTTCCAGAGACTTCAGCATGCCTCACGGTGTTTGTTTTTTTTTGTGTGTGTTGCCTGCTGAGTCCGCCTCGTGCGCGCCCAGGTGCCAACCTGGCGATCTCTCCACTGCGGCGGCACCTTCAGCTCTGAGGCGGGCGCGCCGTCCCCGCCTTTGGTCAACAGGCAGAAGACTTTGAAGAAAGGAAATGTGAGAAGCAGGATCGGCTTTTTGGCTTTTGCCGGCGATGGACATGTGTCGCACAGGTTTCCGCTGCTTGGCCTTTTTCGCCATTCTTTGGCTGGGCTTCTGGTGGTAAGTGCCCGGCTCAGGGCGTTGAGGGGCTGGAACAGCCACGCTTTGCGCGATCGCCGCTCCAGGCCGGTGAGGCCTTTGTGGTGGTTGGTGGCTGCGAGGATCATCTGGAGATCTTCCACGGGGGGCCGCCCACCTCGATGTTGGCCCATTCTTTGAACTTGAAGACCATGAAGTGGCGACGCGGCCATGAGACCACCCAGGCAACCGATCCAACTCGCAGTTTGCACATGCGCGTCACGCATCGCGCGTGGCGGGTCGCGCGTCACGTTGCGGGTAGATCTGCGGATTCGACTCTGGCAGGTGGAGGGCCGCCGGGAGCCGCTTTTCTTGCCCCGCCCACGGATGCGGTTCGGGGTCCAGCGATACGGGCGCCGGCTCCTGATCTACGGGGGTCATGGGGCGGAGGTCGAGGAGGACCGGAAGGGCAGGCAGAGCGAACATGGGACGTTTAGGGCAGGGCCACAATTTTTTTTTACAGTGTTGGGTTGCCATGCGGGCTGCTTCTGCTTCGCAGCGCCACAAGATTGCATAGATTGCCGTCACATGACGTACATCATAGCATAATTTGGCACTGTGTTCAGCAGGCACGCAGCTGATGGGTACGTGCCATAAAATTGTTGGGCCTCCCAAAGTTTTTGGTTTGGTCGTTGTCCTGAAACACAACCCCATGCCCTTAAAATGGACTTGGGGGAGGGGGAATTCCATTCATAGTTTTATTTTTCCCTTTTGTGAGGAAAACTGAATAAATGGATTTCGTGGACCTCTTTCAGGCAGGGGGCAAAAAGCACCGCCCATGTTTCTGGTGTAAGCTGGTGGTGCCGGGGGCAAACCGCAACAGATCCACAGTTCCCGGCAAAGCCAGTTCATAATGTCAGTGAAAAGAGAAGATTTCAAACCGGAGCTGTGGCGCAATGGCAGCTCACCATCCCGAGTCTGGGATGGAGGTTGAAGGCTGCTCTGTTCTGGGTTGTGCAGCCTTAAATCTATTGGAAAGTTGGCAGACCAAAGCACTGTCAACATCAGTTGCCAAGTATTGGGGTTTGCATAGTTTTTGCAGGACGTCAAACAAGCAGAGCACAGGTGGTTGTACTGGGGTCATTGTTTCACTGAATCAATACATTTATTCACACATACATAATATGTATGTATGGTATGGTATGGTATGGTATGGTATGGCAAGGTATGGTACGGTATGGAAAGGTATGGTAAGGTAAGGTAAGGTATGGTAAGATATGGTAAGGTATGGTAAGGTATGGTAAGGTATGGTAAGGTATGGTAAGGTATGGTAAGGTATGGTAAGGTATGGTAAGGTATGGTAAGGTAAGGTAAGGTATAGTAAGGTATGGTATGGTAAGGTATGGTAAGGTAAGGCAAGGAATGGTAAGGTAAGGTCAGGTAAGGTCAGGTAATGTCAGGTCAGGTCAGGTCAGGCAAGGTAAGGTAAGGAAAGGTAAGGTAATGTAATGTAATGTAATGTATAGTAATGTAATGTATAGTATTGTATTGTATTGTATTTTGTTGTGTTGTAATGTATTGTAATGTATTGTAATGCATGTAATGTATGTAATGTATGTAATGTATGTAATGTAATGTAATGTAATGTAATGTATTGTATTGTATGTATGTATGGTATGTAATGTAATGTAATGCAAATGTAATGCAAATGTAATGTAATGTATTGTATGTATGTATGTATGGTATGCAATGTAATGTAATGTAATGTAATGTAATGTAATGTAATGTACTATAATGTAATGTATGTATGTAATGGATGTATGAAATGTATGTAATGTATGTACTGTATGTAATGTAATGTAATGTAATGTATTGTATGTATGTATGTATGTATGGTATGTAATGTAATGTAATGTAATGTAATGTATGTAAGCATGTAATGTGATGTAATGTAATGTAATGTAATGTAATGTAATGTAATGTAATGTATAGTAATATAATGTAATGTACTATAATGTAATGTATGTAATGTAATGTAATGTAATGTAATGTAATGTATAGTAATGTAATGTAATGTACTACAATGTAATGTATGTATGTAATGTATGTATGCATGTAATGTATACATGTATGTATGTATGTAATGTAATGTATGTAATGTAATGTAATGTAATCTAATCTAATCTAATTTAAAGTAATGTAATGTATGTAATGTAATGTAATGTAATGCAATGTAATGTAATGTAATGTATTGTATGTATGTATGGTATGGTATGTAGTGTAATGTAATGTAATGTATGTATGTATGTATGTAATGTAATGTAATGTAATGTAATGTAATGTAATGTATAGTAATGTAATGTATAGTATTGTATTGTATTGTATTGTATTATGTTGTAATGTAATGTAATGTAATGTAATGTAATGTATTGTATGTATGGTATGTAATGTACTGTAATGCAATGTAATGTAATGTATGTAATGTATGTAATGTATGCAATGTATGTAATGTATGTAGTGTATGTAGTGTATGTAATGTATGTAATGTATGTAATGCATGTAATGTATGTAATGTATGTAATGTATGTAATGTATGTAATTTATGTAATGTATGTAATGTATGTAATGTATGTAATGTATGTAATGTATGTATGTATGCATGTATGTATGTATGTAATGTATGTATGTATGTAGTGTAATGTATGTGTGTATGTTATGTTATGTATGTATTTTTGGTTATGTTATGTATGTATGTATGTTATGCTGTGTTCTGTTATGTTATGTATGTATGTATGTATGTATGTCTGTGTGTGTATGTATGTATGTATGTATGTATGTATGTATGTATGTATGTATGTGCGTGTATGTATGTATGTATGGTATGGTATGTAATGTAATGTAATGTACTGTCATGTAATGGAAGGTAATGTAATGTATGTAGTGTATGTATGTATGTAATGTAATATGTATGAATGTATGTATGTATGTATGTATGTATGTAATGTATGTATGTATGTATGTATGTATGTATGTATGTATGTATGTATGTATGTATGTATGTATGTATGTATGTATGTATGTATGTATGTATGTATGTATGTATGTATGTATGTAATGTATGTATGTATGTATGTATGTATGTATGTATGTATGTATGTATGTATGTATGTATGTATGTATGTATGTATGTATGTATGTATGTATGTATGTATGTATGTATGTATGTATGTATGTATGTATGTATGTATGTATGTATGTATGTATGTATGTATGTATGTATGTATGTATGTATGTATGTATGTATGTATGTATGTATGTATGTATGTATGTATGTATGTATGTATGTATGTATGTATGTATGTATGTATGTATGTATGTATGTATGTATGTATGTATGTATGTATGTATGTATGTATGTATGTATGTATGTATGTATGTATGTATGTATGTATGTATGTATGTATGTATGTATGTATGTATGTATGTATGTATGTATGTATGTATGTATGTATGTATGTATGTATGTATGTATGTATGTATGTATGTATGTAATGTATGTATGTATGTATGTATGTATGTATGTATGTATGTATGTATGTATGTATGTATGTATGTATGTATGTATGTATGTATGTATGTATGTATGTATGTATGTATGTATGTATATATGTATATATGTATATATGTATATATGTATGTAATGAATGTATTTGATGAATGTATGTATGTATGTAATGTAATGTGATGTGATGTGATGTGATGTGATGTGATGTAATGTAATGTAATGTAATGTATGTAGGTAGGTATGTATGTATGTATGTATATATATATATGTAAATGCACGCCTGGAAGAATGGGGCAACGTGATTGACAGCGTGCCATGTGCACCGGCAGAGGAGATGTTATTACTGGACATGGCCTCACTTGAATGGACCGGGCCTCGGATGAGCAAAGCGTATCTTTAGATTCATCATGATTTGTTTCAGTGCCAGCAGGCTGCGGAGTTTTGTCAGGGAAGTCCAAGCGGGGCTGGCGACCTGACATTTTCTTTGGTCAAGTTGGTGTTTTTGTTGTGGGAGAGAGGATTGCTTAAACAATAATTCTGATAGGATGCCGGAACGTTTGTGAAGGAGTTTATTTAAACATCTATGCAAGATATCGTGACGGACATACAGTTAGACACGATTTTGCTTTCCACAAGTTCCGACAAACATTTAGAAACAAGAAAAAACAATCAACACAAAAACAATCAGTAAGTTCTACGCGTAGAGACGGTTCGGCTGACCAACACTTAGAAACGTTTTCTCCCTTTGTGGTGATTATGACGCATATTATCAGCCAACAAACACTTAGAAACGTTTCTATCTGTTGCCCAAACAGTCTACCCCTTTGAAGCTGTTTCCTCCAATTCTCGCTCGGGAGCTTTTCTCCTTCTGAATGCCCTTTTCCAAGTCATGAGCGAAACCACGTAAGTGCCGAAACGTTTATATACTTGCCAACACTCATACAAGTTCCCCAGTCTGGAAGTTCTCCAGTCGGCGCAAAGTCCCGTCCATGTCTTGTGTCCAGTGCAAAGGCGACAAGGTCATGCAATGGTTCACCGTCCATCGCCATTCCACGGGGGCCCATCGACGCGCTCAGGTCCCGGGCCTCGATGCTCAACAAGGCCTCGGAGTACGGGGTGGCCCCGGCAGCGGCGCTGGGCGGGGCCTGCGTGGTGGGCGGGGTGGAGCTCGGGCCCCGGGGCGCGCGCCCGGTGCCGAAGCTGGACTTCATTTGCCTGGCCTCCGAGCAGAGAGCAGAAAAAAGAGAAGATTGATCGCTTGCTATTGAATGCCAATGAAGAACAAGAAGACCTGGAGAAACATCCGGATTGTTTTTGGGAGGGCCTCAAGTGCAACAACCATAAAGCCGCTGAGCTCAGCTCCATGACCTTTGCCTCCGGGCAGGTCTGCTACGCCTCCCTGGGCAGCGGCCTGCTGCGCTTCGACTTCAGCCTATTGGAGCTGCTTTTGGCCGAGGGCGCCTCGAAGCAATGAGCTTCCGGCGCATTGGAAAGCAACGTGGAGATGGAGGAAACTTGTTAACACTTGTTTTGAGTGGGGAGATCCCTAGAGTTGTCTGATTCAACAATCGTAGCTCAACGTCCAGCTTGCGTTTTTCATGTTTGGTGGCAACACATAGGCAGCTCAGAAGAATGCACCAGGCACATTTCCAAGAGGAGCGATCGGGAGCTCGCTCCGATCCGAGGCGTGAAGGTGACTGCAGTGCATCTGGTGGACTCGCAGTACCAGAGCGATGCCCAGGACCCGGTGTCGGTTGGCCCACGGAAAACCATGGAGCATGCAAGGAATGCGATGTGAGACGGTCATGCCACGAAACGCCGGGTTTCTGCTTTCTGGGGCATGAGGGTCGTCAGTGCGTATCATAGGCACTTGTGCAATGTGAAGTTGGGAGTTGGCATCCATCAAGCTCCAGCCTGAGACAACTCGCCATTGATCCCATCTGGTGGGCCGCTTGCCAGGGCTACCTCCGCCACAAAGTGGCGCTGGCCCAGTTTGGCGCGTGGTTCTCCAGCCAGGGCGTGGAGGTGGCTGGACATCAAAAGCGTCAGCCCTCAAGGCCCCTTTTGCTCACGCAAGTCCAAATCCCAAGCTCAGAAATCCCGAACTGAGGTGATGTGAACCATCCACTTTGATTTTGCCTCCAAGCCGCAGGTCTACGCGCACACCTCCCTGGAAAGGTTCGCCTTTGAGGCGCGCCGGACCTCCGCCAAGGCCTCAGAGGAGTCTCCCCAACGGACTGAAAGGCAGCTTTGCGCTTGTGCAATTGGAGTTTCCAAGGGCTGTTCATGGCTAGCGAATTGACAAAAAGCATCAGCTGAGTGAGCTCTCTGCTTGGGAATCAATCAACAATTGTACGAGTTGAGGAACACTTTGTGTCCGTTTTCGGTTACATTTGCTTTACGTTGACCACTTCCGATTCCGCTTCTTGTTCTCCAAGACATTCAGGGGAACGTGGGGGTTCACACCACAAAGACAAGGAACGTGAGACTCCTCTCCTCAATAAGGGACTGCTAGGGGAAACCTCGATACCTGAAAGTTGTTGGTTTTTCATGTTGCTTGACTTTTTGCGTGGCGCTCGCTCTGAAAGGAGCATGGTTTAATCTCAAAGTAAACTATGTAGGGAGCCCCTTTTATGAATGGCCAAAAGCAGGAACCTGCAAAAGCATCCCCTATAACGAGAAACACTCACGTATCAGACCCTGCACAGGTCCTAAGCAGGTTCCAGCTTGCGAGCATCCAGGATTTATGCGAGAGCTGCGGTCGCACGGCGCGTGCCGAGCAGAAAAACACGTTCCTCGGGGCAGCGCGCCGAGGCGCTGCCGGTGGCCGTGCTGCAGGTGGACTGCTCCGAGCTGACGGCGGTCTTCGAGAAGGAGGCGGGGGTCAAAAGAGGACGCGGGCGCGAGCGAGCGGCGAGGTCACGACTTTTTGGCCAATGGCAAGGAGCTTGTCTGAAGGCGACACAAGTTTTTTGAAATTCGAAGGTGCTATCAGTATCGTCCAAAAGCCAAAGCAGCGTGAAACGTACGTGTCTCAGAGTAGTGACAACAGGAAGTCGATGTTCAAGGGCTCAAGAAACCCCATTTTGTTGTTTGAGCCTGCTCAAGTGTGGATTGGCGTTCGGTAACAGTTGTGAAGCTTGCTTGAGCAGGTTGTTGCATGCCCAGACAACAGGTCCGCTGCTTGACTGCACGTGACCACCTTTTTCACCAGGGCGTTCATGGGAGCGCTTTGATTTCATTGGCAAATTGAGTCACCGCAGCCAGTTCAGACATTCGGTGGCCCTTTGCGGACAGGTGAAGCCGATGCTGGAGGAGGTGCTTCAGTATGATGGCCTCTACTGCGCGCTGACCTCGCGGGAGGTTGGGGCATCCGGGTTTTGGAAGATCTGGGGGCCTTAAAGGCTCAAGGTGGATGTTTGAACGGCGTTGTGGGTGATGTGGGATTGTGATAGCCACAAAACATACCACTGCTCTACATATTCAAGTGATCGCGAATTTTTCACGATCAGTTTGCTAGCTCCAGTTGGACTGTTTGATAACATTTGCGCAGCTTGCAAATGTTTACTTGGTTTGGCTGCTGGCTCTCTCAGCGCATCACCTCACTCACGCAACATAGTCCTGATTGCATCAGATTGCTTGCACCACCACATGCAGTGCATGACCCAAAGTCAGAAAGCCTGGCGCCTGTTGAAGTTTGAAGCAGGTTGTCAGCACCAGGCAGTTCGAGTGATTTTGCAAGCGAGCAAGTTAGCGGGTCAGGATCTAGCTTTGTGAAATGCTGGCACTGCCAGTGATGCAGCAATGCCGTGATGCTGGTGATGTGGCGTGCATTGCATGCGCCCATTCTGTTCGTTGCATCTCATATGTTGCATGCGAGTGCCTGCAGGGAGCCAGCGGTGCTGGCTCGCTGGGCTCCAGCGATGCCTGGGCAGAGGCAAGGGTTGTGGCCACGTTGACTGAGGCGAGCGGAATCTTTCGCTAGCGTAAGGGCAAGCAGGTGCATCCGAAGCGGATTAGTTCATCGAGTCTTGGGAACACTGTGTATCAAGATGTTTCCAAGGCAAGACTCACAATCGTGGACGCGCACTTGTCCACATTTTGCTATGTCTCAGCTGGATGGCCAAGGGAAGCCCAGGTTTCCCCGCCGCCCGCAGAATTTTGCCCAAATCGCAGAATCCTGAGCGCGCGCTCGCATCTGAGGACGCCGGGGGATTGGACCGACCAACCTTTTGTGGAGTTGCGAAGTTCGATTCTGTGGCCGCTCCGGTTTCACGACGAGAAATCCTACCTGGTGAGGTCTGGGCTTTGACAGAACGCAATCTTAGTGCCAGGATGGCAGACTCTGGCTCCGGAACTGGCAGGGGCCAGGCGGCTGCCTCCGCCCGAAGCCCAAGAGACTCGCTGTTTTCTCGGCTCACTGGGCGCACCGTGGGCTCGAGCCTCGCAGATGCTTGTTTGGATGGGGAAGCTTTGGCTCGCCGCGGCGATGGGGAATGGCACAGGGTGGATGGCACAGGGTTGTGGATGGCATGTGGCATCGCTTTTTCTTTCGTCTCGGGCTTAGGTTGGTGGCTCCAGAACCGCTGTGGCTCGCCGCGCCACTGCAAGGCCGGCGGTGAAGGGCTCTCTCCCTCCCTCCCTCCGGCTGGGCACTCTTTCTTATTCTCTGTGATCTCAAACCCCTGTTTTTGCCCGTCTGATGCTATCCTGATAGTGTGCCAAGCTTGGCCGATTGCGAGAGCTGGACTGGGTCTAATCCTGATACGTGATATTTGGTCTGTTTTGCAGACAAGGTATTTGACAATTGAAGTATTGATTGGGATCATCCAACATCGGTTGAGTTGCTTTCATTGGCGCTATCGAATTTCAGCCACTATTTTTCTTCGAACAAGTGGAACATGCGCCAGGACTGGCGGGGCTTCAGGTGGTGCCGGAAGCGGCAAGAAGGCTCCGAGACTGGCGCTTGGTGTGTGGATTGGAATGCGACAGCCTTCAGGCCTTTGTGTCCCTTGCCGCCTTTGAAGGGCCCTTTTCCTCCATCCAGAAAAGAAATAGGCCAGGCCGTTGACAATCCCATACAGGATCTTTCATGGTCATCGATGGCCAAGATAGATTGATCAGATTAGGCACTGCACAGAGCCCGACTGACCTGGAGTAGCCAAAATTTAAAGAGGCGCTCAACACACACTGTTGAAGGGCCAAACAACGGGCAATGCTGATTTCGGTGAAGCCCCCCCCGCCACCACGATTGCAGGCTACTTGTATAAGTAAGCCACCCATGTTTGAAGCACTGCCTGATTTGATGGGACATCAGGCACATTTTCGCTCTTTACGGGTGACAAGCTGATGCCAGCCGGCCATCGACTTTTCATGTGGGTTGAGTGCTTCCCTTCTCATGAGTGGAAAGCACAAAAGGGTGTAGCTTCATGCCAGCATGTCAGGGACACGTTTGTATTGCTTATGGCTTGATGAAGCAATGTTCATTCGCAGGACGGCCAGTCTATAACAATCAAGGAAACCAACACGTGACAAGAGTGCCTGACGGATTCCAATCTGGGTAGGCTGGCGGCGGTGGCATTTTGAAGTTCTACAGCGACGACACTCCGGGTTTGAAGGCGAGTGCTCTCGAGTTGGCAGGGGCACGAGAAATCGCACGCGATTGGCAGGTTGGACCCACTACTGTCCTTGTGCTGTCGCTGGTCTTCATGGCAATAGTATGTGCGCGCCTGAGGATGCCCTTTGCAGTCGCTTCGTATTCACGATGCCACTGAGCTTTCTTTCCGAAGTGAGCAGATCCGCGGAGACCTTGGTTTCCAAGTAGCGGCCTTCTAAGTAGTCAAGGGGAGTGCTCTTTGAAAGACATTCCCTCCTTGTCAACACGACAGGGCTGGAAGAGCATGCTGTTTTGACCAAGGCTCCCTGCACATTTTGGGCAAGTTCCGCAGCGGCTAGTGGCCAAAAAGACAGACGAACCGGCCTGAGCCTTGGGTTTCTGCGTGCGACGAGCCTTTTCCATCATTCTCCCATTTGCCCATCTCAAAATTGCTGACTACTGTTGCTACTTGCGCAATGAGATTTACTGCTGGTTTAAACTAATGTTTCTGGAACTGCGTGTCTGGCAGTTTCCAGCCCATAGCAGTGCCACGGATTAACCTGCAGAGACAGTGGTTCTCAGGTCGGCTGAGCGGCCCGAGAAAGGACACTGAGCTCGGCCGGACCGAAGCCATTGAGCGCTGGAAATGGATCACATACATCGACCCAAAGAGACGAGCTGCAACGAAACACGAGCGTGGCTTCGCTCGGGCACAAAGGATGCCAGCCGCAGGAGCAGTTTTGCAGATCCGCATCCGTTCGCAGCTAGAAAATTGCGCCCAAATGCGTGAGAGAAGCCAGACATGCAAAATAGCCAATGATGCAACTAATGGACTGCAGCATGATTCGCATGGCTGGCTTGTTGAGAAACTTGGGGTGCTGCGGACCTGTCCAAGTGGTTAAGTGGTTGGTTTCTTGTTTGCTCAGCCTTCACAACATCCACAAAAAGGTTTCCCATGTTGAGACGCTGCATTGTTTGCCCCGTGGTAGCCGCCTTTGCGCCAGTGCTGGCGGCTGAAGCGGGAGACCGGCCGGATGAAGATGGAGTCACTGACTTGTTTCAGGCAGGCATGGTTTTCAAGGGAAGCGGATCGGGCTGCTGCGGCAATCAAAATGATAGAATATTTGGGTTCTTGCGGGGACACTTTGATTTTCGATGTGATTTCATAGCCCACGGCGGAGCCACCAGATCATGACAGCGAACCACACATGCTCTTGCACAGATCCACAATATGTCCTGCAGTATGCATCTACGATCCATCCGGGCCATTTCTGTTTTCGAGGCCAGGGAGCTCTGGCACGCGCCTCGGAGATGCCTTTGGCTCCCGGGACTATGCTCAACCCTTTGACTTAGCTTGGCGAGTGGAAGGTTCAGGAAAGAGTTGGACATCCTGACCGGAGTCCTCTCCGCATGTTCTGCCCAGATTTGTAGGTTAGCCAGAGGCCCTGTTTTCACGCAGGCCCATTTGATCGCAACAAGAGCCACAGAGTTGGACAAGGGCTCCCTGCCCGCTTAGGTGGAACGAAGGTGGACGCAAACATGCCCTTGCCACGGGTAGTTGGGCATTGATGAAACAAATAGGCGCGCGTTGCTGCCACTGGAGGGGTGCAACACCATTCTCAACCACTCTGGCCATTTCATTCGCGTGACCGCAATATTTACCTGCTTCAGCGTGCTGCAACGGCTGCATGGTATTCCTTAGGGCTTTTCCTTGATTCGGTCGGTCGCTCATCATGGCGTGGCTCTTCCCCACCCTTCTCAGCTTGCCTGGGCCCCAGTTCAGATGCTGACTTGAATGCTCCTGCCGTGTGGCTTACTTGGGCCAGTACCAACAATCCCACCGAGCTGTTTTGAAGCTGACGAAGTTGGGACGCCTTCAGGTGGATCTCAGCTGCCTGGAGCCACGACTTTGCCAAGGTTGGTGTGTTTGTCGACTCGCTAAAGATGAGGGCAGTCCCTTTGCGAGTTGCTTCACATTGTTCGCCTGAAACCAAAATTGCCCAAGCCGACACAAGCTTTAAGACATATTATATATATCATATTCAGGTCGAGCTTGTTTGACGTATTGCCTGACTTATCAGCAATCTTGGTTGCCTGGGGAACAGTCAAACTTCTTCGTTGCTGGCTGATGAAATAAGAGAGAGGAGAGAGGAAAGCAGCCACACGTTTCAATCTTGATTCCAGCCTTACTCACTGTAGCACGCAATGTTGCCAGTGCCTTTCAGGCCACAAGCGCTGGCGCACGGCCACAACTCATGCGAAGCAACTCCATGCCAAGCACAAATCGAACCTTTGGAGGCAGCACAGGAACTGATGGAGAGGATCGAGCATGGCCGGGGCCTCGGGGGGCCTCGGGGGGCCTCGGGGGGCCTCGGGGGGCCTCGGGGGGCCTCGGGGGGCCTCCTTGGTGCCAGGCCCCGGGCGACTTTTCGTCGACTGGGACACAACCCCGTCAAAAGCACGGCGGCCTTCGAACCGCGCCTGAGGGGAGACCGATCTGCCTGTGGTGAAGAACATGGACCCCAAGATCAAGGCGCGAAGTGTTTGAGCCAAGGTCTGTTTGGTTTGCCCTATCCTTGTCTCTTTGACCTGACTGGCACAGGAGAGCCTGCTGAAGCCAGCAGCCAGCGCCTGAGAATCTGGCGACCATGCGAGCCCACAGCCCAAGCAAGTCCGGATGTTTGTCGGCTTCAAACAATTTGCCCGAGGAGAAGCTGCCGCTCATGACACCGGCAGATCCTGTGAAGCCCTTGAAGGAGGCCAAAAATTCTGGGCGCCCGAGCGTATGCCACACTCAATCATAGGGTCAACGACGCCAGACCAGCCGGCCCTACCATGCTGAACACGACCCTCACTCCGCATCTCCGCATCTCCGTTCTGCGCGTTCTGCGCTCGCCAGGCGAAGGACGTGCCCAAGGTCTTCGCCCGGCTCCCAGTGCGCACGCGGCGCACGCGGCGCACGCGGCGAAGGGGCGGTCGGTGGTCTCGGTGGTCGAATGGCCAAGGCGGACTTTGCCAACAAGGACTTCGAGAAGATGGATCCCTCCGACGTGGACGTGGTGAGCCTGCGCAAGCAGGTGGACAAGGCGGTGTCAAAGAAAGGAAGGGCATGGAAGAATTTGCTTGAGAGCCCTCCTTTCGGATGCCTCGCAAGGACAACGCAGCACAGAAACAAAGGTTGCAGGCGGCCATCGCGCACCTGAAGAACATGTACAAGACAGAGGTGGGGGCCAACACGTTTCTCGAAGGGGCTCGCTTCAGAGTTTTCCAATGCGTTTCGGAAATCTGCCGTGCAGACTCATGTTGGGGCCCTCCAAGCCGAGATTGCGAAGGCGCTTTCGGTGACTTGAGTGACTGGCGTTCTTTGAGTCCATTCCTGCACAACAGAAGCCGGATCCCGGCAGGATAAGACGCAGCTCAATGAGGAGCCAAAGAGGGTGGCGGGACCTGTTTGGCAAGCCTCAAGAAGGCATGCTGTTCTTTTGATCAGCGTGGGCTTTCCTTTACAAAATGTATCCCAATTACCATCACACTAGCTAATCTTTCGTTTTTTTAGTGTTGGGTTTCTGAAGGGTAGCTATTGGCTTTGAGCTTCTGGAATTCCGGTCCGCTAGGACCTGCCCCAGATTGGTGGACTGCACCTCCGGCTCCTTCCTTTGCTGGGGCTCTTCGCTTCGCCCTGAGACTTCACGCCAGGTTTGACTAGCAGTTGTCGTCTTGCAGCCCACAAAACATCCGGGTGTGTCTTTGTTCCGGGGGCTTTTTTTTTTTCTTTCTCGGGAGCAAAAGGAAACTTATCTGTTTTTGTCACCTGTTTGAGGCAAACCCTCTAGTGCAGTTGTGAGCATTACGTTGTGCAACATCACCATCACGTCCCTGTCGAGTGCAGAACAAAGACCATTTTAGCAACGCTCTGTTTTCTGCTTGAGGCCAGCCGAGCCACGTGCTTCACAGACCCCCTCCAAAATCCTAAACACGCTGTGCCCGAGCCCTCAACATTGGCTCAAGCTCCTGTCGCTGGCAATGGGCTGCACCACCAGCCTGGCCAAGAAGCGTACAGGACGCGCCCGCGCGTCGAGCGCCAGGGTGGTTTTCCAGCTGCGTGGCGCTGACGGCATCTCGCGCCAAGTGAGTTCCGTGAGCTTTACGGAGTCGGAGGATAGCTTTGATTCCATGAACTGTAGGCGGGCGGAGACAAACCCGCATACTGCCAAAGGCCTCCGAGTACATGTAGCAAGGCTGAATGAGTTCTTGAGTCGTGTGGCCGAAAACAACTCTGTTCTGAAGGATGCAGTGAAGCTTCGCAGATTCGAGCTTGAGGTACGACGGTGAGAGGGCGTCAGCACGGTGTGCTGCGACTGGGAAACGGTTGTTTCGCCAGTTCAATGAACCAGTAGCCCTTGCATGTGTCGGGCCAGCCAGCAAGGCTTCAGGCTTTGGCAGTGTGGACAGATCAGGGTGAGACGCTGAACGGATTTATATTTTTCAAGCCGTGGCAGTCGCTTTTGTCGACTTCGCCAACAAGCTTGCGCGGAAGTTCCTTGACTCTACCGAGGAATGTGATTTGTCCTTTTCCAGCAGCTTGGCAGTCGAAGCGGAGTTGAATTGAATTCGGCAGCTTGTCTGACAGGAGCCAAAAAGTGATTTCGGTCCGCACCGCATGAGTCGAGCACGTGGCACAGGGTGGCTTAGCTTAGCATGGGCTTCGCCCAGGCCGCCAGCGCCGGAGCAGTTGCGCTGCTGGGCCTGAAATGCCGAGCTCGCAGCCCACCTGCGCAGCTGCTGGCGGAGTCCGATTACGAGGGCCAATGAGGCTCAGGCCTGGCTCCTTGGAACCTCAAAGCCCCGTTCGAAGAAAGACGAAGGCAAACGGAGGCGCTTGTTGGAAACGTTTCTGGGACTTATTTCGAATGACTCGGGGGTTTGCTTTGTTTCTTGAGGCTGCTTCTGCGTTTGTTTGGCTTGTGCAGGTGTGTGCCCTGTGGGAATGCATCACGCTTGACCCCTCCAAATAAGTTATCTTCATTTTTGCCAAGCACAAGGAGTCCACATACCCACGTCGATTTGATTTCGAAGTCTTATGTCTAGCAAAGAGGGGAGCCCTTCTTATGAAGCAGACCGAGTTTGGCCGCTCAACGGCTTTGTGGAAGCTTGTGGCTGGGGGAGATGGAGTCCTTACTTCGCAGGTGACGTGAGGTGCAAATTAGATTCACGTCGTGGAATAGACAACCTTGCCAAAGCTGCTGTGGGTTTCACGACCCGGACTGCCTGGTTCTCAGAGAGGGCTGCACACGCAGCTTGTGCCTGACCTGAGAAAAAGACGTCTGATTTGCTTACTTGATGTGAAGGGACATTCCGACATACTATGTTGTTGGGCCCCTACATTGATGTTTGGCTTCTTTTCAGACACGTGACATGAGGGATGGACAAACTGGTGACCCTCTTGGGGGGGCTCCTTCGTCTTGGCGCATGGTGCCATTGGCTCGTCGCATGTTGACGGAGCCTCAGTCGCCCCGCAGCCCACCGGACCGAGTGGCCGAGTGGCCGAGCGGAGACGAGACGCCATGGATCTGGAGCAGCAGGCGCAGGAGATGGCCGAGAAGGCACCCCGGAGTGTCCGAAAGCTGAGAACTCGTCTCTCAGATGCTGTCCTCTCAACAAATTTTGAAAGCCAGAAACACAAGTACTATTCCTATGCCGTGCTTCACACTGGCCGGGGAGTATAAAAAGGTGTTTCCAGCTGGGCCCAAGCACAGGCGCAGGACTTTGACAGACACAAAGACGGTAGACATGGGGCCTCAAGCAGGCCGCAACCAGCTCGCAGTTGAACAGAACGAGCGTGGGTGAAGCACGTGATCTATCCTGTGCATCTCTGCATCCCAACACAGTGGTCGAATCGTGGTTAGACCGTTTCCTGAATGCGTGGCGAAGGGGTTTGGGGGTGCAGGTTGTGTTCGCAACATGCTGTTCTGGAGTTTGCAACCATCCGCAACCGTCCACAACAGTCTGCGATATAACGATCACGTACTGTTGGCGAAGATCCAGAATGTGCGTTTGTATGATTTGCAAAATGTTGTTTTGTGTGTGTGTGTGTGTGTGTGTGTGTTTGCGTAGGTCGTAGCTTTTGTAACGTCTCACGCCGTTCTGCTGCGCAGGCGCAGTGCTTTGTAAGGTTTCGCGCCGGCGTCGCCGTGCCGTTGTGACTTTGTGTCTCAGTGGTGGTGGTTTTGATGCGTTTTGCTTGGCGCCATGGTACAATCGGCTTGTTTTCTTGAGCTTTTGTGGCAGGCGCAAACATGGCTTTGTTGGCAGGCACAGTGCTTTGGACATCATTGAATCCGTTGCGCGGGAGTGTCGATGTTCAAGGCAAGGGTCAGCGCTTTGGAGGGAGGTAGACAGACAGACATAGGGGCGCGCAGACACAAAAACAGATAGACTTGACACATAAATCGACGCACGCAGAAAGATACGATATACGTTGTGATTAATAGTTATATTTTTGTTAGGTGTGCTTGGACAGATAGGAGATATATCGGTTGCAAGCTAGTTGTGAAGATAGATCAGCGCATCGGGAAAGAAAAGAAAGAAAGAAAGACAGAAATAAAGAAATAAAACAAGAAAGAAAGGAAGGAGGAAATGAAAGCAACGAAAGAAGGACAGACAGACAGACAGACAGACAGACAGACAGACAGACAGACAGACAGACAGACAGACAGGCAGAAAGAAAGAAATAAGGAAAGAAAGAAAGAAAGGAAGGAGGAAAAGGACACTTCGAAGAAAGACATAAAGAGGGAAGGAAGGAAGGAAAGAAAGAAATAAGTAAAGAAAGAAAGAAAGGAAGGAAGGAAGGAAGAACGGAAGAAATGAAGGAAATAAATAAAGAAAGGACGAAATAGCGAAAAAAATAACTACATGTTTTTGGATAAAATGAGTAGATGTACGAATGCGTAGATACACAGATGGTAGGACAAGCAGATGGATAGGTAGACAATCAGACGTGCAGGTAGGTGCATGGATGGATAGATGGATAAATAGACAAATCAATAGGTCAATACGTGAATAGGCGTGCGCTTAAAATCCACCAGGCACGTGTCACGGTAACCATTTGATCACCTGTTTGTTTGACGACCGCAACTCAGTTGCTGAAGCTTGTTTTTTCTCGGTTGTTTTCCCTTTCCTGCCATGGCATTTTGTCCCATCGCATGCTTTTCCTAGCGGGAACAAGGCCCTGGCCTCGCTCCCGCCTGCCGCGCGAGCAGCAAAGATCGAGACAGACACTTGGGCCGAGAAGCGGCGGTGGGTGTGGAAGGAGGCAAGATGCATATCCAGCTGTTTAAACCCCTTTGTTGGCTCTGAGAAGCCATTTGGGGAGGGGTGCAAAAGGAGCCATGTGAAAGGGTCCAGATCCCTTTTTAGGCAACACCCATCTCTCACCTGCAGTGAGATTTAAACGGCTACAGAAAAGAAAAAACAACAAAACGCAAGGCGTTTTCTGCTCCACCCCAGAAGGAGGCAAACCCATATCACAGCTTTGGTGAAAGTAAATGGCATGTTTCCTCCATTGACGAGGTTTCATCTCATTTACTTCCCGACAAGAACGTAGTGACTGCTTCCAAGGAGGTTGAGAGGTGATTTTTAACAATACAACTTTCACGAAAGGAAAGTTGTTAAGAAGGGCCCAGCGGAAACCGCCGACAACCCATTGGCAGCCGTGGCCTTTTGGTTTGGAGCTCGTTTCGTCTTGCATCGAAACCAAAGGAAAACGAAAAGGACATCGTTGGCTTCTTTGCTTTTAGCGAAAGCCAAAACAGCATCAAATGAACAAAACGTTCCCACAAAGAACGTTTTTCATTTTTTTCGGCATCCCTTACACAAACATGTTCTTCGTGTCTCCTTCATATCAGCTGAAGAGTTTCTTTTCCTTGTTTTTTGATATCCGGTTGAACTCCTTTGCCTTATCCCGAACCTCCTCTCCCCATCAGGAATTGGTCCCTAAAATGGGCGGGCTTCCTTTGGTTTGCCTTTAAATCCCAACAAAGGGGTCCCTTCCCAATTTGGGGCACCCGAATATCGCCGAGGTCAAGGCGGGTATCCTGAAGCGGCTGACGGCGCAGGCAGCCAACGCCCCGGCGGCGCCCCCCGCGCCGTTGAAGCCGCCGCCCCCAGAGGCGCCGCCCCCGGAGGAGCCACCCTCCCCGGTGCCGCAGGTGCCGCAGGCGGGGAAGGTGGCCCTTGTAAGGGCCGAAGAAACGGGGGGACTGGGGGACCGGAGGCTTCCATGTTGTTGAGCGGTTTACAGGGAAAGCCAAAAAGCACCACCACGTTTTGGTTTGAGACAAACCCGAATGAACATGAAACCGCACAACGGGGTGTCCTCCGTTACGGGTGACAGGTTGATTCTGAGGGGCCGGGGCGATGTTTATAGGTTGTTTGGCAGTGTGTCAAATCGAAACCAGATCTTTTTGGGGATGAAGTTGAACGTGTCCAAGCCTAAAATTATCCTGGCTTGCTGCCTCCCAGCACCCATTCATGCCCATAATCTGATGAATAATGACTGGCAACAAGCGCACCGGCGCAGCACAATATATTATACATGAATAAATACATAAGTGAATACATAAGTGAATACATAAGTGAATAAATAAATAAATAAATAAATAAATAAATAAATAAATAAATAAATAACTAAAATATAAATAAATAAATAGCTAAAAAATAAATAAATAAATGGATAGGCAAATAGATAAACATAAATAATATACATTGTATCAGCGGTTCAGTTGGTTGTAGTGGAAACTAGACCATTGGGAATACTCGAAATGTTTGGGCCAAAGATCAGGTCCACTTAGATGCTGGTTTGAATGAGGGTCGTCTTGTCAACGGCACTTGGAGTCGCCGCCAAGAGGCAAGGCAATCACCGAGTCTGACATATACGGCACGCCTGCTGGGGTCCCACCAACTGTCGAAAGTGGGGAATTTCCACGCTTCATACCGCTGGTGTTCAGAGTACTCCTAGGTGCTTGTGCGGAGCCTGGACCTTCGGCCACATCGTCATCGTCTCTGTTGGTCTTACGTGCCGGTTGCAGGTTTAGCCACACAATGTTGAGACCTCTGCTTAGGTGCTGCAATGGAAATGCCCAATCAACAATCCAGCACCCACGACTCGCTAGACGTTATGTATAATATACATCTCTCTCTCTCTCTAAATGTTGCCACAAAACCATTGAGGCTGACCAAGCTTGAGATGTTGATGCGTGGCTCATGTCCTTGAAGCAGAGAGGTGGAGCTCTTTGGGGACGGGCCCTGGTACGCGGACTACCCGCTGCGGAGTCGGCTGCTGGCAGAGGCAACGGGTTTGGGTGAGCCAACATCCAAGTTTGTTTGCTGATGAGGTGTTTCCTTCTTTTTTTTGAATAACACTTTTCCGAACGGGCTTTCTAAATGAGGAGAGGTCAGGGTGCAAGCACGCTCGAGCGACAAGTTGCCTTCAGAACAGAACTGGAATTACTTGAGCCTCCAACCTCCACCCTGTACACAGGGTGGCGCGCTGCCATAGAGCTACAGTTCTGGGTGCCACGTGACAGGGCCCTCTAGATATGCATCTGGGCCAGGAAAACACGACAACTTTTCCTTCCAGTGGGACAAAATGGCTGTCGAATTCATCCAGAGTTCCCATTCTCCCAACTTTTCTTCTTTGGATGGTTTCGAGATTCTGAGGCCAGTTTGTGAGCTAAGATGAGACCATCCAGGGATCTTTCTGCCACTTCAAGTCCATTATTCCTGTATCCTTCCCCTGGTTTACCAGCCAGGTTCCTTTTAAAGTGGGTTTCCACCAGAAAATCATGCATTTGGATTGGCCCAGACTCGAACAAGCCAAGCCAAGCCAACCAACGTAACAGCAACCAACGCACCATCAAACACCAACAATACCAACAGCCAGAACTCAAGCGGCTCACCAGGTGCGGCAGGCTCACGCGGCAGAGAAAATCTTGGTGGCGCCCCCGGCGGAGGCGACCACAAAGCACGGGGCAGGCCTCTAAAATGTAAAACACGGATGTTCCGATTGGGCCAATTCCGCAAATCACTGAGGCATAAATATGGCCCCTAACCAAGTTCTGATTTGGAGACTGGGGGGGAGGGCAAAAACAAACGCATTGTCCGACCCGGCCCTCAAGATCCAATGGCGCCCTCCAAGAATGGGTACCACACAAAGTTGACCAACTCCTGTTCCTTTCAGACCAAACTGATCCTGGGTCAAAGTAGGTTGAGTCAAGTGTTCAGGTGAACACGAGCAAGGGGCCAACATTCATCAGAGGACGGTGGCACAATGGCAGCCCACCGCAAGCCATTTGACGCTAATGAGAAATGGCATGTGCGAATCCCGTCAGTGCCCTCAATGCTGCATTGGGTGACCAGCTGACGATTCCTTCCACATGGTGCCTTCCGAATTCCGGAAATGCAGATCGCTGATACCATTCCTTTGGATCACTGACACCCCATTTGGGAACCAACGCCGCAAACCCCGCATTCCTTGAGGAGATCCAGCGGATTCTCACCAAGCGCAACGGCCAGCTCCTGGCCGCCGGCGCGGTGCTGCGACTTGGGGGCGTGCACCACGGGGGCTACGGGGAGTCTGCACCTTGGCGATGGTTCCGTTTGGGTGCCGCTTGGTTCGGCTTGGTTTGTCTTGGCTTGGGTTGGTGTTGTAAGGAGCAAGCTCCGGTGTTTGTGTATCTTTGTGTTCATGTGTGTGGGTGTTTGTGCCTTTTCTGATTGCCGCTGTGCGGTGCATTGCTAGTTGCACCCCTGCTTCGTTGGTTTGTCTTGTTGGACGTGCTTGTAGGGCATAGGGTGTTTGTTGCCACCGCCATTCATGAGCTATGGGCTGAGGGTAGGCGGCTCAGGTCTCAATCGCATTCTCTGTTAAGCACCAGCAAGTAGCTTGCAGATGAGGACTTTGGATATTCGTTGTTGTGCTTTGTGTTTGTGGCGTGCTGGATTTAAAAGAGTCAGAGAGAGAGATGTTCTGAAGCCATGGTTCAAAGCCAAGATAGAAGCACCGTCAAAATTACTTCTGTTGAGTTTAGTATTCGTTGTTTCGTTGATATTGTGAAAATGCACAAAACCATGGCAAACGATAGGGGACTCTCAAAAAAACGATACCCCTGGAAAACGATGGACATGCTGGAAAACGATAGGGGACTCTCAAAGTAAGTAGCGAAACGGCCGTAAGTAAGTAATTTTGACCGTGCCTATATATATATATAATTAATATATATATATATATATCCACATCTATATATAATAATAGCATATATATATATATACATATTAGAATTGCGAAGGGATGCCAGGGACCTTTCTGCAAAAGCAATTACCTCTTGTTGTGTTGATGTGCACAAGAGCTCGATTAGTCAGCTCTTGCTGGTCTGAGTGGAGCAACTAGAGTTTACACCTTGACTTGGCTGGTTGCCACCGTTTTCGCCTGTTTAGTTTGGTGAAGGACATCAACTACGCCTACCGGCAGCTGTCGCGGGCGCTGCACCCTGATAAGAACTCCGGGATCCCGGAGGCAGGTTTGCACCAAAGCCCCCGAAGCTGACTGCCCGATTCCTCAGTGTGGCGCGGGCTGGTTCGTGGCTCCTCTTTGGAGATATGGGGCTCGCGCGTGGCTTGAATGGTGGCGCCAAGCAACAAGAGGTGACCTGATCGCTACTTGGAACTTGGACCACTGTTGCGACCCGGGCTTGTGATCCCTACAGCAAACATTTTTCGGATTCCCTTCTTGGGGGCTCGCCGTGCACCGCCCTCTGTTGCAGGCGCACGAGGCTTTCAAGCGTTTGGGCGAAGCCGCGGAGGATGCAGCGAGGGGAGGGGCTCGGAGGGCGATGGCAGGCCTCCTTTCTCAGGTGCTCTGAGTTTCTGCGAGTGCGGGAATGAATCGCACCACTGCATGACTGCATGCACCCCATGGCCCCAAAAGCAATTGAGAGGAATGTAGTCGCTGAGCGGACAGTCACAAATGCAGACCTATGCCTCAAATCAGATCTTGAGCGGGCCCTTGATTCTGCAAAGGCGGCACCATCAAACGGGTTGGTAGAGGCTCAGCAAGGAAGTCTTTGCACCTATCAGCGAGAAGAATCAATCGAGCAAGGAAAACCTGGATGCTGCTGAATGATCACCCAATTGATGGATAGGCCATAATTGCGACTTCTCGCAATAGAAATCCAGGGTGGGCAATTTGTCAGTCTTCCACGGGATATTCTTTGGCACCCAACTGGCGTGGCAGTTGTTTTCCTCTCTGAATAAACCCCGAAAAAAAGCACTTACAAGCAGTGTTATTGCGCTCCACATGATTTTCGGATTTCCCAACAAACAATCACAACGACCAACAAAGGAACCAGCATCTTGCTAATCCATGGTTCCCAAAACGGAGCAAGTTGTGCTGAAGCTTCTGATTGCGCATGGCAAAGTGTATTGCTCAGCTTATTTCACTAGGTCTTTTTCCTTCATGTCAATCTGTGGACAACTTGGTAGTTTGCAAGAAAGTCTGACTTCTTTGCTGGGGCCGGGCTTCTTCTTTTGAGCGATGGCCATGCATTTCCTTTCTGGGTTTCACGTGGACCTTGAACCAGCCAAAAGGGCAGAGTATCGTTTGGATGCAGCATGAGAACCCACTCTGGTCTGGTGTAGGTTGAGAACCTTTTGGGGCTTCGACCTATGCCATTTTTCTTCGTGCGTTCGTTTGCTTTCAGCCGGATTTCAGCGATCGATCGCAGGAGCTGAAGCAGGTGCTCACCGAGAGCCGCGTGGTGCTGAACGCCTTCTGCCAGGTGACGTTGCAGGCGCCGGCGCCGCAGGACAGCCTCGAGCGCCCGCCTCTTGGCAATCAGCTCGAGGTCGAAGCTGTCGTTCCAAAGGCGGGTTGAACCCAGTCCCAAAGCCATGGCCCATTTTGCTGGAGGGGGGGAGAAGGTGCCTGACTTGAAGTTGGGAGAAGGATTGAGAGCTTGCAAGGTTTCTTTGAACAACGGAAAAGCTGGTGGGAGGGGGCATAACGAAGGCTGAGTTTGATGGCCCTGTCGAAAAGAGTCCCGTAGATGTGACAACCTTTCAACAAATTGAACTACCAAGAACTGGGCGAGGGGCGTTCTTGAACTGAGGTTCTTGTGGTTTGATTTTATCTTTGTAAGCCAGGTTTGGAGCCTGCGGTAGGAGCAATTCGAATTGCATATTCGAATTGCATTTTGGCTGGCAATGTTCAGGGGCAACGTAACGACTCCGCAACATTTGCAGGAGTTGAACTGCAGATGTTGTTGCCATGTTTGTCAAGCATTTAAGAAAGTTTGCACACATTTGACCTTTCCCTTGCAAAAGGAGAAGGTGCAGTCAGGTGATGCCATATTCAGGATGTCGTCAAAGCGAGAAGGTGGGATGGCTTAACGAGCATTGGCTGCAGTCACATTGTAGAGATCACGTCATGCTCACGTTCTGAGTTGAATCAATGCAACGAACGGAATGAGCAGGGTTTGACACGATCTTTGACCCTGAGGTCCTTTTTGCAGGTGTCGGAGAAGTGGATTCCAATATCCAGTCCTACCTTTGCAGTTGGAATTGGATGTTTAGAAGCCAACCGCGCACGTACGCGCGCACGCACACAGCCTACTCTCCCATGAAGATGGCAGCCCCACTTGGCATTCTTTCCTGCCGTAAGGCAAGGGGAGCTCATGGCAGAAGCCAGCCGGCTGCTGGGAGCCGTGCTGGCCTTGTCAGGCCGGAGACTCCGCGCCTTGGCGGATTAAATATGGCGGTTTTCTCAAACCGATAGGTGAGGGCTCCATCTCCGACGCCGCTTTGTGGCGGGCGCGGAACAGCTTCCAGCAGCACGTGGCTTTCCACAGGTGTCCGCCGCAGGAGCGACGTTGATGCTCAGGTTTCCCTGTTTGCCAGAATGCAAGGAAGCCTGCAATCATTCTTTCATTCTTCTGTGACTCGGTAGTGTCTTGCTCTCAAATCTCTTGATTTCGAGGATCGGGGCACCTACCTGACATGTTACATGACCACGGTTCGCACCAATTCACCGCGGTAGCTCCCACTCGCCGCAGGAGCTGCTCGTGAAGTGGCACCAGGCTTAGCCAGGGCTCTTTCCTCAGGGCCCCGACGCAGGGCCCCGAAATCTTTGATCCATGATCCCTGTTGTGACAAGGTCATTGAGCTTTGCAAGGGGTGCGTAACCCTTCAATATGGATTGTAGACAACCTTGGAAAATGATCGCCCTACAGCTTTTCATCATACACAGTGTTTTAGAAGTTGCGACCGTGGCATAGTTTTATCGGACACATAGGCTTCACCAAAATGGTCGCTTCCAGTGCTCCAATGTTGAGTGTGCTTAAATTTGGTTCTAGCGTTCATTATTATGATCTTTCTGGAGCATCGTAGGCCTCGCTAATAGCTTTAACTCCCGGTTGAACCAACTAGTAGACGCCTCGTGTTACACCCAAAATATAGAGCATACATGGAAGCCTTTGCAATACCGTTTGGGCAACATAATTTCAGCTGGGATTTCACATGAATGAACAATCAGTTTCGGCTACACTGGTCACTGGTCAGACCTGACTTCAGGGTGTCTTTTGGCTTTCTGCTTGCACATCCTGAAAAGACAAGCCGCAGGGAGTTTCAGGGCTAGATGCCAGAATAAGTTCCGCAGCAACAGTGACAGAGTCAATTGTTCGGGGTTGCCAATGCCTTCTTAGATTGGCAAGCAACAGTGCCATTCAACCGTGGGTGAGCACCTGGTTGCGAATCCAGCGTAGCCGACCCGCATTTACAGTGACAAGTGGGATTGCTTTGCTATGGTCAAGCGACTTTCCGTCCCAAATAGGCCAAACAGGTTCAAAACTGGGGAATCCTAGTCAGGATGTGACGTTCGAAAGAGGCTCACATGGGTTCAATCTTTCCATTCTTCCCCTCATACAGCCACTATGTTTTTCCATTTCACCCTCAAAAGGCAAAGAACGCGACCAGTTTCTTCAACTTGTCCCACCCTAAGGTAAGGGTACCAAGAGATTTATAAATTTGAACCCCCAGAGCCAGAGCCCTACTTTCCCCGCGGCTAAGGTACCAAGAGCCCCAGCTGCTGGATTTCTTCGCCAGTGCGCCGCTGCGCATCGCCTACGACTGCGCGAAGAAGCGCTTCCGCGCGCAGCTGCTGACGGCCCTGGCGCGCTGCGCGGAGGCGGAGGCGCGGAGGAACGACAGCTGCGTGCGGGGCAGCTGGAACCAGGCCCGGGGCAAAGGGATGGGAGGTTTGGCCAAGGAGTCGGGGTGGGTGTTTGGGGTGGTTGGGGTGCTTGGGTTTGGGCTTGGGCCTGTTTGAGGCATTTGAGAGATTTAGCGGTGTCGTCTGGGTTTTGTGCTTGTTCATGTGGGGAGAACTGCTTCAAGGGCCCAAGCTGCTGCTCCACTCTTGGGCACCCGAACCCTTTGGAGGCAGCAAATGCCGTGCCATACATTCCGGAATCTCTCCTTGGGCGGTGAAATGTTTCGCAGTTCCCTGCCTGAATTTGTCCGTTTTTGTTTTGGGAAGACATGGGGTTCGGGCTCATTACGTGTCAGGTTTTGACCAATTTCCCGGAGCTGGGCCTGTGGAAGGCTCTGCAGGAGCCGAGTCAGCTGCTCCACTCTCGTGCGCGACGTGCGCGCGAGCGAAAGGCGAAGTTAACACGACCGGTTTCAAATCATGGAACAGCCAGAGGCAGTCCCTCCAGACCGAGCCTAAGTACTAGGAGCTTTGAAGAGGTTTAGTTCCAACAGCGTTGAACAAGGGTAGGGGCGTTGTCATACCCTTGGCGATCCCGTTGATACACGAGGGCTAAATTCTGCGGCAATGGTGGCCAATCCCTCCTCGCATACAGCCATATTCCCCAGACAATTGACTTCAAGATGTTCACACTGGCTCGTTGGGTTTGCGAGTCGTCAAGCAAGGAGAGAAGGAATGAAAGGAGGAATCCGATGTGTTTCTAGCTCTCTAGCAGGGGGTTGCGATGCCGGGCTGACGCCCATGTTGCGTACTGAGTTTCTTGTGTACTTGCTAGGAAATTCGTCAACTGCCAAGCAATTGTGGTGGGGGTAGCGCCTGGCGTTGGCCACGCGAGACTTCGATGGCCTATGCTTGCCCTGTCGCTTTCCAGGACAAGATTCGATCCCGCGTGTGGGCTTCAGGTGCCGACGCGTCGCGAGTTCGCGGGATCTTTTTGCTTGGGAAACATTTGAGGGCCACAAGAGAAAGTTGAGAGCAAGCCTGAGTGGCTTCCTTGTGTCCGTTGGTTTCGGCCCCCGGACAGTTTGGAGTTGCGAATAGAAAACCGGCCCAGAACTGTATTCACTTGCTACGGAACCATTTTTAGGGGCCGAACAGAGCCCGAGCCCTTGTCGACCGATCTGACCGATCTGAGCTTCGCCAGGCCCGGCGAAGAAGCGGAGTAAGTGGGACGACAAGACGGCGGCGAGTCCCACGGACTGGGGCCGCAAGTGGCGCTTCGTGCTGAAGAAGGTGCTGCCCAGAGACGGACACGGCGCGGCCAGCTGCGGGGACCTGGAGGCGCGGGAAGCTCGATTTTGATATAGGTCTGTGGGATGACCATTGGGGGAAGCCATCAAAAAGATGATATGTTCCACGAACTGGGACAAACATATTCAGGGTCATTATATATATATATATATATATATATCACATGTCGCGCTCGTACCACTATCGCGAGGTCCAGAAGGCGAGTATGGCCATGTGGCGGGACATGGCCGCCTGGGCGGCCGAGGACTGCCGGCAGCAGCTCATGCTCTTCCAGGCAGATGAAGGCGGGGGGGGGACGCGGGTTTGGATTCCCAAGCGGGGACGATGTGGCCGTGACCAATGGTACCATTTTGGTTGGTAGGTGCACCACCCATTTTAGTCTATGTTAGTAAATTATCACGATGACATTTATGGCCCAGAGGTTCATGAGGTAGGTACTCATGTTGCAAGGTACAAGATCAGTGACATGACCACATGTCATTGCTTTGGCTCAAGAAAAGAGCGCGTTGCACGCGCTGCCACAAGGTTAAGGGAGAGGTCGCAGTCACGGCGGGGCTCGTTCCTTTTAAGGTCCCGGGTTCCCCCGTTGTTGAGAAAACTGTGTTTCCCTCTCCTTTGAGCGGTTATCAGCCGTAACGCTTTTCGGGTAAACAAACCCCTCCGTGACTGCGACCTTTTGGTCGCACATGGAAGTCGGCCCTCACCGCGGCACTCGCGGTGGGAAAGGGCCGCGTGCAACACTCTGCAACAGATCGTCGTTGACGAGTACAAGCGACAGGACAGACGATTCCGGTGGGTCAGGTTTGCAGACGCCTCGAAGCAACAGGTCGAGGCGCTCTTTTCCTGGCGTGAGTCATTGGATAGTTGGCACCTGTGGGATTTCGACCAAGAAGCCTTTGAGGTAATCCAGGCCGCGGACAACGCTTATCAGCAGCGTTTCGCATCGGTTGAAACCACAGGTGTGGTCTTGCCGCAAGGTGTGCAATCTCAGGATAGAGCCGCAGCCTCTGGCGCGGCGGAAGCAGCAAGCAGTGCAGCGGATTGGCTACGCCCTCCGACGCCTCCTTCAGCTTCATCCTGGCTACAAGATTCACGCACCCCATTGCCTCGGATCCGACCATCAGCAGAGGAAAGACAAGTGTTGCGGGGTGCCGCCAAGACAGCGCTTCGAGGGGTGTACGCTAGAGCTGCGGAAGCGCGGCGGGAGAGCAGCAGGGAACGGTCGCCACAAAGATCGAGGTCCCCATCGCCACGAAGGTCGAGGTCTCCATCGCCTCCGAGACGAAGACCGACTGCTGCCACCCCTGTGGAACATCGGGCACACAGTGTTGAACCCGCGCTTGCGCGGGAGGGCAGACCATCCAGGACTTCCCTTGCCACACGGCCCATCGTATTGGCTCCACAGAACAGTATATACCCTGTGACACGATTTGACGAGCACGGCACTTGGGTACTCGTTCGGGAGGCTTCACAGCCACGTGAGGCGACATCTCACCGCCGAGCACAGCGGACATCCGGACATCTCCGTCAGGCTGACCCGTATTCGCTTGCGGACGAGACGTGGAGAGATCCCCCAAGAACATCATCCACAACCTCGCGATCACGATCTCCAGATCGACGCCCAGGACCAGCGGAGCACTATCGTCTCGACGCCTACAGCTCAGAAGAGGAGCCTCCGCAGGACGCGGAATCCCTCAGAACTGGCAGGTCAGCTTACGTGCCTCGGCGCGTATACGAGGCACCGACTCACACTGAGCCTATTTTGCATAGCCGGAGGATTGGGAGCAATTCAACCCCCGCCACCAAAGGCCGCACCAAAGGTCATTTTTGGCAGCAAGCCTCCATTGCCCAAGGAACTTCCTCGTGCAGCTTCTTCGGTACCGGCAAAAGCAGATATTCCAAGGAAATCACCGCCTCGAGCAAGGTCTCCTATTCGGACTCAGAGTGCATTCGGGTACAAGGCGCCTCCGCGAGGTTTGAACAAGGCCGAACCCAGAAGCAAATCGGGCTCAAACCCACCACAAGGGTACTTCGTCAAGCCGCCACCGCCGCAGGTCGTTAAAGCAGCTGCTGCAAGAGCTGCAACTTCGAGGCTGGCATACGCTTTCGATCGCCGCCAAGAAGGCCGCCGCCTGCGCCTCCTGCGCCGCCTACAAGGCCAGTGCCGCCCAAGGAGCTCACCATCGCTCTTGACTGGCACGGAGTTCTTGACGTTGGGCAGCAGGGACCCCACCTCAACCCGGAGGTGATCCGGCATCTCGTTCAATTTGCAGCCGACTACGCACCTATCAATTTTGTGGTGCTATCCTTCGTGGGCAGGGCTGCAAGCGAGTTTCGCCGCCGCGAGTTCCAGGTCGCCCTGGAGCACGCGCGGGCGACAGCTGGACTCACTTTCTCTGCGATAAAAATCGTACACGAGCGGTTGGGCAGGGGCGGCAAAGCAGACGCCCTCTTGGGGCTGGGTGCCCACGTCCTCATCGACGATACAGCTGCGATCGTCCGTGAAGCGCAGAAGACAGGCATCGCAGCGTTCCGCAACTTCCCGCATTTTGGGCCGAGCGGATTTGCCAACGCGCTTGAGAACGTTGGGGAGTACATCGAGTCCCGGAATCGACTTTTCATTCCGGCGGCAAGGGGCCTGCACCCTTCGCAGTACCTCGAGGAGCTCCATCGGTCTGCATCCCAGTTGCCCGCTAGTCGGGTACTTCGATAGCCTTTCTTTGCAAGCCGTTAAAACCGTCGCTTTGCGCGGTACAGCATCTTTGCAGCTACAGGCATTCGATTTGCAGACTATTCTCAACACAGCTTGGCAACATCCTTCGATAAAGCACCATAGTGCGGCAGGGCGGATCAATCAATCTACAAGTGCAAGTACAAATACAGAATTCATCAGGTGCAAAGCAGCAGGGCGTATTTTCTTGAGTGGCTCACTTGAGCGTTTCGCAACCAGCTGCCAATCCAGGGATATCTCCTCGTAGCACCTTTTGACACGCTGCTCAAAGCGTGGAGCTAGCTTCGTGTGAGTGCAAAATTGCATTGCTGTGTCATGGCTTCAACGGGCTTATCACCGCCCTCAGAACCCAACCCCAAATAGGGATTCTGAACCGGATGACCCTGACTTAGCCATGGTTCCTCCAGCTATGTCCACAGTTCGCACATCCACACCTCAACGAGCAGCCCAAACACGATCGCCCCCAAGTGGTCCGATCGTGTCAGAACCTACATCATCCGAAGCTTCCCCAGCCATTCAGTTCCCTTCACAGGGATCGCAAGTACCCGACCCGATGACTAACGTACCGGCTGCGGCATTTATTGCTGGAGCTGCGGTGCAGCAAGCTCATCGAGCATCCGACCTCGCTGCCCAGGCAGCCAATCACGCCTTGCACCAACAGCAGGCCGCCGACCAGGCGAGACAAGAGGCCGGATGGATCAGGGAAAGGGCTGTAAGAGAAGTGTCAGATGTTAGGGTTCAGGCCGCTCAGCTAGCTTCGCAAGCGCAGCAGGCTGTACAAACAGCACAACAGAGTGAGGCTCAGGCTAGGCAACTAATCGAGCAGACACGACAGGAAGCCATTGGCCATGTCGAGAACGCACGACAGGTTGTTAATGCCACTCAACAGGACGCTCAGCAAGAGGTTCAACGCATTGTTGATGCATCAACGACTTGGTGATCTCGAACGTGTTGTTGCACACCTCACCCAACAAGCTCGTGCGACCCCTGTTCCGATTCAAGAGTCCCCGCCAAAAGCCGCATCAATAGCCGAAACAGCTACGGAATCAAGCGCGGCTAAAGCCTCAAGTCAGGGCACCGTTCCCCCAGGAACCCATCAGCCGGTTGGAGCACCTCAGGTTTCAGATTCACAAGATGCCTCCGGTGTTGCCGCATCGTCGCAAGGGAATGCTGTTACAAGTACTATCCCCGACCCTCCGTGTGGTTCTGTTCAAAGTTCAGGACTTGGTCACGATGCCCCAGCTGATTCAAGGGACCCTGGTGGGGGTGCAACAAGTCAACATCTCGCAGGCCATTCGGCAGTGCTAGGAGCAGCGTCCTCTGTTGGAGACGCAGCCCCCGGCGCGTCGAGGACTAGCGGGTTGGGTAGAGACGGTACAAGGGATCAAGCCGATGTGAGAGTGCAAGTGACGGCTTTAGCGGAATGGTTCAGCAGCTTTCCCAATTGGTTGCTAATCAAGTGGCTCCGCCACCTCCGCCTCCGGCCGCACCACCTCCAGTGCCTCCCACGCCCCTCGCAGGGGCGCCGCCTCCGCCAAAAGCTGGCAATGGCACTCGTGTTCCGCCAGTACCAATCACAATGTTGGGAGGGTTGTACTCGTCATCCCCACAAGCGCCATCGGCCGCAAGCTCCGACTCATCATCAGACTCCGATGGAGATGATGATGCCCCACAATGTCGAGTTTGCGGCGGCAGCCATGAAGACACGGAATGCCCATACCTCACCATGAATGGTGGTGGGGGAGGTGGGGGAGGCTCTGGCCAGTTCCCCAATGCAGACCCGTCTCAAGCTGCCGATCCCAGTGCAGGCATGACCGCCGTAGATCACGCCGCATATGAGGAGTCCGTTGTCCGTGTCAAGGATCTCAAGGATCTTGTACTACCATCCCCTCCGGAGAACGCTGGTCAGGCTAGAGGTTTCGTCAACCAAGTTTTGATGGCCATCGGTCGACTCCAGAAGACCCCCGGAGATGAAGTTTACCAGTGGGCCCAAGCATGCATGTCCTCCACCGAGCAAGAACTCATCGCGGACAAGCGTTTCCCACGTCTAGATCGTGAAGTAGCCGCAAAGCTCCTTAAGACCTGCCGCAAAGGTAAGTTCGGGCTCTTGTTTCAAAACATGGTTGAACAAGAGAGAATCTCGTCAGGTGGGATGCCCGTAGGGAGAATCATGTTGCGCGCC
The DNA here is from genome assembly GCA_963377175.1 of Effrenium voratum. NCBI lineage: Eukaryota > Dinophyceae > Suessiales > Symbiodiniaceae > Effrenium > Effrenium voratum. Next base: position 194,239 of record CAUJNA010000360.1, on the reverse strand, counting down.
ATCTTCAAGCACTTCCAGTTGGAACGAGGTAGGATCGGAACCTTAGGAGGTCGTAACTTGATAAAGTTGTCTCTTGCAGGTCCGTCCCTTGCTGACTTGGATGCCTTTCGGGAGAAGTACGTTTACGTGCTGACCGCAATCCCCGTGGCAGAACAACCCAGGGAAACAACCTTGTTTGATCACCTGTTGGATGAGCTGGAAAAGTGCACCGCGCTGAAGCCTAAGGTAGAAAAGGCACGGGAAGCCGCTATCGGCAGCCACCGTAGGAAGCCGGAATGGTTGTGGTCCAAGGTTGATCTAGCCTTGGAGCTCCATCAGGAACAGGGATGAGTTTGACAAAAGTCTTCAAATCAAGCCAGCCGTCATGTCCCAGGGGAATAATCCTAATGCCATGCCTGCAGCAAGGAAGAATAAGAAGAGCAAGAAGGATAAATCTGCTGACCAGCAGACTCCGGCAGCCCCTGCGCCGAAGGTTAAAGATCCAAAGCCGCCTCCTCCTAAAGCTAATGCAGCACTAGCCCCCAAGGGCAAAGGTAAGGGTGGTTCGAACGATAACCTTACTCCCAGCAAGACAGCCAATATGACCGCGGCAGAGAAAGCCAAGACGCCATGCATGTTTTATGCCTATAATTCGTGCAAGGCCAAGCAGTGCGCATTTCTCCACAGTGATACAAACAAGTACACTGGTCCCAAGCCCAAAAGTTTGTTGTCACCGCCGCCGCCAAAGGCGAGCGCAGCTGTTGCACAGCTCATCCCGGCAATGGCAAGCGTTGCTTCTGACGACAATCGCATCAGTTGGCTTTGGGATACTGCCGCAGGGAGACACTTGATCGGACGTCAAGCTTTGAATAGCAACATGATCAAGTGCGTGCGCGAGAGCAGCACACCCGTAGGTTTTGCGACTGGGGGTGGTGCCCAACAAGGCACTACTTCATTAGGGTTCGAGGACAGCCGAGTGATACCTGCTGAAGAGCAGGTGTACGTCCTCCGTGATTGCCCACCAGCGCAATCCATCGGGAAGACCGTAATGGATCAAGGACACCTATTCATTTGGGATCCACGTGAAAATGTTCCATACCTTGTTCCCCCAAAGGACATCAGTAGATGCAAGATTAACGTGCCCCGCAATGCGCGCATTAATGCATCTAGGGTAGTGGAATACGTTCCCCAGTATGACGAGGTGGTAAAGCCCAAGTTGGCAGAGTCGTCAACTCACCTCTGGCCGATTGAAGCCGCTGCTATGAGCGCGGCTGAAGACGATGTCGTTTCTTTGTGCGATGACTCGTGCCAAGCGTCAGATGAAGGCGAGCCAGATCAGGTTCCTGTGAATATGCTAGCGGCCGAGGAAGCCCCTCCTCCCGAGGACGAACTTCCGTTGATCGCCTTCGGGGATGGTGACCCGACACATGATACTGCGTTGAAGGAGCAAGCAAAATCTCCTGAGCACATGAGGTCCCATTTCCCTAAGAACCCGTTTTGCAAGGTGTGTTCCATCTCAAAGACCACTTCTGCAAGGGTAGCGCACAAAAAGGATGCCAGATCAGATGACAAAGTCGACGTCCCAACCGCACCATTTCAGCAGTTGGCTACCGATTCCGTGATTCTTGCCATGGGCGATGAACATCTCGGAGTAGGTTTCGGAGGAATCAAATCCCACCATGTAGTACGTGATGTTTTCTCAGGCGTTCGCCTTGCATACCCTGTGAGTAGGCGAGACACGCAAGCGCATGTTAGTTAAAAACTTCCGTCAGTTCATGGGCCTTCGGTGCCACTGATTCGCCGCCAGCATGTCTAATAAAAATGGATGCAGCAGGAGAGCTCGAAGGAGCGGCCCATGAAGTCGGTCTCGTCCCAGAGACAAGCTTGCCCAACAGGTGGCCTCACAATACCGTCCTGGAGCGCGACATTCGCGAGGAGAAGGAATGCTGTCGCAGCATCCACTTGCAATCAGGGTTGCCCTATTCGTTGCATACGTTTAGCTACCCATTTGCATGCCTCACCATGTCGTTCGACAGGCCTGCTCCATTCAGCCCAGGTAAAACCCAATGGGAAGCCCTCACAAAGGAAAAGTTCCAAGGGAAGAGATGCTGTTTCGGGCAATTGGTTTGGTACAGAACCAAGACTCCTGGCAAGCGCACTCTCGATCCGAACATGGCACCAGCGCCCTTTTTGGGTTGGAGGGTCGATCCGGGGTTGCGGTACCGTAACGTGGTCAAAGTCATGGACTATGAAGCCTTCCGTAAAGACGGTTCCATTTCCGTTCACGATGTTCCTGAACCGGAATTGTTCGTAGAGGACGGACCGCCAAGCTTTCCGATTGCAGCAGCAGCAGACAGAGCATTGCACGGAGGCAAGACAGACGGGTCAGATCCCCCAACTTTGCCCCTGCGAGAGGCGCCCTTTGGGGCCCCACCGACTCCATCCGCTGTCAAGTCAAAATCTGTGTACATAACTGTTGAGAGGATCATCAAGTTCAAGGAAACGCCAGGTTGCCGTGCATGCACCGGTCATTCCAAGATTCACAGTGCCGAATGCAAGAAGAGGTTCTCCGAACTTGTTTCCGCAGATCGAGCTGAAGCAGCTGCAAAAAGCGCTGCCAAAACTGAATCTAAGGAACCCATTCCCATTGTTCATACTGAAGGGGATGAGGAGCTAGCCAGAGCAATCCACGCATCCGCGCATGAGGAGGATCCTAAAATCGCAGTTAGTGCAGAAGACGTTGCGCATGAATTTGATGCAGCCGAAGCCGGGGAGCCCGCTCCCCGCGCCAGCGACAGCCGCTACATCGCAAGGTGAAGATTTTTGGGTGTTCAAAGAAAATGCCAACTGTTTGGTTCGGTACCATATCATGCCAAGGCAGAATCTTTTTACCCCGAAGGAGGTCGAGGATTGCCCCGTTTCCCCAGAAAGATTTACTGCAGCTCGCACCACTCGTGCCGTGTTTCAGGGGGGCAAAGCAGACAACATTCACGATGGTTGGTTTGGTAGTCGACCTAATCGCTCACTTGGAGATCCATGGACTGGGTTCACAGTGTTCAAGTTAAAACCCATTCAGTCCGATTGCGTTATCACCACAGGTGCAGCGTGATGTTAGACTCCGTACCGCCGACACCTCTCACCGAAGCGTCAAAGAACGGTCGTCCAGATACATTGCCAATTTTTGGCATGCCGTGCAGCGCAGAGGTTGAAGCTCCGCAGCCCAAGCAGTTTGAGGTAGGAAATCATCGTGCCCGCAAGCGACAGGCGCGCATTGATAAGTTGCCTGTGATGTTTGAATACGCATGTTCACCAGAGTCCAATATGGGTCGCGTGTTTGAAGGTCTTGGCATAGGACCTTAGCACAGATGAAGGAGAAATCCAGTTGCAGTCGCAGATAGAAGGTTGTGATAAACCCAATCTCTGGGCTGCAATCCCCTGCACATCAGGTTCAGCATGGCAACGCCTTAATAAGGCCAAGTTGGGAAGCCAGTTCAAAAAGAAACTGAAGCAAAAGGTTAGAGAGTCGAGAGAGTTGTTCTCCAGATTCAGACGTCACGCTGAGACTGTCCTCCATCAGGGGGGTAGTGTTTCGTTTGAATGGCCAAGGGATTGCGACAGCTGGGCTAGGGATGACGTTTCTGCATTCTTTAGGGAATACGCACAGGTCTTCACCCCAGCGACCTTCCACGGTTGCGCCCTAGGTCTGAAGGACAGCAATGGTTACCCCATCAAAAAGCCATGGAAAGTCATGACCAGCAATAGCACCCTCGCATCCGCGCTAAGTGGATTCAAGTGCCCACATGAAAAAGGGTATAAACACTCGCTTGCAGCAGGTAACAAGACCGCAAAGACCGCTTTCTACCCCGAAGGCATGTGTCTCACAGTTGCCCGCGCGCTGTATCCGACAGTTCAGCCCGTTGTGCCTGCGATGCCTGTCCAAGTGCCATTGCCTCTCGACCACCGGGAACGTGAGCAGCAGCTAAAACACACATCCCCTCTCTCTGGTTTGGAAGATATAGGTATTGCTGTTGAGTCCGATGAAAAGTGTCACGACATCCTTGAACAAGTTCTTGATGTTGAAAATCTCATCGCACATTCTCTAGGACAAGTCAAGGAAGAGAAAGAGCCTGAAATCACCGCAATGGTGACCAGACTCTTGTCACGTGCCGAAATGTTGGCTTCCCCGGAAGCCCTTGAAGCCGTTCGACTTGAAGCCACAGGCCTGGAGAAAGCCGGTGTTTGGGATCTAAATTCAGTTCGAGAGTATGATCAAGTCGCTGCTGAGGCGCGACGATCCAGTATAAAGGTTCATTTCGGGCAGTTGATGTCGCTAGCATCCGTCAAGTTCGCCGAACTCGCGAAACACCTTCAGAAGATGAAAGGCAGGATTGTGTATCGCGGAGACTGTGCGAAAGACGAACACGGCGCAGCAGCTGTCTACCAAGAGTTGGGAGCAAATCCCACGAGCGTACAAGGTCTTAATAACTGTCTCGCTTATGGATCCCTGCCAGGGAACTCCACCACAACAGCGGACGCTATAAAGGCTTATGTGCAAGCACTGCTGAAGTCCAAGTACCAAACTTGGATCACACTCCCGCCTGAGCTCCGGCCAAGGTGGTGGCGCGAGCGTTTCGTGAAACCTGTGGTTTTGCTCGTTAAAGCTCTTTATGGGCATCCTGACGCTGGCGGACTCTGGGGGGCACACCTCAAAGGTTTCATTAGTGAACTTGGAGGGCGTGAGGTCGCAGAATTTCCTGGAAACTTCTGGTTTAAGGAGTCCGGGTTACTTCTCTCGACATACGTCGACGACTTGACGTTGGCCGGCCCCAGCCACCTTCATAAAGACTTCTGGGAAAAGTTAACAAGACTGGTTGATATAGAACCCCCAGAAGACATATATCGGGTGCTAGGCAGGAACCACCTTTTGATAGATGCTCCAAAGGACCCAGATTGAAAGGGGGCATGGCGTTCGACATGCGAGATTATGCTCGTCAAACGGTTGCATTATATCTTGAGGTTGCACAGCTAAAAACGGAAAAGTTGCGTGATGCCACCACTCCATTCTGTCCCGCTGGATCTCTAGACCCTGCAGATGACGCCTTGGAGTGAGCTCGGCTTCGCCGCTTGCCGCGTGTTGATGAAAGCCTTATGGCTCGGCCGTTTGGCACGCCCGGACCTGGTCAAGCCCATTGGCGACCTTGCCTCTTTTGTTCAGAAATGGTCTAGAAACTGCGATAAGCAGCTACATAGGCTTGTCTGCTACATAAACAGCACGGTTAACAGCACGCTAGTTGGCACAGTTCAGGATTCGACTGATGAGTTGCATCTGTCTCTCTATGTGGACGCCGATTTGGACCAAGGCGGAGATCGTATCTCTTGCGTACTCCCTGTACCAGGAGGCACTTCCTGCGCTCAGCTTATGGGAGCTGATCTTGGACAGACCATTCCATCTCAAGATCCACGAGGACAATCAGGCGACTATCCTCGTAGCAAAGAAGGGTTTCTCATCCAAGCTACGCTGTGTCCAACGCACCCACAAGGTGAACCCCGCTTGCATCGCAGAGCAGCTTGAAAGCGAACACATCTCGATAGAATACGTCCAAACAGACATGCAGTCAGCAGACATCTTCACGAAAGCACTTCCACCCAACAAGTGGGACCATGCCATCCGGTTGCTCGGCATCCGTGTTGACCTTCCAGAGAAGCTTGAAGACGTTCGTGAAAGTAGATCCGCTAAAGCAGCTGCCTAGTGCGCTGCAGCATGTCCGCAAATTTCCAAAGGTGTGCAAGTGCCTGGGCGATGCTTGAATAACTTGCGTCAGTCGTTGTGATGTAAACTTGACTTCAAGTTGGCGTGGTAATGCGCCCAAGACACTCCCTCAGTGCCGTCAATGAGGAGGGAGTCAATTATCACGATGACATTTATGGCCCAGAGGTTCATGAGGTAGGTACTCATGTTGCAAGGTACAAGATCAGTGACATGACCACATGTCATTGCTTTGGCTCAAGAAAAGAGCGCGTTGCACGCGCTGCCACAAGGTTAAGGGAGAGGTCGCAGTCACGGCGGGGTTCGTTCCTTTTAAGGTCCCGGGTTCCCCCGTTGTTGAGAAAACTGTGTTTCCCTCTCCTTTGAGTATGTTAGTGGGGATTGGTATGTTCACTGGGGGTACGGGATTTTGACCCATGGCCATGTAATGCCACTGGGACAGATCAATTGCTGATATTTGCCACTCAAGTGAGTTCCCCCAAAGCCCAGAATCCTGTCGCAACATGGGGGACCTTTGTGGATGGTGGGTTGAAGGGCAGCAAATCCAACAAGGAAACACCAAAAGGGAAGTAGTGCATTGAAGTTGCTGATTTGGATGCAGCTGGGGGAAATCAGCTTCTCCTTCCGCGAGCCGTGTTCAGTGCCCAAATGCGGAACAATCCCTCGCACAGGTTTTGAAGGTCCTCGTTTGAGGGATGAATGCGCTGACTGCCAAATGGTGAATCCTGACGCATTTGAGCAGAACGGCTCGTTTGGGTGGGACTCGGGGGACCCGCAACGACGGATGACTAGATTTTCCGACTGCTCCGAACCCCCCTCGGCGGCAGCCTAAACCAGTTGATGTTCAGATAATAGCGGCTTATATTCTGGGCCCGTCATTTTGGCAGTTTCCAGGACTAGAGTCAGAACCATGGGACCAGTCAGTACCACGTTTGAGGAGGTATATCCATCAACGCCTCTAGGCAATTTCGTTCCTCTGAGGGTATTCGCTTTGTTAGTTCTACCCAACGTTGAGTCATGGGTTTTCTCCCGGGGGGGGAGGGGAAATTGAGTTCCCCCACCTATGATGGTCCCGTCGTTCCGTTTCGGGGAGCCGCACGGAGGTGCTGCGGACGCCTGGGCCTTCGTGCCGGCCACCGATCTGCTGCTGCTGGTGGGGGATGGCATCGTGGGCTGTGGCGCCGAAGGCTTCGTGGCGCAGGCGGACGAGGGCCACCTAAGGAGCCTGGGACTTTGGGGGAGCGGAGGGATGGGAAGTGGCCGTTGGCCAGTTTGGTCTCAGGCCTACGGCTGTGCTTGGACGGGGATGTTCGTCTTTTGAAAGGGAGGCATGGGTTCGTTCTTTTAGTTCTTTGAACCTTCCTGAAGCATGCGCCTCCCCGGTTGGAAGGAACAGACCAAATCTGCAGCTTTCAAGATCCCTGTGCGCTTTTCTGCCGAAATGAGATTTTACGCATGTTCTGTGATGCCAAGGGAATCCCATTTTGAGTGACACAACTGTGGGATGGCCTCGTTTGGCATCACCGAAATTTGGGACCCTCGTTAGGACCTCATACCTGGACGCCCTCAAGGAGTGGCGAACCAGCCTCCGCAAGGGCAAGACCACCACTGCTGACTCGGCGGTGAAGCTGTGGCAAGGCGCCAAGCGTCAAGAGGCGTGGGGCGGGGGGGTGGGGGGGAGACGTGGTGTAGGTTGGCTCTCATCGTGTTGGACCCTGGTTTTGGGTGGCACTGGGATGAAACAGGGGCGGTTGCCCGGACCTCGTTCCTGACGTCATCATTGCTGTTCAAGCAACGCTTGTGCAACTCTAGGTAGAGCGCTGGTTTCATAGAAATTGTCATCAACCCCCTTTTTTTGTAAGGGTAAGGGTTCCTGCAAATGGAATCATGATCATTACCATGGCCAAAGCGGTTGCATCAGTCTTGGATCTTTGGCTTTGCGGTTGAAGTGGGATATGTCTATGCCTACAGAAAGCATCAAGAGATTAACTTGCTGACAAGGGGGCTCCAATTTTCGAGACATGCCCAAGGTGTATCGTGGTTCCAAGCCTCCTTACGTACCGATAAGCATGGAAGCTGACACGAATGCTTGGGGTCCAGGTGCTAGCTACACCCTCCCCATTCTTTTCAGGACAGCTTTTCTTCATCAAGTGATCTTCAGCCCTTAGTGGTTGCCTTGTGTCCAGGAGGCGGAGGTCGAGAAGGAATCCAAGAAGGCCAAGACGGAGGAGGACGGGGAGGTGGCCAAGCTGAACCGGTCCCCCACCAAGGTGCTGCTCTTGACCAATCTGGCGCCTCCCTCCATGCAGGACGGGACATGGACACCTGGGGAAAGGTCAAAGCAGAAGCCAAGGTCAAACTCTTCCAGCATCCTCACCCAAACTCTCACGGGTCTTTGGACACCGGCCCTCGAAAAAGAAGAAGGACTGGTGCGGTCCGAGCCGTGGAAATGCGTTGCAGCTTGAGACCCGGGACGCTATGCCTCAGGGGTCCTTGCGTCCCGATTTGGTTTTGCGCACCTTGGCCCTGGGGTGATGTTACGGGACAGTTTTTTGGAAGGCTGGTTCCTTCCATTGGACTACTAATGTGAGTCAAGGCCGGCAAATGTGCTGTTTTTCGGTGGCGCCTCAAGCAAAGTGTTCTTTAAAACATGACCCCACAAAAGCAGGTTGGTTTCCCTGCCCGGAGCTTCCTGATGCTCCGAAAGCGGGTCCCATTTTGGGACGCCACCAAACGGCGCTTTGGTTCTTTAGGAGGAGGAGATCAAGAGCAAGGCCTTGGACCTGGTGAAGGACTTCGGCACGGCAGAGTGCACCGTGCTCAAGGCGTGCCTCAAAATGTGGCGTGAAGTCCCGCCTTGTTTGGATGTTGCTAGAAGAATCCCAAAGGAGAGCCAGCCCAGTTTTAAGGGTTTACAGTTGGATGATGCCAATCGACAGTAACGATGTTATTTATTTCCTGTCCGAGGTCACCAATGCGAATTTACACTCTCACCAGAAAGGGCAGAGGTTACAAGTTCAACAAACCGCAATGCTGAATTTGCTCGGCTCACCATGTAAGACCATTGTTTGGAGAACTGGCCATCACAGTCATGAGACTAAGCTTTTTGCAAGGAACGGCGCTTCTTTCGAGGCATCCTTGAAACATCTCGACAAGACGAGTTCAAGAAATAGATATGGGCCTTCAACGAGCACCGCTTGAAACTCTCTGACTCCACACATGCCCAAAAGTCTTGTTTGAGGCCTCTATGCCTTCCAACCGCCCATCTTGACCTTGAACCACATTGGATGCATGGAACTGGGACCCTGGACCGTGATCCCCACTCACGTGTCGACCGAACTGCCAGGTTTGCGAGGTGCCGGAGGAGGAGGCCGTGCGCGTTTTCTTGGCCTTCGAGGACGTGCAGAGCTCCTCGAAGGCCTACGCGGCTCTCAAGGGCCAGGCCCCGGAACGCACGGAACGCACGGAACGGGCGGAACGGAACAGAAGGAGATGCCCCAAAAGGGTGGGCCTCCGGTTTTTCTTTCAGACACGTCCCTCATATTGGTTGTGTGTTTTCTTTCAACGTCGCCTCTTATGCTTGGTTTGAACCAGGAGAATTGGCAGGTAGGAACTTGGCAGGTAAGACTTGCCCCCATTTGGCCGCCTCTTCGCTGGTGCGCTGTTGGATTCTTTCTCATCGGCGTGTTGCTGGCTCGTCGGTTTGGCACGGTTCAAAGGGACGACTTGAACGGGTGCTTTGCAATATGACAGAAAAAGAGACATGACTTTAAGAACCGTCAACTTGTTACATTGTCATGTCTCTGGGGCTTCTTTTGGCCGTTGTCCCCTCTGATGTGAATTTATCTTACCAGCCGTCACACCACAAGGGATTCGTTTTGCCTGGCTTGGCGGCTTGACCTATTTTCGAGCCGTGTTGGGATGGCTTAAGACCTAACATTGGGGACCTTATGAACTTTGGGGTGGTGTTTAATGAACTCCAACAGCTATACAGGTATCCCCTCCAAGAAACCAGGAACACCCCACCCAGAAAAAACGGCCCCGTTTGCCTGCAAAAGGTCATCGAGGAGCGGGCGGTGCGGGCGCGATTCTACGACGAAAAGCGCTTCCGGGAGGCGGGGCTCCCAATTTCTTCTTCTCTCGTCGTTTACATGTTGTCGAGCGAAAACAATGAAAACAACATCCTTTTTGCCAATGGGCCATGTGCTGCATAGGTGGCAATGAAGGGCTCAGATTTGACCGTTCTGCTCCCCGGGTGGTGTTTCGCGGGTGTTTTTTTAGGGCCTTTGGCGCGTTCGAAGTCTCAGGGGGACCTGCAGAAGTCCGCCCCCTCGCGGGTGGTGGTGCTGGGCGGCCTCGCGACCGCTGAGGACCTGGACGGTGGCTTCCAGGCGGAGGGGATGGATATCGAGGGCTCCTGGTTTACATGGCCGTGTCCTTTTCTTGTGAGGGTACCTTCGTTTTCTTTCCGCTTTTTTTTTGGGGGGGGGAGGAGACAACCAAAGAAAAGCATTCTGGTTTTTGTGTTGTCCCCTATTTCAAGAAACACCCACGTGCAACGTGTCAGATTGAATGGGCCCCTTGAAGGACATCGATCTTCTCGGTACCCTCCAACAGATGCGATGTTCGTGGAAGGATGCTTCACGCTTTTTTGAAATGGAACATGCAAAATTAATGTGGCCTTTACTTAGGGACACCGCCTTTTAAGGGGTTGGAAAGGAGAACACAGGCAAGCTTGCCCGTGTTCAGGCACCTGTTGTAAGGACGCACCCACGTGCTCAAGCAAATCGCGGGGAATGCATAGACGCCGTTGGTGTTGGCTTTTCCAGAAGCTTCAAGCACACATGGCGGGCGTGCCTTAGTAATCCGGCATGTAGGTGAAAAAGCTCAGTCATAGGTTGGGGGGGGGGGGGGAAATCCGCTCAGAAAAGAGTTGTGAAGCCTTGATAAACCACTGGGACGCACTGAAAGGACCAATCTGTCTAGCACAGGTTATTGTACTAATGCATTTGATCTCCAAATTATCGTGTGTGACAGGACAGGTTTTTTGTTTTTTTACCGAATCCCACCTCTAGGAACCCACTTCCGACATATTGCGAATTCTGGCGGGGAGCTCTGTGGGCGCACGACCTTGTAATCGAATTCTTTGAACAGCCAAACAAGAATATTGTGAGGGGGTTGAAAGGGATAAGATGCTTCACAAACTGTAAAAGCAAGTGCTAGACTTTGCAACAAGTGCCTTGAGTTGAGTGGATCGTCTGGGGTGTGCCAAAGCGGTATTCAACAGACACGGAAAGGACCTTTCTGACCAACGCCTGCTTTTATAGCCAGATTTTCGAACATTGTCAAGGCCCACCCAACACAGAGGGCCCACACTTGTTACAGGTGCTAGTAGATTCCTGGTTGGCCTTAGGATCAACTTCTCTGATACCAAGGGAATCCCCCTCTAAACTGATAGTAGCGGTCATGGGGATGGTCCGAGTTGTCAGCACAGAAAGGGTTATTTCCAACAACCCTCCAGTTTTAATTAAGCGGCATTAGAGGGCACGATTTCCCCTGTTCCGTTAAACAAAGGGAATGGTGCCGTCTATTTTCATCCTGGACAGGAGGAGGTGGCCAATGTGGGGGAGCAGTACGGGCAGCTCTTGCGGTGCGCGGTGCAGACGGAGGATGACACGGTGCGGGTCTTCTTGGAATATGTCCCTTGGCTCACAAAAGACGACAAAAACTCACAACAACACGCATAGAAGAGGGTGCCCAGTGGAGGTTATGAGCACAAACGCCAGGAGTTCCGATATGAAACGCACTTTCTTTCCTATACAGAATGGTTTTCCTAGGTCTTCCTAGTAGCGAGTTCAAGATTTCACTGGTAGCTACAGGATATTTGAGCCAACACACGCTTTGCTGCGCATTCCAATCAATGCAGCGGATCCTTTCTTCAACTTTTGCCTTGCATGGTATCAAGAGTTCGGGCAGTAACAGAACCCAGGCCAGTGCCAATGTGCAAGGGCCTTGATTGAACACTCGTGGGCACTTTCCGAGGCAGTTGGGAGTAGCCGTCACCGTCTTCAGATTAGCCAAATGGAGCCAGGGGTTGGTTGTTTGGATGAATCCCCAGAGGCAGCAACTCACCATAGTTTTGGTACCCTACTACCCTACCAAAAACATGACCAAACTTTCCCACACCAAGGCAACTCGGACAACAGTTCCTTTGGAACTCGGGAAGAGGTTTCCCCGAAAGGTTTCTCCCCAGGGAAAAAGAGGGGAATCCCTTGGTTTCCCCAAAACATACGGAGGTTCCCCTTGGTTTCCCCAAAAAATACAGCCGTTTCCCTTTTGTGGGGAGCCGTTTGGGTCGTCTCGAGGACGCGGTGGAGACGGCGCAGAAGGCCGTGGCCGCGCTGCACGGCCAGGACTTCGGCCTGCGCCGAATCCGGGCCCACTTTGGGCGGGAGGACCAGCTGTGAGCCGGCGAGCGGCCGGCAAACGGCCGGCGAACGGCCGGGTTTGGATTGATTCGAGTTATGACTTTATGACTTTCATGAGTTGTGATGACATTTCGGAGTTTCATGAGTTTCATGAGTTTCATGAGTTTCATGAGTTTCATGAGTTTCATGAGCTAGCCCTTGATTGCTCTGGAGTTTCAGCTTCGTTGCTTTGCCGGTGTTGTTGGTTTCAGGCAGAGAAAAGAGATGTTTGCTCTGCGCGGCCTTTTTCCGTGGCTCACTGTGGTGAGTTCCCCTTGCGCACAGGTGCCCAGTGGAATTTCTTTCTGTTTGAAGACATCCCAAGCGCAGTTCTGGCTGGGGCCTGTCAAAGAGGCAGGGGTTTACACCACGTCTCATAGAGAGCCGTGAGAGGCGACGTGCGAGCGACGCGCGAGCGACGCGCGGAGGTATGAGGCGCGAGGGGCTTGTAAGGGAAGTGCCCAGTTTCACCCGAAACCCAGTCAAAAGAGTGAGCGACCAGCGGATCTCGTGGGATCACCAGACATGTCCAAGGCTATATGAAGCAGCTAGGTGTCGAAGTGAAAGGGCAAGTAGAGCAATGCAACTTGCCAAGCGATTTTGTTAGGTGAGGAAGTTGCCTGCTTTGCATGCCAGACTAGGCAGTTCGCCGCAGGCCCATAGCAAAGCTGAGAACACACTTACTTATCCGGCCGCACCCCGGTATGAAGTTGGACCTGGGAAGCCGACCACATTCATTGACACCAACTGAGTCCACCAGTCGATCCAGATTCTGGGATTCCCAAGCTCGAGTTTGGGACTCTTCAAATCTTCCAATGACAAATTGGACGTCGCCAATTTCTCCCCAGCCAGGCCAATATTTTCCCCCAACGTTGGCTTCCTCGCCAACTTTTGCCTGCACGGACGCCATGTCGCGGGCCCGACCGGTGCCCAACGGCCGGGACCTGCGGAAGTATGCGCGGCTCTTCGTGCGGACCGACCAGGACCCGGGGCCTGGGGGCCCTTTATACTATAAGGGGTCTTGAAGTTTTGGCCGGAGGAACTTTGTTCGTTTTTTTAAAGGAGCTGCTTTGAGTGCCACTTGCAGCTTTCACGAGGTACTGCTGGCGACATCATGGGCTTGCGAGCTTTAGTCCTAGCTGCCTGTCAGGCGCATCCCCGGCTGACTACACAAGAGAGCTGATTGGGGTCAATAATAAGCCATGCGTTGTGAGATTGGCTATCAAACGAGTTGTCAACGCATTGTTTCGAAGTTCCGTGGGCTAGCGCGCACTGGCAAGCCAGCAATGCGCAAGGACTCGGATGGCTTCATCAGCGCCGATGAGGTGAGGTCGCTCTTCAACAAGTCCTACCTGCCGCAGGAGACGCTGATCCAGATCTTCAACTTGTCCCACGTGGGCGCCGGCCCCGGCCTTGGCTTCGTGGAGTTCGTGGCGGCCATGCACCTCATCCGCCTGGCGCGCCAGGGCCACGCGCCCGCTCTGGGCGACGAGCTGATGGCCTTTCTGGGCAGCCTCCGGGACTCGCCCCGGGACCTGGCGGTGCAGGGCACCTCCAAAAGCGCGAGGGACATGGCGCGGGGAAATCCGTCGGCCAATGCGGCGCCCGCTTTCGGCGCGCTTTCGCCTTCGCCTTCGCAGCCGCAGCCGCAGCAGCGGGCCCGACCGGTGCCCAATGGCCGAGACCTACGGAAGTATGCGCGGCTCTTTGTGCGGACCGACCAGGACCCGGGGCCTGGGGCCCTTTTCGCGGTTTATACTATAAGGGGTCTTGAAGTTTTGGACCTGAGGAACTTGTTTTTGCCGAAAGCATTGCGAAGGTTTCTTCTGGTACAGTCGTTGCGTTCTGCACAGCTCAGCTGCAGAGGGAAAGTAGACAATGAAATGCATAGAGGCATGCATAGGGAAAGTACACAGTGAAATGCGTAGCGATCTTGCATTGCTTCACCTGCGAGCATAACTTGCACCAGGAAAAACGCACGCTAGCAAACAAATAGCATCTTAAGGCGGCGGGGTGGGACCAAGCGCGCTCTGCGAAAATGAGACCCTCTCAGGGATCGGCGTGGTCGATGTGCAAAAGCTGTTTTTTGTGCGATTCTTGCCGTGCGCGCGCCACCCTCTGCGGGGATCGGCGTGGTCGAGGGGCAACACTGATCGATTCTTGCGGCGCGCGGGCCTTCTGCAGGGATCGGCGTGGTCGATGTGCAAAAACCGTTTGTCTTTTGCGATTCTTGCGGTGCACGCGCGGCCCTCTGCGGGGATCGGCGTGGTCGATGTGCAAAAACTCGAGTCTTTTTTCCATCTGCGCGACCCTGTGCGTGGATCGTGCGTGTCGGATCGCTCTCGCTATGGTCCCGTGCGAAACTTCGCGGTTCGCTCGCGACCCTCTGCGGGGATTGTGCGTGTCAGATCGCTCTCGCTGCGGTCCCGTGTGAATCTTCGCGGACTGCACGCGACCGTCTGCAGGGATCAGGCTGCACACGTCCCCGCAGCTCCGGCTGCAAAGTCCTAACTCTTAAGTACATAAGTAGTGCGCGAAGTACGTCCCCGCAGCTCCGGCTGCAAAGTCGCAACTTTTAAGTACAACAGTGCTACGCGACGTTCCCGCAGCTCCGGCTGCAAAGTCGTAACTTTTAAGTGCCAGAGTAGCGCGCGAAGTACGTCCCCGGAGCTCCGGCTGCAATTCGGAATTTTTAAAGCACGCGAAGTACGTCCCCGCAGCTCCGGCTGCAAAGCCGTAACTTTTAAGTACAACAGTGCTACGCGACGTTCCCGCAGCTCCGGCTGCAAATGTCGGAGCTTTTAAGTACAAAAGTAGTTGCGAAGCACGTTCCCGCAGCTCCAGCGAAAAGTAGCACGCGTGGCGCGCGTTTTCCCTGCTTCGAGTGAAAAGTCGCAATGTTCAAGTTCACAAGTGGTACGCGAAGTACATTGCGCATGGCAACTTGCTGAGAGCGACGTGCAGACCTGCGCAGAACAATTTGCGCAAGGACATTCATTATCTACAGAAAACATTCTGCAGCATGGGAACCCTGTTGTCAAAACGATGTGGTCTCTGCCACGGCAAGTCTTCAAACGGAGTTGTCTTTCTTCATATACCTTGGAAACCTACAAGCGCAATTATCTTGGCGCGGAGTAGATCTTCCTCTCGCTCTACGTTAGAGGAGGGCTCTTCCACCAGCACAAATGCCTGGGTGTGGAGAGTTCTTTTATGTTTTCCTCTTTCAGAATGGTGCATTCCAGCTGCAATCTGAAACAAGAACAGACGTCAGCTGCGTGTGCTAAGCGTTGGAAAAAGCGGACCGGTTCAGGATGCGTGTCATGGAAAATGGTTTCGGGCCACCCGAGTGCCACTTGATGGGCTTGCGAGCTTTAGTCCTAGCTGCCTGTCAGGCGCATCCCCGGCTGACTACACAAGAGAGCTGATTGTCAAACGAGTTGTCAACGCATTGTTTCGAAGTTCCGTGGGCTAGCGCGCACTGGCAAGCCAGCAATGCGCAAGGACTCGGATGGCTTCATCAGCGCCGATGAGGTGAGGTCGCTCTTCAACAAGTCCTACCTGCCGCAGGAGACGCTGATCCAGATCTTCAACTTGTCCCACGTGGGCGCCGGCCCCGGCCTTGGCTTCGTGGAGTTCGTGGCGGCCATGCACCTCATCCGCCTGGCGCGCCAGGGCCACGCGCCCGCTCTGGGCGACGAGCTGATGGCCTTTCTGGGCAGCCTCCGGGACTCGCCCCGGGACCTGGCGGTGCAGGGCACCTCCAAGAGCGCGAGGGACATGGCGCGGGGAAATCCGTCGGCCAATGCGGCGCCCGCTTTCGGCGCGCTTTTGCCTT
Organism: Effrenium voratum; assembly: GCA_963377175.1. Lineage (NCBI taxonomy): Eukaryota > Dinophyceae > Suessiales > Symbiodiniaceae > Effrenium > Effrenium voratum. The sequence continues at coordinate 178,191 of CAUJNA010000360.1, read as the reverse complement.
CGCCTTCGCAGCCGCAGCCGTCGCACACGGAGCTAGCGGACTGGGGTGCGCAGGCGGAGGCCCCGGCGGAGTTTCCACTTGATTTTCCGGAGCCCAGCTTCCCCGAGCCCAAGGACAAGAAGAAGGAGAAGAAGAGGAAGAAGGAGAAGGGGAGCACAGAGGGCATGGATGGTATGGATGGTGTGGAGGCCTTCGGGCAATCCAACTGGACAAGCTTCGGCGAAGCACCCAAAGAGCCAGAGCCAAAGCCGCCCGTGAAGTCCAAAGCGAAGCCGAAGGCCCGCCCGCTTTCAATCATAGATACAATGTACAATGTACGTGCAATGCACATGTCATGCAAATCTGCTTCTAATATGATCAACTCCTCTTTTGAAACACATGAAGTTGAGCCAGAGTGGCTAGCCCGGGTTGGTCAGGAGCTTGGGGCGCGCGCGGACGCCAACGTCAGCTTCAGCCCATTGGCCTCGGCCACCCGCCGGGACCCGCCGACGTCGGGCCGCCGCACCCGGCTGGGCCTCCCACTGGAGCCGGAGACGAGCTCCCAAGATCCCGACTACCTGGCGCGCATGGAGGAGCGGGTTTTGGGTTTTGGGGCGGGTTTGGAAGGGGAGACGTCACATTGGGGGGTGAAGTCATGGCTTCCACGGTGCTTTTTCAGCTAGCCTTTACACGGCAGGTATGGTTTCTCTGCCTAAGCCCTTGGTTCTTTTGCGTTTGCCTGGATTCAGAGTGGTTTGTCAGAATTTTCTGCAATAGATCAAGCCAGTTGCAAACTGCGGGCCTGGCGGAATCCGGGGGAAGGTGCCGTCCGTCTGGCAGGAGATCCTGGGGCCGCGGAAGCCGAAGGCGCCGGCGCTTCCTCCACAAGCACGTCCACGCGAGGTGTGGGCAGGCCGCCGCAACGACGGGCACTTCGAGGCCGGAGTTTGGATGAAAGGGTTTAGGTGTTTTTCTTAGGGAGTCCGTCTATGCAAATGATCTCTGGTTCTTTTCTGGAAAGCGTTTGGTCCTTTTCCCTCCCATGCAAATCAAGTGATCTCGGCTTGCTTTGTCGCTCTCGCAATTTGAATCTCCGTGAGGAGCGGTACCGCAGGGCCTACCAGGACCTTGGGGACTACGGCAGCGGTAACATCTTCACCAGCCTCATGGGTGCCCAGCCACGGCGCGAGGCGGCCCGGGTGTTGCCCCAGCCGGCTAAGCCCTTCCTCAAGAGCCTGACGCCCAACTTCCAGGTGGACTGGGTGTCCTGAGAGGACAATGATCGCTTGGTAGACTTGCTCTTCAGGTGTCTTATACTTGTGTAATCTTTGGGCGATCACACTGGGACAGCGCGAGTCCATGATTAACATTCATTGTCAATGATGGGCGTGACAGAAGCAACATTGGCCAAACTCAAACAGGACTAGGGCCAGCCACTTGTCTAGACACGTTTATTGATGCGGGGATTTGTTTGACTCGAGTCCTGCGTTACGTTTGAGAAAAGCACGGTTCTTCAGGCCATGCTAGGATTTGGTTCAAGACATGGAGGATGGGGCATGTCGGACCTGTGGTAGATCCTGAGGTGCTTTTGTCGGCACATTACATTTGGCATAGTCAAGTGTACAGTCAGATCAGCTCGTGCTTGTCAAACACGCGCACAGAGCTTCCGATGGCTTGCGCCAATCGTTGTTTCACTCTCGTTACAAGAAACAGAGCGGGTGTGCCCAAGACCCCTCCCGAGTCGCAAGCATGTCTCCAGCCAGAAAGATGTTGGAAACCTGTTCAAAAAGGCAAATGCATGAACGCAACGGAAGGGCTTGGTGCAAAACACCCTCCGCGTGTTTGAGCCTGTGGCGGATTCGCTCAGAGATGCCTTCATGAGTCCGGACCGGCGAGACAAGGAGGCTGCGTGCCGTGGAGCGCGCATGGTGCTCATGGCGTGCGAACAGCTTGTGGTTCACTCGACAAGTGTTGCAGATTCAGCGAATGAGGTGAGGATTCAGTGAATCTTTTTTCTTCTGCCGCCTTTTTCCACTTGGCGCAGATTTTCCAGAAGCATCCGGGACTCCATTTGCACTCCATGCTGTCAGACACCTGCCTTGGCGTTCGCAAGCCTGGCCAATGTCGTCCTCGCTTCCACGGCTCGGCTCCGTGATGGCTTGACAAAGGCGGGCGCTCTAGAAGGCCCTCTTCCGGGTTTGGGCATCGCCACTTTGTTTCGAGTTAGATGCCCAAGAAAATCTGGAGGCGAAAGGACACCACTTTTGCAATTCTAGGACCCCCTCTGTCGCGCTCGTTTCTGGGCAGGACAAGCAGCGCCATGTCCGAGGTGCAGGCAAGCTGATTGGTTGGCTCGGAGGTTCCGGCCAGGCCTTGTGGAAAAGCAAGACGGGCGCGTGATCAGTTGAACTCCTGGGTGTCCCAAGGAAACCACCAAGCCAACTGCTTGAAAGGTTTTGACAACCGTCCCAAATGACGATTCTTGTTCCATGTTGCACGCTGGGACCAACCTGGAAGCCCACAAAGCACCCAACTGATTCTGTTGAGAGGAGGGTCATCGGCCACGTAAGCCATGAGGTGCAGATTGAAGGATTTGGCTCTATTTCTGCGGCATTGACTGCCGTGTGCTTTTGCAGCCGTTTCGCCAGGCGCGCAGCACAGGCGAGGATCTGGGCACATCCGACGGGATTCAAAGAGGCTGAGATTCCCTCCATGGTCTCCAAGGTGAAGTGATTTGAAGTTGGGATTCCTTGCCCTTCTGCATTGGTTGCCTCACAATTTTTAGTACTTCTTCTGTCACTTGGGCCGAGGAAAAGGATGGATCCTTTTATTATGGGATCCCTGCTGTCACCAAGCCTTCGAGGAAGTCCATCATCTCACGTGGGTGTGAAGCCATTTACAGCGGAGCCTTTGCATCAGTTCGAGGCCATGATGTTCCATTGGAAAGAACTTCTGAGGTTCCACAAATGTGTCGGCGCTTTCTATGTGTTCCATGTCGAAGCGCCCATCGGGGGTCGAGTCCCAGGCACCAGAACCCCCAGCCCCAGGCGAGGGAACGGGGCAGGGTGCGGTGCGCGGGTTGTTTCGTGCGAGTGTGGCGACCAAATTGCATGCGAGTCGCTTATTGCATGTTTGCGCAGGAAAGCGAAGAGCACTGATTCCGGTCCAAGGATGTCTGTCTCAATTGTCCTTGTTCGTACTGTGCAACTGATCATAAGTAAGTTTCGCGGCCGTTCTTCCCGAATCTTGCAGAGCCCGAGGGGCGGCCTTGAGCACCCTTCGCCTTTTGACATGACTGCAAGATTCTTGCCCCCAGCCCTAATCCGCTTTCCGTGGATATGAGAAGCAACACATATGCACTCCATGTCCTTTCCAGTTCGATTGACAGCACATGGTGTGATGGGCGCCTCCCGCCTCCCAATGCCATGATTCATTGCAGTCCGAAAGTCGCACACACTTCCATTGCTCACACCTTTTCATCTCCCGAATGTTAAGGAGTACGTTCACATGTCAAGGAAGAGCCCAATGTGGATTGAAAGGAAGGCTTTTGAACACACGTTGAGACGAAGATAAATCGAACCAGGATTGAAGGTATCTATAGCCCTTGCTCCTCACTTTGCGACAATGTTCGCCATGCTCGAGCCAGGCCATCTCCGCGTCAGGCCGGATGGAAGCGTAAGGGCTAAGAGCTTCAGACCCCTGGCGTCGAATATAGGCGCGAGACAGAGCGGCTTTTTTTTGTTGGTTCGGGAAGAGTCTGTGGTTTAGACCTATGTTCTCAAAACAGCCTTGCTGACAGGTGGCTAGACTGCTTTCGAATCATAGGTGTTTACCACCCTCGTCGAGCAAGCAAGGGTGAAGCGACACAATTTTTTCCACCGTAGACCAAGAGTCACGGGGCCAAAATGGTGCTGTAGCAATTCCTCAGGTTCATACTGTGGATAAATCCTGCACCACTTTGAAACCATGGAAAACCACTGTTGGTTGGTATATAGGGGGGAATCCTCCTTCCAGGGTTTCTTAGGTGCAGGATTGCGTCCATCCACAGTATTGACCAAGCTGTTCTCGTTTGCCACGCAACTTGCTGCTGAATGGCAGTTCGTCTTTCGTTGCCGCATTCACTCGCTGACCGTTTGCATCTGTTCGATCAGTTTTTCAGGAGTCGATGGCACGAGAGCCCATCACTCGAGGCGCGGGCCTCAGAGCGAGGGTGGCCGGGACACGTGGGTTTTTGGGTCTTTGCTTGTTTGGAGTGCGCGTTGCGAGAACATTTGGGGATGCAGTTTTGGTTGAGTATTTGCTTTAGTGGCTGGCTTCGCACACCGTAGCTCGGACCTGCAAGAGGTTGCTTGGAATGGGATATGTTTAGACTTGGAGGAAAAGTTTACTGGGAACTTGAATATTGCCTTGCTTAAGTAGAACAAGCAGCCGTTCAGACCAGCTAGCTGTGGGCCAAGAAAAAGGATACGCACGGAGCATTCCAAGCTTCAATTGATCCATGCTAGACTGCCAGACGGTCACAATACCGACGAGAGGAGTTGTTTGCCTACCGCACTTGAGACCTTTTAAAAGGTATTGAGCGGTTCATGTTCCTCCACAAGGGAATCAATTGTTGGCCGGTTCGGAGAAGTGAAAGAGACCCATTCAATTCAGCTTTCGACTGCTGATGTGGTCGGCAGATGCTGCTTTGAGTAGTGCTGGTGTGTCGCTATGCACTGCGAGGCATCTTTGGGGCCGCTCCCTTTCCAAGAGAAACCCTCGGGCAAAGCTCTTGGAGTCCGATCGATCCTTGGCAACGTTGATTCGGTATATTCGGTCGAAGGATCTTGGGGATTCGGGTTGACCTGTTCGCCTGGAACTGGCCGTTTGTCGGACGCATTCCGAGGTGCGGACGGAGATCCTTGCGGATCTGGCCAGGGCCACGGTTAAATCTTTGGCCAAGAGCTCCGGATTTGTATTTGACGGACCGCGTGAAGCAGACGAACAACGGAACATGGTGTAGATTTCGCGAGGACGTGGTTCACCTACCCCAACGGTCACCTTGAAATCCTCACATCTCAAGTTGACCGTTGGGCAATTGACTTGAATGAAGCCAAGAATGAGCTGGTTGCGATGTTTGGATTGTGAGGTTGGACCTCTGTGCCGCCTTCTGGTCACGTGCGCCATCGCGTCACGTCGGACTCTTTGTCGAGGGCCAGCCGGGAGTCTCCCTACAGAATGAGGCGATTTATTGAAAGTCTTCTGCGCTTTCGCCTTGTGTGAAGCACATGAAACAGGAGGAACTCGGTTCAGTTGAGAAGAGTTGCTTTGGTCGCCATTTTGGCTTAGCATAGGTCCCTGGCTCAAGGAACACCCGCTGGTCAAGGAACACCCGGTTGAGGGGACCATTAGACCATCGGGACCTGAAATCTAGTTTTGTGACTGAAGTAGGGTGCCCAGTATCAATCATTCCCTTTCTTGCCCCGAACAGGTGCAGGCATCTTTCTTCTCAGCATCTCAACCAAGACGCCGCCACTGTTTCCCTCTCAAATGTTGGTTTCATGATTGGTTTTGGACACCTGTATTTTGCTTGCGATGTTTAAAGCCAAGCTTTTTTGTGTTTTTTCCTTACATCATTGTGTGGGGTTCTTACTTTTACCACTCGTCGTCCGGTCGCCGTTGCCTCGCCCGCCCTCCTCCTCCTCCTCCTCTCCTCCCACTTCCTCCCTCCCTCCCTCCCTCCCTCCCTCGCTCGCTCGCTCGCTCGCTCGCTCGCTCGCTCACGCACTGACTCACTGACCCACTGACCCACTGACTCACTGACTCACTGACTCACTGACTCACTGACTCACTGACTCACTGACTCACTGACTCACTGACTCACTGCCTCACTGACTCACTGACTCACTGACTCACTGACTCACTGACTCACTGACTCACTGACTCACTGACTCACTGACTCACTGACTCACTGACTCACTGACTCACTGACTCACTGACTCACTGACTCACTGACTCACTGACTCACTGACTCACTGACTCACTGACTCACTGACTCACTGACTGACTCACTGACTCACTGACTCACTGACTCACTGACTCACTGACTCACTGACTCACTGACTCACTGACTCACTGACTCACTGACTCACTCACTCACTGACTCACTCTCACTGACTCACTCTCACTCACTGACTCACTCACTCACTCACTCACTCACTCACTCACTCACTCACTCACTCACTCACTCACTCACTCACTCACTCACTCACTCACTCACTCACTCACTCACTCACTCACTCACTCACTCACTCACTCACTCACTCACTCACTCACTCACTCACTGACTCACTCACTGACTCACTCACTGACTCACTCACTGACTCACTGACTCACTGACTCACTGACTCACTGACTCGCTGACTCGCTGACTCGCTGACTCGCTGACTCGCTGACTCGCTGACTCGCTGACTCGCTGACTCGCTGACTTGCTGACTCGCTGACTCGCTGACTCGCTGACTCGCTGACCTCGCTGACCTCGCTGACTCGCTGACTCGCTGCCTCGCTGACCTCGCTGACCTCGCTGACCTCGCTGACCTCGTTGACTCCGCTGACTCGCTGACTCGCTGACTCGCGGACTCGCGGACTCGCGGACTCGCGGACTCGCGGACTCGCGGACTCGCTGACTCGCTGACTCGCTGACTCGCTGACTCGCTGACTCGCTGACTCGCTGACTCGCTGACTCGCTGACTCGCTGACTCGCTGACTCGCTCGACTCGCTGACTCGCTGACTCGCTGACTCGCTGACTCGCTGACTCACTCGCTGACTCGCTGACTCGCTGACTCGCTGACGCACGCACGCACGCGCACGCACGCACGCACGCACGCACGCACGCACGCACGCACGCACGCACGCACGCACGCACGCACGCACTCACTCACTCACTCACTCACTCACTCACTCACTCACTCACTCACTCACTCACTCACTCACTCACTCACTCACTCACTCACTCACTCACTCACTCACTCACTCACTCACTCACTCACTCACTCACTCACTCACTCACTCACTCACTCACTCACTCACTCACTCACTCACTCACTCACTCACTCACTCACGCCAACTATGTGCTTAGTGCATGGCCACCAGAGTACTGACGCTTTCAAACATTCACTGAAAATACGCATGTGCATGTGGGGTTATCCGGCCTCTTTTTCTTTTAAGAGGCTGCGGAGACAGTTTACCCACCTAGTGGGAGATGGTCGGAACACGTGGGCCCCAGGCAAATATATATATATATTAACATATATATATATATATTTGTGGTGTTTTATTTTCTATTTGAACGTCCTCATACCTCTTGCCAGGTGAGCCCAAAGCCAGGGGCCCAGGGCTGTGTGATGTGTCCAGGATACCACCAGAGCCCGTTGGGCGCGGCAGGGGGTACCCCTTGAGTGAAGAATTCGGAATGAGCAAGGGCCAGCATATTAAACAGAGAAGGGTTTTGACCGCTGCGAGACAATGTATACTTGCATTGATGGCCCGGGAAGCCAAACAACCCCCGGAAGAAACTGATTTGGAAGCATTGCTCCGTGGACAAACCGATTCGCATTTCTTGGAGGTGCACGTGTTCGCCCAGCAGAGTTGGTCGAAGAAATTCAACGCTTTGACCAACCCTCCCGTTTTTTTTGTTGGGGGGGGGTTTCCCGAGACCAAGGCCGACTCGCACAGCCTTGCACTCAACACGATGGTATTGGGAGCAGGGGGAGAGAGAACAACAACAACACAGTGCCATCCCTGGACCTGGCTCGGCTCGGCTCATGCCAAATGGAATGAAACCAATTGCGCCAAGCTCCCAGCTCAGTGAGCGCTTTCCCGAGGAGCTGACCAAGCTGGACCACATCATCCAGCAGGCCAAGGAGGTTCAGGCCGGTTCACTCCCAGCAATCGAGTGGGCCTGCCTGCCCAACACGCTTTAGGAGACGAGGAGTGTGGCCGTTTTCTTCTCTGCAGCCAAACTGGCTGTGCAAGCTAGGAAATGTTCCACTGCAGATTGCTGGGCAGTGATCGGAGCAACACAGTGGCTGGCACAAAATCGAGCCATGAGAAAGTTCTTGGTCTGGTCAAATCATATGTGACAAGAAGCGGGATGGGTTGCACGAACGTTAATCCGGTTCCCTATGCCTCGCGGCTCAGTGGAAAGATCCCAATTTGTCTAGGATCAGTTGCTCTCCAGCGTGCGAGTGGCTGCAGTGTCCTCAACTGCAGTTTTGACGGACGGCGTGTGCTGCTTTTTCTGTGAGCGACTGACCACATTTTTGCCCCCAATGTGTCCAGGTTCTCCAGAGCAAAGAGCCTTGTCCGTGGCTCTCACGATAAGGATTATCAGCAAAGAGCTTTGTCAGCGCGCGATTCGGTGCGGGTCTTGCCCGCCGCGAGGTCGCAGCTGGAACACCCGGCCGGGGCCGTGCCAGAACGGGGGAGCTCGGGTCGGGGTTTGCCCACGGGTCCTTTGGTTTTTTTTTTTTTTTTTTTTTTTTTTTTTTTTTTTTTTTAAGTCGGGCAGTGTTTGCAGAGCTTTTTATTTTTGTCTTCAGTTTGTGCCTTCCTTGTTTTGGCTCTTTTTTCTTTGTGTTGGCCAGTTTCAGTCCTGTTGTTTTGTACCGATGGAGAGCGAGGAAAGCACCACATGTAAGACTATGGTGACTTGAAATTCTCTTCAACCAGTGGGTCACGTAGAGTAAGATTCATTTGGAGAGTCTGTTGAGCAATCATACCCTTATCCCGTGTCTGAAAGCTTTTGAAAGCTGTTGTTGGGCCTCATGCAGTACACCGTTTTCCTATCATGGAGATGACTGAAAGCTGGAGGACATTCGGTCAACGACAGCTTCCATTTGGACCACCTGTCTTCTTGCAACACACAGGTACTATTCAAAACTTTTTAAACAGGCCTCAACCTTTGAACACATACACTTAACCCAATGACCAGGCGACCCTACGGTACTTTGACCAGTGCCGCGCAACTGGTAGTGTGTTGCCACGGCTTCTCCAAAAAGGAATGGAATGATTTACGGCTTGGGTTTGCCCTGAGAGCTTTTAGATCTGTTGAAAGGGTTGAGGCCAAGTCCGAGCCGAGTGGCGAGTTGCGAGTTGAGTCCCAAGTCCCATGGCGGCTCGAGGCACCGTGCTGGAGCCCACGACCTTCGCCGAGCCCGTGAATGGCGCCAGAGCCGTCGGGCGCTTTGAATAGCAAACCGGGTTCTCAAGCAACCAGGGTTTTGCTTCGACGGGCACACCTTTCACATCTGGTCAGAGAAGTCGGTGAAAGACGCCGAATTAGACACCTTGGACCTGGTCACGCTGCTCAAGTACATCGCGACGGCGAAAGAAAGGTCACCGTACCTGGCTCCGGAAGAGCCTACTCCACTTTTGGGACCTGGCCACCATGACGTTCTTTCGAAGTCCCCACGGGGCGAGTAACAAGGACAGACAAACGGGGAACGTGGAGCCACCCCCAGACCCACAGACGACTCTGAGCGCGGGCTATTTCACTACTTTTGAGTTAGTTGGCAAAGACAAGCTGAGCTCCTTGCCAACCGCAAGATGGTGCGGAAAAGACTGTCTTACAGAGGAGTAGCGCTGTCTGTAGTGATGAAGCCAGGCGTGACTCACAAACAGAGAAGCCTAGTGGCCGATTGAGCAGCATCTTCTTATGTCTTCATGTTCATCCATGGCAAGGCCATTGTTTGTCAAAGCAGTGTGACGAGTTGCCGCATTAGCTTGGAACGATATCAGATGGCTGAACGGTTTGACCCCTGCACAGCCCCAGCACGCCCTTGAAACTGAGGTAAGTCGGTGTTGTTTGCCTCAAAGGAGATTGACAAGTTTTGGCGGGGGCAGAATTGGGCCAAAACCCACCCCCTCCTTTCAGATCTTGCCCCCACATCTAGTCGAGACCTGGAAATGGACCATGGTAGAAAGGGCCAGTTCCAAAAGCAGGATGCTTCTCCGAATGGTCGCAGCTACAAGTTGATGGGCGCGGGAAACGCACAGAAAGCTTCCTTTCCGTTTGGTTGAGGCATCACGCGTCGCCCGTGCGGATCCTCGGCCCCGAGGCCAACGGCCACACCTGGTCCTTCACGCCACGCTGGGAGAAGCCAGTCCGAAAGGCCGGGAGCCAGACCAAGCAGCGAAGAGCAGTGCATTGCCAACCGGGAACTTGGAAGGCATTGGCTAGATTCCAATCGATTCAATAGATTGCAACCCCCGGTAAGAAACCCGCTCCCAGCCAAACACACTGCCCACGCAAAGTTGCAAGGTGCGCCGAAATGGCTGCGTTTTAGGAACAGAGCTCTTTGAGCGTATTATTAAGTGTGGAAAGCGGACAAAAGACCACGGAAGACTGCTGGAAGATGACGAAAGACTATGGGAGCCGCCGCTACTTGTTATTCGACCAATGTTTTGTGATTTGTAGCGCTGATTGGTTATGCTAGATTTGAGTTTATAGGGCTGTCAAGAAAAGAAACACACAGTCTTCACTCTCCTGGTGAGGCCGATGAGTCCAGAGTAAGGCCGATTCGCTGGCGGGCTCGGAATTAAGAGAAGCTGCCTGTTGAACCGCGTCAATCTTGTTTGGCAGTCAGCAGCGTGGGAATGAGTGGGCTTTGTCATTGTCTTACAACTACAAGTGCCCCCTCCCAAGGCCGGTTCTCCGAGTTTGCAAGTGCAGGTCGAGTTTGACATTTGGTTCTATGCGTTGCAAACATCTCAAGTTGACTCACGTTTCCCATGTTTGCCACCACCCCAAAGCGACAGCACGTCGGGCTATCCTGGTCCCACCGCAAGCCTGCCCCAAGGACACACTCAACACCCTCTACTCCAAATACTTTTCTTTTTGTTTTGACATCTTTCCGTTGCTCGAAAGGGAAGCATGTTACTTTGGACTCCCTGGTTTGCCAAAATATACCCTAGAAAAAACAGAACAAACAGACAAGCATTTGGAGTCGGCTTCCGATTTATTGCCTGAATATAACAAAAACACAGACGTTTCACATGAGCATGTCTGGACCCCAAAGAAAAAAGAGCAGCATTCTTTCAGTTTTCCATTTTGCACCCCCCCATTTTGGTGGAACCCTTGGAAGAAAAGCTGACGGGATCCGGAGCTCCCGGCCAGGCGTGCCGCTGAGGAGCTCTTGGAGTCCGTGCGGCGGAGGGCCCTGGAGGCGCCTCGTGCCGTCGGTTCGCGCTCAGAGACGGGGGAAGCCAAAATTCAATGCAGCAAACGAAGCAAACGAAGCAAACTTGAGGCAAGAGAAATAGAGACAGAGGCAAGGCGTTGGGGTTCCCTTCTCCCATTTCGGGACACGTGAGTGCCGAAGCCGGGGCCCCAAAACCTCCCAGTTTCCGACCTAGCTTTGGATGTGTTGAAGTGGGTGCAGTGTGATGATTCGGCATGTCAAGGCAGACCCTGCACACGGGACACCGATGATCAATGCTCGGCTTATTGCGCCGGCTCTTTTGGCTCAAAAGGAGGATTTCCGGCATCAAGACTTCTCTGCTCTGCAGAGTCCTCCACTCACGCCTTTTTACTATCAGAGCCGACCTCAGATGGATCTGAGGTAAACAGCTGGCATTGAGCATTTGGCCCCAAAGTGGAGAAATGGCAAAGTGGTCAGATTTTTACTTTCCAGCCTTTGAAACCAAGATGTTTGCAAGTCTTCGAAGAAATGATGCCTGTTTGTGGAATCATAGATCTCTCTGATCCGGAAGCCAGGGCCTGGCCTCACAAACCAGGCCCAAAGACCCGGCCTATCGTTCGGTTGTAATGGCATCATAGCCCGAAAATGCAAGAAAGGCCAACTGAGGCCCAAGGAGGCCAAATGAGGATAACAAGGCCAAACAAGTCCAAGTCTCTTGGAGGGTAGCTATTGTTCCTGGTTGATTTTTCTTCCATCATTTCCGACAGACTGGTGTGAAGCCGCGTTGTGTGGCAGGGGTCCAAGTCTGGCGATGCTTCAGCATGCTTTCTGTGAGGTTCCTGCGTAGGGCACCGCGCTGTGCTGCTCTCCCACGCATGATTCGGGACGCTTGCATTGGTTGGTCAAGGGCTTCTGGACGATAGCTCAGGCCAAGTGACTTTCGAGGGCTCGGGAAGGCTGGGGTTGAGATGCGGAGCCCCAAGAGCCTTGAAGATGAGTCGTATGTTTTACCAATTTGCCGGCTATGCCGTGCCTCGTGTCAAGGCCTGGCCACACCTCCCCAACGTTCTTTTCTAGGTTTGCCGTTGAATCGCCGATTGTTTGGGGGTGTATTCCATCGGCTCATCAAGGCCAGTTCGGCATTTGAGGCAATACGAGCTCTGTAACCCGAGTCCAACAAAGTGTGCGTGGCACAACTGCCCTCCTTGAACCGGCGCTCTTGACTGGTTTGGGCATCACTTCCAATACGCTGGGGGCGGGGCCCCAGACTCAGAATTTCCGGCTGGGGACATTCCGTGCTGAGGTCAGGTCTGCCAATGGTTCGCGCAACAGCCATGGATGAGAGGCGGCCGGGTCGTGGGTGGGACGTCTTTGCGCTGTGGAAGGACTGGACTGTTTGTGAAGCTGGGATGGTTCGTGGCTGGAGTTCCGCAAAATGCTCTTGCAAGTATGGACAGCCGGTACCTCGATGCTACATTCTAGAACTAGTGTAACTCATCTCAGCGGTCCTCGGTCCTTAAGGAATATGTTTGGAGGATCAGTGTACCTGGCATGAAAATCCTGACAATGTTTCATGAGTCGCCTGCGAGGGGTTTCCTTCGGTGTTGTTGGCACTGCGTGGAGGGAAAGGCAGTCGTATGCCTTTGTACCCAAGTGGGTACACGGTACACAGGTCAACTTTTTTGTTGATGGATTCGGCGGCAAAAGAGAAGAGACAGAGAGAGTGCCAGCCAGCTGGAAATTGCCACAATCAGATGTGAAAGCATTGGGGAAGCTGTCGAAAGGTGGCGCACACTTGTGGCGCACACTTGTGGCGCACACTTGTGGCGCACACTTTCCTTGAAAAGGCTCTTTGTTGCAATAGTCTCAAACAGTACCTCTTTGAATGATTCATCTCAGATTGGCTCTGTTTTCAACCAGCCCAGCAACAGTCCGGGGTTTGCAATTTGCGCTCTGCTTTGCCCTCGTGCAAGGGCTGTGGCAATGGTTCAGAACTTGTTTGCAGGAGGCCCAGCCGGCGATCAGAATAGTGTGGCTGAGGGATGAACACTTCCGGGTTCTTTGATCCTAGGTACTGATTCGGCGGAAAGAGCCCAAGTTCCGCCCGGGATATTTGGCCCCCGGATGGTTGTGCAAAAATCAACAGCCCAGACCGATCATTTAGCCAGGTTTCTCGGGTGCGAGTGTTGACCCGTATCTTGGTGTTTTCATGCCTTTCAATCTGAGAGAAGGGCTGGCCTAAGCGTCAGATTGTCTGACGCAGGGTCCTCTCTGCCTGAACCCACCACGGATGACACTCATGGTCTATGGGTTGGTTCATCCATCATTGTTTTCAACTCTCCAGCAATTCTAGAAAGCGTTGGGGCGTTTGCACAAACATGCTGGATCAGAAGCAGGCTCAAAGTTCAGAATCTCGCGAAAGATATGTGAAAAGCATGGACATGGGAAGGCGACATCTGGACCAGTTGACGTTGTTTGTTTGGTTCGTTGGAGAAAGACGGTCGTTGTTGTTTTTTCGTGTTTGGTTTCGCTTAGGTTCTGCTTGGTTCTGGTCGTAGCTGGGGCTGGGTTATCTCAAAAGAGCGCTGGACCCAAGGCCATGGTCTTCGGTGCAGTGGCGTTGACGCTTCTGAACGAAGCTCAAGTGTTCCCCAGGCATCGGCACAACCGTGGGAGAGGCCTAAGATTTCTCCATTGTAGAAATAAGTCTGGTTTTGCGGGTGAGAGAGACCGGTCTACAACAAATCGAGTTGTTTCTTGATTGAACACAAGTTCGCTTTATTGTCAGGCTTATTTTCTGACAATTGTTGCTTGTACCTGTTGGGAAGTTAAGTGCCACGCTCTTGAGTGCCCCCATTGATGGTGATTCCAAGAAAGGAGAGCTGTGGGCCCCCCACCTTCCAGCTCCCTCCGAGAAGCTATTCTGGTTCTTTGTGGAATGAATTTGAATAATTTTGGGTTTTTCGCCTCAAGGGAGTGCAAAGCGCAAACGGGATGGTGAAAGACTGGTTGGTGCAAAGGCTCGGTGGAAATCTATCTCGTTCTCTCCATGTGGGTCAAGGCTACGAGATCTCGAGCTTTGTTTACATCTTCGGCTCGATTCTCTTCTCCAGAGGCCTTGAACCAATGGGTCATTCATTGCGGTTTTCGTGTTGACGACACATAGGATCATCTCAGCATGATGGACAAGCTTGACACGTGGCCCGCATTGTATTCCGTGCCCAGGGTTGCCGGGCTGTGTGCACGGAGTCCCTGGAAGCGCTTCAGTAGGTATTCAAGAACACCAGTGCACATTTGGGCTGTCGGCGACCGAATGGCTGTGTGTTAAAACTAGTACAAGGATCTTTTCAGCAGCGGTGTTCAAAGCGAGACAAATCCCGAGCTCGTTTTGACACAGTCTGAGGGTGTCAACTGCAACTAGTTGTAGACCAAAGGGAACTGACCACTTCTCTCCAAGCTGACGTTGCAACTCCAAGCATTCTTGGAGGCGCTGCGTATGTCAGAGCGCTGCTGGCTATGGTGCCTGCGAGGTGGGAGACAGGGACAGGGTAACATGTGTCAACGCTGATTCTGGCCAATACAAGCAACTGAGTGCCAGGGCTTTCACCTTGTACGCTGTCATGTTGGCACCAGCCGATTTCCTACTCAAGCTCGATGTGCAAACACACTGGCTAAACCAGCCGCCCTTGAGTTTCTTGAGGAGCATGTGGGGCCAACATGTCCCAGAGACTAGCCAACAGACCACCAAATTGGTGTGCTCGTGCAGTTCGCAAGCCTAGCAGCCCCTATGTTTATTCCCAGGTGCTACTAATGGGCAGCATCCCGCTTTGAAGGGTTGGAGGATTCGGGTTGCTGTGTTTGGGCGACTGTTTATGAAGGGACGGAAGAGGATAGTTGCGTTCAGAACAAGTCCGCACTTGCATCAAGTCTCATGTGAGCCAATGATCGAGCCATTGCAAGGCCTCACACTGCCTGCGCGCACGTACGATGGGGTAGTAAACCCCAGCCGCAGGCTGCTAGTGTCATGTACATACAGGGGATTTGTAGCCCACTCCAAAGCGACGAAGGGGAGACAAGCTGTTGCTCCCTCCTTACTAAGTTTGACAAAGGCTGAACGTTCCATTGCAAGTGACAATCTTAATTCGCCTGGCCATGCTTCCCTCGGACCCAGCACCCCTGACGCTCCGGGCATGGGCTTCGCGATTGATTTGGTGCATTTGGAACCTGATTTCCAACACAACGAGCAGGCGTACCATGTACCCCGGATCCGGCCCGAAGGTCTACCAGGACCTCCGCACCGTCATCAGCTTCCTGATGGGCGCCGTGGTGTGCCACTGCCTGCAGGGCTCCAGAGGCCGATGGGGATTTCCTTCGGGTTTCATGTGGTTTCTTGGGCTGGTACAGAAGATACAGAAGACCATTGTGGCTATAGAGTTGAGGCAAGGCATTCCCGAAGTTCCACCCGTTTTTAGGGTGGGTGGCCACATGGGAGCCTTCGGAATGGCAGAGAGCAGAAGCAACCAGAAACTTTCTAGCTGTTTGTGGCTGAAAATGCAGTCCTTCACACAGTCTTTGGTTGCGACAGAGGATTCCTAGTCCGCAAGCTCTCCCTGCAAGTGGTTTTGGGTGTGTTTGCCATGGGAAACCCAGACGCCTCTTCACCCAAACCCGGGCTTCACGTGTCGCCAGGGGATGAGCCAAAAGGAGGCCTGCACGTGTCGCTCTTCTGGTGAAGCCGGCGGTTGTAACGCGCCCCGACTTCACTCGATCGACCTATAGACTCAAATAGACTCAGGATCGGGGCAACTTCGGCAACTCCGCACCAGGGGCGGTTTGCCTGGTTGCCAGGGATTGGACCCCTTCCCCCGAATCCGATGGGTCAGTTTTGGCGCCCGGTGAATCAGCTGCGGCGCAGGCTCAGGCAAAGCCGGGCCTAAATAAGCTTGCCAGTGCCCATGCTTGAAGCGTGAGGGGACAGGTAACATTGACCTGACGTGCTGCTAATGGCAGATTTTGGCAGCCTTCAGAAGGCGGTAGGGGAGTTGTTTGTTTTCCGACCGGGTGTACAGTTTTGCGAGGTCCGCAATTTCAAGCTTACTTGGATGCTCGGCCTAGTTGCTAAGTGTTTAGTAGCCCAGGTTTAGACAACAAGGGCAAGTCTAGTTGGGGGCTGCTCATGCGTGTCACAGCAAGGTTGTACTAGCTTGGCCGCATACCCAAGTACGGATTTGTATTTGAGACATCTAGAGAAGCGTAAACGCGCGAAACTTTACACAAGCTGCATGAACCAAGTGGCTTCCACGAGCCTTTGCGGTACTGTCATTTGTGTTGAGCAAGTTGTGTTTCAACCAGCTGACATTGTATGCATTTTCTGCCGACCGGCAAACGGCCGACTCGTGAGGTTAAGGAAGCACGGGATAGACATTTGCTTTTGCGCGCCGTGACGCCAAGCCCAGCTTTTGCCGATGTGCTGAGTGGGAAAAGGGCCGATACTGGACTTAGTCTTGAGACACCAAGTGAGCACCAGCCACAAGGCCCAATGACCATTTTTATATACCTGGTTTCATAGGATATGGAAAGGGCTGCTATGCCTTTATAATTGTTTTCAAGACTGCTGGTAGGGCGCTGCTGAATGCGTCCTTGCGATAAGAACGTGGGCTTTTTGTTGTGCCTTCCATGCCCCCTTTGTTTATATGGCTCATGTAGGTTCGCTGGATGTCCAGAATCCAGTTGTGCTATTTTTTGCTCAGAAAGCCGGTAGTTGAGTGCCATCTCCAGACGGGCCAGGATTTTGCACTGACCAATGTGATTATCCCCCAACCCAGCCTCTAAATCGCGGTGGACTTCCAGGCCACTTTTCCTAAAGAAAAAGCTGGGTAGGGGCCGATTTGCTTTGTACATCAGTCCCACTTCGGCTTAGAAGCAACCGTGGCCACGCCTTGGGTGGAGGACCGAGTGCATGGCAAACCAGTTGAAGGGTCATCACCCAACTCAGATTTGCTTGCCTGATTTCTCATGGTCGTGTTTTTTGTTCTTCTATTTTTTCTTATTCTTTTTTCCGCCCCGAAGCACAAGCTAGATAATTCAAGATTGCTGCAGCATGTGGAACATGCAACCGCTCCACGCGTGCTCCCTCAAGCGCGCTCCGAAGGAAGCCCCACAGCATGTTCTAGAAACTGTTGAAGGGACATACTTTGACAGGGCCATTTTCCCACAAGCGAGCCATCCAAGTTGACGTGATGGACCAACATCAAAAGCAAACTGAATGGTTCCCCTTCACTCCAACTGATTGGAGGCAACTAGGAGATCCCTTCTGAACTGTCAGGCATTGTGGCTGCGCGGGCCTGTCACTTCCAAGCAAGCTGCTGTTCCGCTCCAGATACTTCGTGCTTTCCTCGAAAACCCATCAGTGTCAGACTTCGTTTCTGGCTGCAAACCTCCGCCACCCTTGGCCCGGGTGGGATGGGGTCGTCACTTCGTCGGCGTTAGGCGGAGATCGAGCGGCTCCGGGGCGAGCTGGCGGCCGCAGAGTCCAGCAAACAGAAGCTGCAGGCATCCCGGGGATTGGGTGGGTGGAGGGATGTTTGTGGTGGCGGTTGTGGCTTTTGGGGGTTTGCGGAGCGTCTGGGTGTGTTGAGTGGGGGGAGGCAGACTGTTTGGTTGTATGAAGGGGTCTGGGGGTCAGGATGTGTTCGCGAGATGCGTCACTGCATCCGCAA
Source organism: Effrenium voratum (assembly GCA_963377175.1). Classification (NCBI taxonomy): domain Eukaryota; class Dinophyceae; order Suessiales; family Symbiodiniaceae; genus Effrenium; species Effrenium voratum. The sequence continues at coordinate 160,312 of CAUJNA010000360.1, read as the reverse complement.
GCGTCCGCATTCGCCAGCGTGCGCAAGCATCCGCAAGTTCGGTCCGCAAGTGTTCGCAAACGTCCATATGCAGTCGCCAGCGTTCGCAGGTGGCGTGGCGAGAGTTGCCGTGGAAGGCTCAGACTGTGTGATTTGTGTGACTTGCAGCATTTGCGCCTGTGCGCAAATCATAGCTTTTGCGACGTCATGTGTCGTTTCGCCGCGCAGGCGCCGTGTTTTAGAATGGCCGCGTCATTTTGATTAGCGTCTCAGAGGCGGTGCGTCTTGCTTCGCATGCGCGTGCAAGCGTTTTGCGCGAGAGTCGTCGTTTTCGTTGGGTCGTACGATCGGCTGGGCTTGGCGAGCTGGAGCTTTGTCAGAATCGGACGCGATCATTCTGGCGCCCGCAATTCGTGCCAATTTCTGACTCGCGTCGTAAAGGTGCCAAAGTTGGAATTTATGGCTGGCGCAGCGCTTCTTGCTTCTTCCGAAGCTCGCTTCGCGACCAACTGTCGTGAAAGGCACAGCGGTTTCGGTGGTCGCGCGTTGCATTCCGTGGTAGGTGCAGCACTTGGGAGCAGCTCATCCAAGGCAGTACTTTGGAGCGCAGGAGAGTTGAGACAGACAGACAGACAGACAGACAGACAGACAGACAGACAGACAGACAGACAGATAGATAGATAGATAGATAGATAGATAGATGGACAGATAAATAAGACCGGTAGATAGATACATAGACAGACAGACAGACAGATGGATAGATTGATAGATGAAAGCAGGAAAGAAAGGAAGCTACTGTAAATCGATAAACATATAATTGCATAGATTACATGGGTAGAAAGAAAACAGAAAAAAAGAAATATAGGTAGAACGATAGACAGATAGGTAGATGGATAGGTAGAGAGATAGATGCATATATATATATATATGTATACATGCTACGCGCCCCCCCTGGTGCCTAGGTTTTGCTTGATTTCAGCGCGCAGGCTGTAGAGTTTAGATTTGTTGCACTAGATTTTAAGCATACTTGCAGTCCATCATGGCAAGATCCGACATGTCCCAATATGATACCCTTTCCAAATAGGATTTTACTTCAACTAGAATTGGAATTTTTAATATAATTTGATTAGGATATAGTTTTCAAGATGTGTTTATGCTCAACATTGCTCAACTACGGCTTATACAAGCAAATCCTTTTCAAATAGGAGCTACATGAGAATATAAGTATAGTTTCGGGCAAACTCCAACTAATCTTCAACAAAAGAAGTTAGGAGTTTATTTCCAAATACAATCTAAGTGTTAGATATAATCTAATGCGAACACAACTCAATATTAGCTTTTCACAATAACAATTAAATGGAGACTACTTCTCAAATTTAGTTTATATTAAATATGGCTAAGCATTTAAGGGACTTCTACGAGGAAATTCGAGATACGATTTGTGTTATTATATCCGGCCCTTTTGCAGCATAAGAAAGGTCCGAAATTAAGCTTGTTAGACGGTGTTCCAAAAGGAAATTTCAAGGGAAGAGAGTTTCAAATTCTAAAACTATTTCGAAACAGGGATGCTAGCTGAATCAATTGTATTTAAAGTTCTATTTGCACAGAAAAACAAAGTTCGTTCTACCTCAAAAGGCGGAGGTAGTAGATGATCAAATGGGGAGAGGTAGTTCAAGAAGGGGGGGGGGGTGACGGTGTGTGGACATACATACATATGTATATATGTATATATATATATATACACATACACACATATATAGTACTCCTAATGATCCTGCGCCTCTTCATAAAATACTGTAAACCACAGTGTTTTTGAGCATTACACCTACCTTTGTTTACCTCCTGGAAAAGGTTCAACATGCTTCATAGCTAACATGAAGCAAACCGCTCACCAAAAGCATTTGAAAGTTTGTCCAACTAATAACTTGAAAGTGTTTCCACTGGATCGCTAAGCACTTGAAAGTATTTTGCCACTGGATGGAAAAAACAAGATTGAAGATTACACAGAACACTTTCTTGAGAATTGTCAATCCTGGCCAAACCCAAACAACATCCAAGATCTTCTCACACTTGAAAGGGCGTTGCCACTGGATTGAGGATTCAATATCGAGGATTTTTTCTTCTGGGATTCAAGATTCAAGATTCCCAGCAAAAGATTATTTTGACATCTTGAACCCTGAATCCCATTTTTTTTGTTTAAAATATGAGATTCAAGATTCCCAGAAAAAGATTATTTTGAAATCTTGAATCTGAATCTTGAATCCCAGTATTTTGCTTTTAGTATGGGATGCAATATTCAATATTCCAGAATTGCAGACAATATTGTTTTGAAATATCGAATATTGATTTCCAGATTGTCACATTGAACGTCTCCCAGCAATCTTGGGTCCAGAATTCTTAATTGTAGAATTGTGGCACACACCCCCTTCCTTGGTGCCCAAGTTTGGCAAAAATACACAATTACTTGACAAAATGACTGACATCAAGCAAAACCTAGACACCGGGGGGGGGGGGGCGTACCATGTATATATATATATATATGCATAGGCAGTTAGATGGAGACAGAGATCGATAGCTAGATAGCTTGATGGATTTCATACAGATAGGTAGAGAAATAGGTAGAGAGATAGGTAGCTACATAGATAGATAGGTTAGATTAGACCAGACAAGGTAAGATCAGACAAGGTGAAATAAGATTCGATTAGATTAGATAGATTGATGGACAGGTTAGGCTGGACAGATAGATTCGTTTACATCAGATCAAGTTAGATTGGGTTGGATTAGATAGGTAGATGGACAGAGTTCGTAATATAGGCCGATTAGGTCAGTCGAGGTTACTTTCGGTAGATAGACAGATAGATTTCTAAGTAGATAGATAGATAGACAGAAGAACTGGGAGATTAGATGAGTTTGGGAAGAGTTTAGACAGGTAGGGCAACAGTGCAGTAGAGAAGTAGACAGGTAGGTGGTTGGATGACAGATGCGTAGAGGACAGATGGATAGACAAGAGAAATGGATGCGCAAATGCATGGATAGAGAGGAAAACCAACCGGTCAACAGGCAGTTAACATGGATAGGCAGGGAAGCGCAGCCTTTGGCAGTCAATCTTCGAGCTTGTTCGCAGGGAAGAGGTATGGCACGGCAGCGCACGACGTATCTCAAAAGGGTTGCAGAACTTGTGCTAGGCCGGCACCAGTCTGACCAGGGCGAAGGTCGATCGCCATTTTTCTCGCTGAGGTTCAGAACCCTGTGTAAAGAACAGAAATTGAGGTTGGTCCAGGATATATCAGGATATCATGTTCGTGCTACCATCTACTTTGATTCAAGTCGCGCCACTCGCCAGGCCGAAGAGTCAGCAGAAACTGAGGCTGGAGCGGAGGCCGGGCCAGTGGCCAACTCCGAACCCGATTCGGTGACGATGTTTGCTTCACAAGTGCATAGGCAGAATGGTCAGTTGGGAAAGCCCCAAAACCTTTCACCGTTGGGAAAAAGCTGCTTTTGGCGAGCCACCTGGTTGGATGCCAGCTCTCTGAGCCTTCCGCATACACAGGCTCATGGGGGATAGTCCCTCATTCTACGCTTTGCACGCTATGCAATGGAACAGCATACAACTGTGCACGCATCTTCATATCCCACATGTACTGTGCCACCGCAATACCAAACACGCCTCTAATTCAGAGAACCTTGCATAAACGCATGCAACCGAATCTGACTTTGCCAAAGCTGCCGCAGCTAGCCTTGCCCCAATAAACCATTCCAGGTGCCATACCCACTTCCCTCGTCCTCAAGCTCCCCGCAGCCGAGCTGTGGGTGCGTCTTGTGCGAGGCTGCGCGGCTGCTGCGGGAAGCCCGGGTGGAGGTGAACCGCCTGAAGGCGGCGCTGCACCGCCAGGGCATCCTGGACAAACTTGGGGGTCATGCCGTCCAGGAGGTGCGCACCACACTCCCGGACTCGACTCGCTTGGGGGGGAAGGGGTTTGGATTGGAGGAGGTTGGGGGGGGGGGAAGCGCGGGATACAATTGTCCGAGTGAGTGCACTTTGCACTTTTTGGGTTTGGATCCTTCACGACAAGGAGACCAAGGACACAAGCCTTTCTGTACAAGCCCTGTTCACCGGGGCTGGTGGCAGATTCGCAAAGGCCCCAGCTGAACCAGACCAGTTTCGGATAGCTTCAAGCAGGACAGTCTGTGCTCACTGAAATGCATGCTAGCACAAGTTCAATGCTTGCTACCCCACAATCCTTAAAGCAAAGCGCAACAGCAGTGCTGTTCCAAACCATCAAGCCCCCGCCTATCCATCCAAGCCTGACAAAGCATTCTAGCATGGTGAGTGGGAAGCCTGAGAGATGTCTCACCACAAAAGCGTGGGCTCGTTCTGTAAAAGGATTTTGTGTGTTGAGTTTTCTTGTGGTGGGCTCACACCACTCTTCATGGGGTCAGGCGGAGGTACGGCGGCAGGGGCTGGAGCAGGACCGGCGCCAGTCGTGCTTAGGGTCTAAGGCATTTTTTGTTGGATAAGCTCAACAAGGATCGTCAGAAACAACTCCGAGATCTTTCTGCGCTTTGAGGGCGCTCCTCAGAGACCCCTGGTTTCATTGGACCAGAAATGGCGTCGGTCAGAAAGTGGCTCTGGGTTCCCTTTCTTTACGTTCCATGGACTCGGCTCGGATCCAGGAGCTGCAGGCCGCCAAGGAGGACGCGGAGAGGAAGCGGGACCAGCTGCAGCGCAACCAGGCGTGGCACGCTCGATGGCTGGAGATGGCTGGAGATGGGAGGCAGTTCTGCTTAGGAATCGGGGCTTGGTGACCTGGTGCCGCCTATTTGGACACCCCCCAAAAGCGCAACAAGAGAGTTCTTGAAGGGAAGCACGAGGCAACCATGGAAAGCACTAAGACATCTCTCGCCATGGCCTTCAACTTGAAAGCGGAGAGGAGGCCTTTGTGAGGTGGTGCCCGCTGACGGATCCCATCATTGATGGAGGGAAGGGTGCGGCTCCAGGATTCTCTGCATGCAGCGGAAAAAGGAGAGATGTGCCACCACAAGGGATTCGGGCAGATATTTGGTTTCATGTCTGTTTCCTTTCAATGCTAGCCCCAAAAAGGGTGCGACTCGTTTGACAGCCAGGCACTTGTAGCGTCCAACTTCTCCCCACCTCGAATTGCTGGCAATGGCTCCTTAGATCCAGGCGGCAAACTCACTTTACCACATTTTTGGGCTTTGGAACGCTAGCGGCCCCTCCGTGGGTTTTGCCGGGTAGTTGCAGGCACTGCAGGATCAGCTGCAGCAGGAGAGGGACGAGGAGAGGAGGCGGGTTCCTCGTCTTGGGAGCAGAACCCGGAAGCCTCCACAAGGCCCCGGTTGAAGAGGCGATCTCATGGGATCCTAGGAATTGACCCTGGGCAGAGGAGCGACTTCAAAAGGTGAAGAGTCTCCTAAAAGCAGGGCAGCTCCCCCGTCAAACGAGGGGTTTTCTTGGAACAATCCCTGTTCAGCAAGAGCAGGCATAGAAACTTGGGGTGCAACACACAGGCTGAAACACGGGTCCAAGCCTGCAATTGCATAGATTTGAGCTGCCTGCAAATGAGGTACTGCCCCACTCAGGGGTGTCCTTGGCACGGTCTTGCATACTTGGAACGTTTTTGTTCGGTGCTGCTTGCTGCCTTCACAGTCACAGATGCCTTTTTTCCTCTGCATCACCATGATGGTTTTTGACTGGTATTGCGACATTTGTTAATAACTAACTTCTACTTAGCTTGTAGCTGCAACATGCAACGTTCACGAAAGGGGTAAGGCGTCCTGAAAATGGCTCTGCTTTGAAGTCAGCTTCGACCCATGCTGGACTTCTCATGAGCCTCACCAGCAATCATACTGGACAGAAAACTGCCAATGTGTTGCAGAACAGGTCTGCCAGGAGCGTTGATAGCAGACCCGAAGCATTGCCAAGAACACATTCACGGAGGAAGCCAGCACAATGTCCTCCGACACCCACCCGGGGTGCTCACTGCAAACGATCCATGCACCCGGCCAAAAGGCGGGGCACTTGCCGCGCAGGTTGCGCATGGACGCGGAGATGAGGCCTGGATAGCTGGATACTGCCTGTGGGCGGGTGGAGAAGGGCAAGGCGTGCAATCTAGCCACAGAGCTCTTTTACCGAACATTTCAGCCCCAAGTCTTCAAGGCAAACACTGCGCAAGCTCCCAAGAAGGCCAGAACCTGCTTTCGGGTCGGGCAACCGTCCCTCCGGCTACCTGGCCAAGGCAGAAACGCTTGTCGTGATGGGTGCTCCTTCGTGGTGTGTTGCATTTCAAATGTAAAACTTTCGGAAAGGATAGCCTATCCTGAAGCAGCGAGCGCTCACTTCAATACATCGACAAGCTGCTTGGTCCAAGTTTGGGTTTTGCCATGCTACAACATGTTTCTTTGATCTAAGAACAAACATGCTTGCCTGCTACTTGCCTCAGCGACTTCCAGGCTCCGCGAGATTTTCTGGCAAGCCACCCAAATCAAATACATCCAGCTCACATCACCGGACCTTACCACTGACTTAAGCCGGAAGCACCCGCCACCTGCCGCACCTCCCATCCCGGGTCGCTCGGTCGAGAGGCATGAGAAGCTGCAGGCCCAGCTGCGCCAGCTTGAGGCCACGACGCAGGCACCGCGCGTGTCACCGGCGCCAGCTGCGAGTACGACACAGTTTATGGCCATGGGACTGCAAGATTTGTACTGAGGACCCTTCCAGCCAACAAGAAGGGGGGAAAAAGACAAAGACTTTCGCAACCTGGACTGCCGAAAGGCTTGACTTCTCCGGGTGGAATGGGAAAAGGGTCCCCCCCCCCCCCCGGCCCTTCACACTGGCATGACATCGTTGCTTGAAGCAAGCACAACCATGTCGTTGACAGATGCCAGCATCGGCCTGTAGTCGCCTGTGTGCTCTTTTGGACGCCACCTTTTGATCAAGCCAATGTTCAATGAGGTGCCACATGGTGCATGAAAAATCACTTGAACCGATACAGCACATGTCTCATTTAAATCCCCTTTAGCATGGCGGATTACTCTTTTCCTCCCTTGAAATCAATCAGCCGGGGGTTCCCTATTTTGGGAAACACCCGCATTTGTCTCTTATGATTGGGTGCTCTGGACGATCGATATGTTCTCCTCAACAACTTTGCCGGTGTAACACATGGGCTTTCCAGGCGAATGTCAGGAGGATTTTGGAGTGTGGCCCAAGGGGAACCCTGCCGGGCCATCCTGGAGATGAACCAGAGCCTCTCAACATGCTTCGGTCCTGCAATTCGGTGACAGGTGCGTTCCTCCAGCACACGTTTGGTTGACTGCGAATGCCTCCCCCCCACTTCCATGGCGGCACACCCTGGTATAGATCGAGTCTGACAGCTAGGAGGAAGGGCAGCTGCGGCAGGAGAAGGCCCCCAACTCTGTTCTGACGGGCGTCGCTTGAGACGGGTCTGGTTGGCAAGGGCACATGGCGCCGCAAAGCAGTGGGCACGCCTGATAGCATCAGCCTCTGACCAACACCCCTGACTTTGGCCCGAACTTTTCGGATGGGACATGTATGGCGCGTTGCCGCCTCACTCCCTGCGGGTCCCTCAAACGAGTAAAACGGGTGTCAAGCAGATGCCCACGCTTTGGCTGAGCGCCCAAGCCCGCCTCCCCTAGGCCTGTTGTCAGTTCACTCAAAATGTCGTGTGAACTTGCCACGCCAATGTTTCCAGTATCATTCGAGCACGCATTTTGGAATGCCCAGGTCATGGACAAACATTTGTGTCACAACAAGAGAGACACCATTAAGATATGCACACTCTATATGGAATGTAGGTGATTTCTGAAGCAGGCAGGATTTGCCCCCCTTCTTGACAGTGGGCCCGTGTTTCTGTCACACACTGACACCTTACCAACTGAGAGGCATCTATGTTTTGGTGCACAACCGAATGCAATGATGCGAGCCGTGCCGGCATATTCACATGTGATGGGTTTAGGCGAGACCCCCAACTGCCTCACTCCTTGCCTGCACTCCTGGCGAGACCAAGGACCGCGCGCTCACAGACCTGCGCGAGGAGAAAGGGGGGCTGAAGGGAGCTGAGACTCTCCGAAATGGCGCTAGAGCTTCTGTTGTGGCAAAGCAAGACATGTGTGATGTTTTTTGCAGGGAATGCTTGTTGTGCCGGGCAAGGGGAGGGCTCGGGACAAAGAAGCTGGTTGCTTCAGGAGATACGGCAGATGCACGGCCTGGTCCAAACAGAGCAGTGACTTGGCACGCAAAGTGGGGTCGCATAGAGGTCGCAAAGTTCTTTTCCCTTTTCGGGGGGCGAGTAGTGGATCCCCAACCTGGAAGCCTCCAACCCAAACCACCAACCCTTGCCCCCCGATTTTAGAGCTTCAGTGTTGCTTTGCTTTGCTTCCTTTTTTCAGATAGGGCTTCCCATCGAGGTTTCTCGAAACAGGCTCCGGTGGCAAAGGCTTTCCCAGAACTCCGTGAGAAGCCAAGGTATCCTCAAAGCCAACCCTTGGAGCTCGAACCGGCTGGCCGTCAGGGCAGCGCGCCTGGCTGCAGAGAAGAAGCAGAGCACTGCCGAGGCGCCGTCAGAGTCGAGGGTAGGCCTGAAAAAGCCCCCCCCAAAAAATGGAGAAAGTAGGGGGCCTGGGGGGTGGTCTGTTGATGGTTGCCTGTTCTGGTTTTTATGTTCATCTCAAATCTATGTTCCCCCTTATTCGTTTTTAAAAGAGGGTTTTTGGGGAGCTTATTTATCGTTTTCGTTAAGGTAATCATTTTGGTAATTGCCCCCCTTGTTCATTGTTGGGCTGGGGGCAAACATTTTTTTCATTTGAAAGAGTTGACCCTTTTAGTAGTTATCAAGTTCTGGGGTGTTGCTGGGTCGTTTGTTTTCTTTGACGTTTATCTCTACAATTATTTATTTTCGTTCTACACTCTTGACAATATTTATATCTTTTTCCACTTTTTACATTTCCAAATTCATCAATTGTTTTATCATAAAGGCATCTGTTGCATTTGAAGAATTCACCATAGTCTTCTGTTGCTTTTTCTTCTGTCATTCCATAATTATTCATTATAGTTTGCTTCACAACCATTTCTTAATATATCTTAACAACTTCTTTTTATGTGATTTTTATGTGATTGTCTAGCTATGTTTTATAGGTTAAAAGTTCGCTATAATTATAACATATAAGATTTTACATGTTATAATTATGGTTTAGTTATGAATTACACAGGTTCATCAACAATTAGTTTAAACCTTATGTTTTGTACTCCTCCAAAATTCATTCTACTTCTTTCATCATCAATACATCTGTATATTGTTTGATGTGCCTCCATCATTACTTCTGTTATATTATCTATGGTTATATTATCTACAAAATCATCACTACGAAAATAAAAACTAAAAGTGTTAAAATGGTTGTCTTCATAATTGAAATGATGAAACCTTACAAACATATTTACCTCAACTATTATCACTGTTTCATAACCGTTATCGGTTTCAATGCCATCTAACAAGCAATCTAAGTTTTCATTTTCATTAAAAACTATATCTTTGATGCTTTTTATGCTTAAAGGTATATTTCTTGAAATGTAATACTCAATTACGTGTCTCTTTATATCATCGCCATCTTCAACAGTATAGCGCTTTGTCTTTCTTTTTGTTTCTGTTCTGTCTATTTTATATCGTTGTTGTATTCTCTTTAATGTCTTAATATGATTATGTTTTATTTTCAAATACTCAGGTTCTCCTAATTTATATGAAATGATACCTTTTAATACATCAACAGGTAAGCTAGCACAATTCTTAACCATAAAATTATTATCTGATATTTTACCCCCACTCATTTTTCTCTTAATATGTTATGCTATTTTTTCTTTAAGTAGTTTTGACTAGGGGGTTGCTGGTCAGCTGGTCTGGGTTTCAGGTTTAATTTAAATGTCTGTGTGAGCCAGACCTTGCTGTGCGAGCCAGACCTTACTGTGTGAGCCAAACCTTGCTGTGTGAGCCTGACTGTGTTGTGTGAGCCTGACTGTGTTGTGTGAGCCAGACCTTGTTACTTGAGCCATTCTCCCCTTAATTGGGGAGTTCGCCCCCCTTAATTGGGGAGTTCGCCCCCCTTAATTGGGGAGTTCGCCCCCCTTAATTGGGGAGTTCGCCCCCCTTAATTGGGGAGTTCGCCCCCCTTAATTGGGGAGTTTACCCACCGTTTTCAAATCCAATGATATAACATTATAACCGAGCGACTTTGCTACTTTACCAACTGAAGAAGTACCACTAAATAGTTCTAATAAGTGCATATATTATTAGAACTATTTAGATATTAATATTTTCACATACATATCGTTGATGTTTTTCAGTTCTCTCGTGTCTTCTTATATCACATTTCCTGAAAACACCACCACATTCACATTCAATAGGTTCTTTTCGTTTTTCCAATATTGTTTCTTTGTTTTGGTGGTAGTGCTCCCTACTTTTATTACATATATGTTCTTTGTTGTTTTCTGCGTATTCCTTCCTCATATTTTGATAGTGTTCCTTATTGTCTTCCTTCCACTCATTAATTGTTCTACCTACCACACATCTATTCACACAATCATTATTTTGAATGTAATAACCTTCTCTTTTCATTAACTGTTCTCTGTTTTCACATGGGTAGTCTTCTAATAATTCAATCTTACAGTTGTCCATTCCATATTCATCAAACAACAAACGACAGTTTGTTTTATTATTCCATTGTTCTGCCTTGTTATAATTTTGTCTATGTCTTGCCATTCTTTGGCTCAAGCTTTCACAGGTGCTTCCGATGTAGCACTTATTATAACCAACATCTGTTATTTTGTAAATCTTTGCGTTTTTATATTTACTGCTATCCATTAATAACCTTAGTTATCTTTTCTTTAACGCAGTTTATAATGTCCATAAGGCAGTGAATTGAAAGCATCAATGTAAAACCTTTTATTTTCATAATTACTGAGTGATTGCTTGACTTGAGACATTGAAAATAATTGATGGTTGCGACTACGAATAAAATTATATGTTATTTCATGCTTTTTGTTTTGAAATAATGCTTCGTGGTAGTTTTGGTAAGTCAGTTCTTTCTTCACCTTGTGTTTCACTACACCTTTTGATTTCTTTTGTTCTTCTTCTTCACCGTGTATTGTAAAAGCATACGATTTAGGCTTTAACCCTATGAATTGTGTTATTGTTTGACCGTTGCACTCATCCTTGAAATAACCGAGTTTTTTCTTATTTGTTTTGTCATGGCAGGGGTGTTCAGGTGGATAATCGCTAAAGTCCATATATTGGTTTAATTCTTTGAAGTCCTTGTAGATGTCCTCAGTGAATGTTTGAATTACATAACTGTCAGTATCAGTATAAACCAGTTTGATGTTTTCATTGTATTTCTTCTTAAGAACATCATAGTAGAACTGATACATATGTAATTTACTGATGTCAAGGATTGTCATTCCTAAGAAAATCGGTTTGTCCAGTTTCAGCTTCGCTTTAGTTTTTTCAACTCCTACAAGGTTTTCATTAATAATAAATCTATTTTTGAATGTTGGATTATTAACACATTTTTCGTATCTAACTTCATTATCAACTAATTCAAAGTCCATATGATTTCGTTTGTCTTCCATAGTTTTTCCATACACAGAATTATTCATTAATTTGAATAAATCTTTCTCAAAATCGCTTTTGGCTTCTTTCCTTTTACCAGTGTTAAAATCAATCCACGGTTTCAACCATGCCCTCTGTTGAAATTTTATTATCCTATGGACTTTGGTCATTTTCATTCCCATTTTCAAATAATACTGTAAAGTCTTGATATGAACCACATATTTTTCTTTATCCTTTAGATTTAATATTAACTTACTCGTTTTCTCGTCCTTGGGACTTTTACCGTCATAATATATTTTGAAGACTTGCTTTTGATAGTCGGAAAGCATACTAACATTTACATTCATTATTTCAGGCGCTAGTGGATAGTCAGAGTGGAAGTCGTGCAATGTTTCGGGATATTCCAAATCAACTTCCATAATATAACCGAACTCATCGTTTTCATTCCATGTTTCAACACTGGGCGTTTTCTTTGCCCACTTGATATTTTTTAGCGGTAATTTCTGGGACATTGCTAAACCATACAAGTTATTAGCATCCAAGTAGCTAATATAATTTGATGGCTTGTTCTCATCATATGCTTCTCCCATATACTTATTATTTGCCACCGCTAATTTATGACTAACCTGACACATACCACCTCTCATTCCCTTTTCAACCATCTCAAACATTTCTTGGTCATGCAATTGTTCTATTTCAACACCAGTTTTTAGAAGCATCGCGTCCCATGCGAAATTTGGCAATGTGTAATAATGAGCGGGGTCTAAACCGTAGTATTCCATACACAAGTCTCTAAAGTTTTCAAATACATCGGTCAGTAGTAAAACATCAGTTCTTAAATACAAGTCGTGATACTGCCCGAGTGTTCTAATCCCGAAGTGCTTCCATACTTTCAGTGCCCTTTCATAATCTTTATCACTTACATGTTCCTCACTTAATTTACTGTAAAACGCTTCTTTCGGTGGTAAAGCCCTTTCCTTAAATCTTTCAAAATCATCAAAGTAGTCATAGGGATAAATACCCTTATCAGTTAATAAATTCAAATCTTCATCGGTTTTAACATACGGGTTTCTAACGCTGTATCTGAAATTGTTCTTCCAATTCTCACGCTTTTTATCATCCTCATATTTACTCAACCTGACCAACTTATCCAACGAAGACGATAAGAAACTGAAACTGTCCTTGAAACAAAGATTTTTAAAACCAAAGGTTATAAACTTTTCGCTGTTCTGAGCGATACATTCTATTTTAGAATTCTTGTTCAGTTCGTGAGCCTTGTTGATGATTAAGTGGGCATCATAGTTTTTAAGGTTATGAAGAAACACAGGGATTTTATAATATCTCATACTAAATCGTAGATTGCAGTCCTCGTGGGCGCAACCTCTATACTGTCCCGTAAAGTGGCAATGGTCCCAACACTTCTTTTCTCCTTCCTCAAATTTGTTTCCACAAATGAAGCAGTTAGTGGCATTATTGAAGTCCTCCCAGTCCTTCTCGGTTTCAATACGGTCTTTGTCCTCCTTCATTTTCTCCAAAACTTCCTCTCTGACTTTATTGATTTTCTCAACAAATTTATCCATACAATCCTGACCTCTGTATAAGTAAGGCTCACTACTTCCGGTTATAGCATTGACTACATTAATCATAAAACCACACGGACGATGATTTTGATATGATGTAGTTTTAGCTTTTGCCGATTTGCTTTTAACATCAATTGGCACAGTTAAACATTCAAAGTCGGCATATATTACGAATGGAGCTTTAAGTTTCTTGAAATGGTTTTTGAATTCTATTGTTTCACCTTCTTTTGGCATTTCTATTTTTTGACCCTCAACTGCTAGACATCCTTGTTCTTCGTGTTTCTTTAAAAGTTCTTCGGTCTTGAAACCATGTGAGCAGGTTCTACAGTGATACTTCTTCGCCTTCATCTTGTTAGTCTGACTACTCATTAACTTATCATAATTTTTGATATAAGCGTAATGGGATTTAACATCATCAGTCAATTTAATCAAATCGATTTTGTGTTGTGCTTGTGGGTTGTTGCTTCTTTTGTATAATAAAATAGTTTTACTATTCGTATCGGGGTTTATGTAATAAACATTGACCGATATGTGTTTGTTCTGTTCTTCAAATAGTTCAATCTCATCATTACCTACTGGAAAGTCAATATTATCCCATTTGATAAATTTGTCATCTACATATTTCTTATAATGATACATCTCGCAGGGATGGTCTTTTTTGAATAACTCATAAAATCCACATTGAACGGAATATTTAAAACATAACTCGTCCTCATTTTTAATGTTAATACAAGCCTTTTTGTTTGCCACCCAGTCGGGCAATGGAATAAAGGATGAACCACGGGTAGGATTGTACCTATCATAACTGATGACTAACTTTTCAACTTGACCAAGAACCAATCCCGACTGAATGTATTCGGTTATTTCAATTTGTGTCTCAATGTCGTGCCCAATGTTGTTTAAGACGGTGTTCAACTCGTCGGGATTATGAATATTGTATCTTCTGCTTCTTAACCGCCTTTGAATAAGTTCGTTGGCGGGATTTTTGAATGATAAATCGGTTTCCACGATTATTTTCATGTTCGGGTTTCTGTTCAGGAATTCGGCCAGTCGTTGCTTCTGGTATTTTAAGTAGGATAAACCTTTCATTCCTTTTAACCTTATATCACTTACCGAGTAGGTGTTGGCGTATCCCTTGAACGCTTGTTGCTCGTCTGTGATTTTGGACTTGAATCGCTTGACATAATCCTGTAAGGGTCTGCCTCTCGTTAGTTTTAGATAATTAGCACCTTTCATTAAAAGGCCATGCTTTCTATATCCTTCACTCCTCGCCACTTCCTTGAGTTTCGTGTTCAATACGTTTGAAACTGGTTTGTTCTTATCATATCTGTAGGTCTTATCACCTATTTTGAGTTTTTGTGATTGCCTCCCTTCTTTTTGTATTAGTTCGCCTTGTTGGCTGTTTAAAATGAAATCTATAATTTTTCCTTCTGTCATGGAAACCATAATACTATACTCTATATAATATAAGGTATTTTCTCTTTAAGTAGTTTTTCGGGTAGGGGGTCAGTGTTGGAGAAAATGGGTTTCGGGTTGAGAATGAACGCATTAATCTCATTAAGTGTTTTTAATAAGATGAATGATTATTATTTTTTTCATAATGCGCATTGTCGCGAAGCTTGCAAACAAATTTTAGATTTCTTGTGTTTAGATAAATTTGATTTGCTTGATATCGTCCTTCCGCAGTCCTCACAAGTGTAAGACTGTTTTAGGTTATTGTTGTAGTAATTCTGGTGGTAGTTCTTCTGGTCGTCCCTCCACCTCACGGGTTGCTCACTGTCATCGCTCGAAGTCTGTTTCTGTTCGCTTATCATCTGTAAGACTAAGTCGTTTTCTGCTTTCATCAGTTCAACCATCATATCAAATTCGTCATTCGTTATTCTATGCCGACTTTTACCGTTAATAAAAATTCCTGTCATTTTACTATATTAGGGCGTTTTGTCTTTAAGTAGTTTTTATTTTTTCTTCTTGCCTCGGCTACTTTTTGTATTTGTGCTTTCTGGGCTTCTACTCCTGCTTCTTGTTTCCATTTGTTCCCTCGTCCATTCACTACCTCTAGCTATTTCTTGGGGTGAGTTGCTCCTGCTTCTTGTTTCTAATTGTCTTCTGTTCATTTGATTATCTCTTGCTCTTTCTTCTGGTGAGTGGCTTCTGCTTCTTGCTTCTACCTGTCGTCTTGACCAGAATGATGCCCTTGGATGTTCTTCTTCCTGTTCCCTTGATTGTTCTGATGGTGTGGATGTCTTCTTGTCATCACGTTTGAATAGTTCAAATACGCTCTTGTCTTCTCCACCTAAAAATATGTTTCTTAACGACTTTATTTCTCGGCTTTCCTCTTTCTTCTCTTCCTCTCTGACGGTTGATGCTGACGATGATGACGTTAAATGAAGACTTTGTAAATCTTCCTGCTTTTCATCAGACTGTTTTAAATCAGTATCTTTTACATCGGTTGGTTCATCTGACTTTTTCTTTTCTTCAGTCCTACCTGAAATTGCATTACTATAAATTTCATCAGCAAAATCTTTTGCTATATATCGTGTTGTTTGTGCGTCTGCCTCGTTGTTTTCATATAACTGTGATGTTGGCGCTACTTCATCAAACATATCAGGGAACAATTCATGATGAAGAACTTGTTCATCAGTTTGAACCTTAGCATTCAACCGTAGTCTCCTATCGTATTTTGAAAGGTCAAAATCGTCAAAATCTATATTGTTGATTGACAAGTCAATTACCTGTCTTTCGGGGATGATTTCAATTTTTAATCTGTGCGTCATCGCTTCCTTTAGCATTTCTTCAAAAGTAGGACGTCGGCGTAATCCATAATATTTAACAGTCATATTAAATATTATATATTTTATTAAACTTCCGCGGGTATTTCTTTAACTGAACCATCCATCACGGTTGGTCTATCTTCTTTTCCTTAGGTCGTGGGTGGAAAACTGTGTAATACACTTTATCATTGTAAAACCTTACTAATTTCAATCTGTGTTCCTTCTTGATAAAATCACCATCGCTATTAATTAAAGCATTATATAACTCAGTGAATTCTTCATGAACACTGTCTTTAATCTTTTTAAATCCTTTCAGTTTGTCCATGACATCTTTCATCTCTTCTGGTCTGCTTGCAAGATAAGCAGGTGTTAATTCAGACGCTCTTTTCTTAAACTCGTTGTAGCCATAAGCGTCTTCTGCTTTTGGTTCTACTTCAACAACTGGGTCGTCTTCTCGTTCATCTTCTTCTTCGCCTTCCTCTAATGGTTCTAATTCTGGCATTTCATCAGCGGACACCATTGAATGAACTTCTACACCGGCAGGATATGAACTCTTCGATACAGCGCTTGCCATTTCTTCGTGTTGTTGTCTCCAAAGTCTCATTCTTTCAGCAAGTTCTTCTTTCTGTTTCTGTGCTTCCGTTAGTCCTTCTTGAATGAAAGACTGGTGTTGTTTCAGTGTGTCAGCAAGTTTCAACTCGTCATTAAGTTTATCTCTTACTCTGTCAGAGTCCGACATTGCTCCTTTCATAACTTCTCCTCTCCGGTCTAGTTCTTGTTTCTTTTGAATGTCTAAGGCTTCCTTATTATCAAACTGACTACCGTATTGGTTTAATCTGTATCTTGTCGCTTTTCTGTCTATCACATTTTCAATTGATGGACGGTTCTCATCTCCTACCAACGTTTCTTTCAATAATTCATCATAAGAAGGTCTCAAATGTAGTTGTGATTTCAATGACCCTACTCTGACCGGTCCTACTGTATTCAATCTACTAATTGATTTAATCATAGTATATTAATTATTTAGAAAAATAAATTAATCAGAGATATTCTTAATCATTTCTTCTAAATGCTTCTTTCTTACAGTTAGTTGTTCCTTTGTTTGTATTCCATCTGGTGTCCGTGTGTTGTCTAATATGTTTCTTATTCTGTCTAACTCTTTTCTATAACTTTCGGTTCTGTTGCTTTCAACTAAATCGTTTCTATACTTTATTAATGCTCCTTGTGATTGTTTCGCTTCCAGTGTGTCCTTCAACTGTTTAAAGTAATTCATACGCGAGGCAACTCCCCATAAATCTGAAACGTCATAATGACGTTCTACTTGTGGCGCCCTTTTAAATTCTACATTTCTATGACTTCTCATAAGCATGATTAATATATATTATAATTAGATTATTATTTAAAACATTGATGAAGATAATTTGTTTATTTTTTCTTGTTTATCTTGTTTTTTCTTCTGTTTAAGTTCTTCATAATGTTGGTTTAATAGTTCTGTTGCCGTGGGTTTCTTAATAGTTTCTTTAATCACTTCTTGTTTAATCTCATTCTTAATCTCTGAAATAACTTCAGGTTGTATCTTTCTAATATTCTTTTGTGGATTGACTGGTAATAACTCAGTAGGTGCTCCCTTACAATTTTTGGGATGTGAGTGTCTCAAACTTTTCAATGTCATCTTTTTAGAGCATTGTTCACATTCTACTAATTCAACTTCTTTTTAGTTCTTGGTAATGCTTTTGCTTTCGCTTTTGGTTCAGGAATAACTTCTTCTGACGTTGGTTCTTCATTAACTGTTTCATTTTGTTCAACGACTTCATTATTAACAGGTGCTTCTTCTGTTTTAGTTTCATTATTAACATCTACTACCTCAATACTTGACATATAATATATATAGATTTTCCATATGGAAAATCTATATATTATTTAAATAATATCGCTTTTTACGAAAAGTAGACTCAGACTAACATTTACACCGTTTAAATTAATTTCATTTCCTAATGAATTAGACAACCAAAAGTCTAACTGTTTAAAGCTTCTATTTGATACATCCAAGTAGTCGAGAGGGTTCATTTCATTATCAAAGACAATTCCCGCGTGTGGTGCTGAGACTGGCACTTTCTTAACAACTGTGCTATCGCCTGTCCTTAAATTTACTTGATTATAATTAGACAATTGAGAAGAATGAATATAAATATTTCTAATGGGTTGAAGATTAACGAAACCAGAAACATAAGGATTATTATATTGATAAACTACCATTTGATAATTTCCTAAAACTTCATTAACAGACTGTAAGTTATTAACATTAAAACTTCCATTCCATATATAATCTGCATATGTTAGTTTCATTTGTTCATCAGTTAATACAGCGAACTTTCTATCAGCATAGTTTGAATAAATTGTTATTTTATTAGTTTTTACACTGTAAGAAATTTCATAAGTATTTGAGAAATTAGCATTATCAACAATACCATTTATTTTTGCCTTTAATTCTGTCGCTAGTTCTGTGCCAGTATATACTCCTTCGTCCAATTGTAACGCTAAATAATGGACATTAGTATTATCTTCATCTGGAACTAACGGAGAAGAATAAAAGTATAGTATATTATTTAATCCTGACTGTATTGAATACCACGAGTTAGGTAATGTTATTTCGTGAATGTAGCAATGTACTCCGTTGTCTGTTTGTAATGTTTCCGGCAATTCAACTTTGAAATTTGATGATGTACCACTAATTCTATGAGCGCTGTCAATATAGACCTTCTTGTAAGTCAACATAATATGTTTGATTAGAAAATAAATTTTCTAATCAAAAAATATTATGTTGCTTAGGACTACGTCGTAAGTCAACTTTTCTATATGAAAAGTTGCTTAGAGCAAAGCTGTAAGTCAGCATTATTAATTAATTGAGAAATTAATTTATAACTTTAATTATATGATTAATAATAAAAAGTTAATTTATGAAATGAAGCATGGGAAAATTAAACATTATCAACCTTATAAGAAAACAACTAAAATAACTAATGTTATGAAACAAACTGACAAAATATTAAATAGTTATTATCCTAATTCAAATTTAACTGATGCACAAGGATTGAGTAGAGCATATGGCAATGGTCAGGGTTTTTATATTGATGGTGATAAAATGTATATAAGCGGAACATTTGGAAAAGGAACTTTTGGAGGTGCTATTAATGACATTCTGGCAGATGTAGGACTTCCCTTTAAAATGACAAAATATTCACAACGATATAAAGACACATCAACAGCATTGGATGAAAACAATGAAGTTAAACATCTTATAACACATAGTCTCGGTTCAAGTGTAGGGGCACAGATAACAAAAGATTACCCTGAAAGAGAATTAACTTTAACCACTTATGGAGCGCCGTTTATATCACGAAGGTCTAAAATTACCGATGATTACATTAATTTTAGAAGTATCTTAGACCCTGTCAGTATTGCTGACCGTGGCGCTATAACTGTTTATACTGGTTCATTAAATCCATTTACTAACCACGATTACATAACTGGATATGGAGACCAAGGCAAAGATGTTTCAAGAAGCATTGAACCGGTCAGGGAGATAATATAGTTAAATAAGTACTTAAATATATAGCTATATAATATTATATATGTATAATCAGTTAAAAGAAAACTTGACAGAAAGTGAAACAAACTTTAAACCATTAACACTTGTAGAAAGATTAAGGGATTTAAATAGAGATAATAAACGAACACATGTAAAATGTCTGTGTGGATGTTTCATTATTAGGAGTGTCAGAGTTAGACCTGACTATATTGATTATAACTGGATTACTTCAATTTATAATATGATTGTACCAAAATATATAACTGGTTATGTCCTCATCAATGACAACACTAACAATTGTAATCATACTCAATCAGACCTTGATGAAATAGTAAAAAGAAA
Organism: Effrenium voratum; assembly: GCA_963377175.1. Taxonomy (NCBI): domain Eukaryota; class Dinophyceae; order Suessiales; family Symbiodiniaceae; genus Effrenium; species Effrenium voratum. Next base: position 140,418 of record CAUJNA010000360.1, on the reverse strand, counting down.
AAACGCAAAACTATTTTCATATTATTGTTATGATACAACGTAAGAAATATGACAATGAAACAACGGATGATATGATTAAGAATGAAAATAAAAAGTATAAGAAAAGTTCATATGATGAAATTAGAGAGATTGTTTTAGAGAGAGAAAAAGGGAATACTCCAGTTGAAGATAAGATTAAGAAAAAGAACATGAAAATATTTAAAAATAATAATAATTCTAAACAAAAGGATTACACTAAATTATTCAATTTGTAAATCATAATTCTTAATTATGATTTAGAAATTAATGAAATTACAATTTCATCAATTTGTAAAAAATGTATTTTTTAGAAATTAATGAAATTACAATTTCATCAATTTGTAAATCATAATTCTTAATTATGATTTAGAAATTAATGAAATTACAATTTCATCAATTTGTAAAACATATATAAAATATGTTTTAGAAATTAATAAATGTATAAATTTATCAATTTAGTTTAGTTTAAATTATTTCTAAATTAAATTATATATAGCAATGGAAACTTTTAGTGCCGAAGATATTCTAATTGACAACCTCTCATTCAAACTAAATAAAGGTGCAAGTTATATCAACGACCGTCGTTCTGTCTCGTTTTTTCCTTCTGGGAGTAATATCTACACCCCTTCATCTGGTCAGCGTGTGTTGAAAATAGCGTTAAATGCTGAAGATAATAGTTGGTTAGACCCTCAGAGTGTAATGGTTTATTTCACTGTTGAAAACACTGACACGTCAGACAATAAACGATTAAGACCTTTATCTCCTGCTTATTCCTTTTTTAGAAGAGCAAGACTAATTGCTGGTAATCAACTTGTTGAAGACATTGATTATTACACCCGAAATCATCACATGATGAGTTGCATGATGTCAAAAGGAGCAAGAGACAATGAAGACGCCCAGAGTTTTGGTTATAGATATGATGATGATTTAAACACACGTCGAGCAGTTCCTGCATCGGGTCATATTGGTCCTGCATATGACGCTTACACAATTCCAGGCTTTAACAGAAAAATGGTTGTAGGATTTAAACCGATGCTTGGTTTATTCAATCAATATAAGTATATCCCGTTAAAAGCGTGTCCTCTTGTTTTAGAACTTGAACTAGTTTCAAATTTTACTGATTGTGTTGTTTCAGCGGGCGGGTCGAGGCTTCCAGCAAGTGGCAACGCAGACTCAAGCCTTCATACAAATGAGCAGTTCTCAATTAGTAACGCATTCCTTCAAACTGATTTGGTAAGCTTGGACAACGACCTTCATAATAAATATGTTGCACACCTACTTGATGGGAAAGAATTACCTATTACTTATAATACCTACATTTGTCAATCTAATCAAGTTCCCGATGGTTCGTCGTCAATTAACACTACTGTTGTTCGTTCAGTGTCAAAACTCGCTACCGCGTTCATCTCTTTCAGTAAAAGCGGAGTAGGTGATATTCACGTTATGAAAGAATACAACAACTTCTATCATCCTATGTATTATTTGAACTACCAAGAAAGCGGATACTACAATCACGACCTTGATTTAGAATTTCAACTTCAATTAGGGTCAAAACTATATCCTGAGTATCCATGCCTTTCATTAACACAAGCATTCTATTATTTACGAAAAGCATTAAATTTACCATTGTTCCATCAACACCATTTATCGATTGAATATTCTGCTTATCGTGTTGATAAGTTTATCTTTGCTATGGATTTAGAAAAGGTTCCCGATAGTTCATATACTGGAATTAACACAAAAGCAGGGCAACAGCTTTTAATTCGTGTGAAACCTGTTGGAAATATGGTATCAGCAAATATGCCAGACACGATATATATAACATTAGTATCAGAACAAATATTATCCATTCGCGATGCAGGTTGCCAGATACTTGATTAACTCATTCATTTTTTACTTGAAAACATATATAAACAAATATCATCTTATAATATATTATAAGATAATATGCCAGTTAAACCCATAGATTACTCAAAAACTCATTTTTATAAGATTGTTTGTAAAGATTTGAATATCAAAGATTGTTATGTAGGACATACAACCGATTTTACCAAAAGAAAGTCAAACCACAAACGAGCATATACAAATGAAAATGATAGACACTACAATATTTACTTATACCAGTTTATTCGTGAAAATGGAGGACTTGATAATTTTGATATGGTTTTGATACAAACAGTGAAATGTGAAAATGGAATGGAGGCAAGAGCAAAAGAAAGAGAATACATTGTAGAACTAAACGCTACATTAAATAAAGTGCAAAGACCCATAGTATCACAGCGAGAGGAGCAAGAGAGAAAAAAACAATGGAAGGAAAACAATCATTGGGGTCGCCTGACGTGCGCTATTTGAATTTGGCAGTTCAAGCCACTTCAGCCACTTCAAGTGGATCCAAGTGGCTCCAAGTGGCGCGTGCCGCTTCAAGTGGCTCTAAGTGGCTCCAAGTGGCACGCGCCGCTTCAAGTGGCTCCAAGTGGCTCCATGTGGCTCCAAGTGGTGCATGCCGCTTCAAGTGGCTCTAAGTGGCTCCAAGTGGCATGTGCCGCTTCAAGTGGCTCCAAGTGGCTCCAAGTGGCACGTTCTGTTTCAAGTGGCTCCAAGTGGCTCCAAATGGCTCCAAGTGGCTCTTGTCCAAGCGGCACGCGCCTTTCAATTTGCTCCAAGTATCCTACGGCTCTTCAAGTGGATCCAAGTAGACATGACGTAAAGGGCCCCCTTCCTAACAGGGTCCTCCCCCAAAGGCCCCAGCTGCAGAGTCGTTTCGGAAGACGTCCAAAAGTGTCCGATTCTGTTTTTTTGAGAGTTGGCGTGCCCACTTTCACTGGTCATTCACGCTCAAATGGAACTGTGTCGCGTGGAAATGGGGTCGCTTCACGCTTTGTCACGCTCCAATTTTTGAACGGACGGTGTTGCACTTCAGGCCTTGTCATGATAACACAGCCTTATCAAACACCCACAAACACTCTTCATGAACAGCAAGTACAGTTATAGGGACGAGCCGGCTCAAGGAGACTTTCCATACAGCCCCAAGCTTATGCAACCGTTGAGGGTCTCTGATGGACAACCCTACTTCTTTCGACAGACCCTGCTAGGAAGGGTCGTTCGAGGTTTCGAGATATGAATAGAGGGATATACATCCAACTGCATGTGCTGGGCACAACAGTCGCCCACTCAGCCCATGGCGTCCGCGCCCTCCGGCCGTGGCTGGCCGTGTCGGGGCGAATGCGGCGGGAAGCTCTCAGGCCGAGGCGGGGTCGCGAAGTGGATACTCATACCTAGTAAATGGGGAGCACTCACGGCTATACCCGCCTAGCGGGGCTGCAAGTAGCTCCTGCCATTTGGGCTGCCTGAGGTTAGCAAGTCGGCTCACTTACCAAGTAGCCTGCTTCTTCAAGAAGGGGTCAAGTCTGTGGCAAAGAGCAAGCTGTCTCCAACTTCCTGCAAAATGCCACTAAACGAACCTGCTTGTTGTTTGGGCGCTGCCTGTGATAGCTGCAGGGTAGGCTGTTGAGATTGCAGATAGTGTCGTCACTGGAGACAATGAGCCGTATCAAAAAGGAATATCTCCTGGTCGCTCTGCCATGACTGTTTGGTCTGGTCCTTTCTGTGAGCGCTTGGCTGTTTTCCTGCTGTGTTCATGCGAGCCGTTTGACCTGACAGCAGCCCTCGAGCACTCAAGTGATTCCAAGTCTCTGCAGACCACTGACCCAGAGAAGAAAGTGGCTAACTGCAGCACGTTGGCCATTGCAACAAGCTGGCACCGGAGACTACCGACGGGTGCCTCCTGAATCCACTACCTCATGAAATACCTAGGCGACCTCATGCTGTACGACCTCATGAAGTACCTGCGCAACCTCATGAAGTACCTGTGCGACCTCATGAAGCACCTGTACGACCTTATGCTGTCACCTATAGTCTACCTCATGAACTACCACCACAACATCACCTTCTACATCCTCCACCTCATGAAGTACCTGTACGACCTCATGATGTATGACCTCATGAAGTACCTGTACGACCTTATGCTATTCCACTATACCACCTCATGAAGTACCTCTACGACCTCATGCTGCACGACCTCATGAAGCACCTGTACGACCTCATGCTGTACCACCTCATGGTCTGCCTCATGGACTACCACCACAACATCACCTTCTACATCCCCACATCCACTTCCTCATGAAGTACCTGTACGACCTCATGATGTATGACCTCATGAAGTACCTGTACGACCTTATGCTATACCACTTCATGAAGTACCTGTACGACCGACCTCATGAAGTACCTGTACGACCTCATGCATCTGCTGCTGCATTCCCTCGGGGCGCAAATGGGCGCAAACAAAAAAGCCGAGTTTTTGGAGTTCGTCGTAAAACTCGGTTTTTTTATTTGCTGCTTCGGCAGCAGCCTTGACGCCTAGTTTCCCCGTCCCCGCGAAACCTAACTCCGAGCCCAGGACCTATCCACGCTTGTACTTTCCACTCATTTTCGCAGACTTCGAGCCGCACGGGGAGGTCAAACATCGCTGAGCAATTTCCCGGACCTATCCACGCTTGTGCTTTCCACTCAGTTTCACAGATTTCGAGCCGCACGGGGAGGTCGATGTCGTTGTCGTTGTCGTTCTTGTTGTTGCTGCTGCTGCTGCTGAGCCAGCAACTGCCTGTCGAAAAGGGGATACGTGATGCGGCTCCCACAGGCTCACCGCCTGTGCAACCGGACGGGCAGGCTGGCTGTTGTTGCTGTTGTTGTTTTGTCTGGCCGGCAGCTGCCTGTCGAAAAGGGGATACGTGATGCAGTTCCCACAGGCTCACCGCCTGTGCAACCGGACGGGCAGGCTGGCTTCGTCCGTCTGGTGATTCTTGTCGATGTTGTTGCTGTTGTTGTTGCTGTTGCTGTGTCCCATTGGGCGCAAAATGGCGCAAAATGGCGGGCTGCCAGTAGCCGCCTTTCTGGCTGTATCGCACGCGCCTGCCTCTTCCCAAGGCTTGTGCTCACCCCATACCTGGCCGCGCCTAAAAACAAATTGTTTCGGCCCGAAAATCGTTTTTGCGTCGTCTCTGGCTGCCTCGCTCGCGCCCGCCTCTTCACCCCAAGCCTGGCGGTGTCAAAAAAGAATTCGTTTTGCGCGACAGGTCCGAGATTCGAGCCTCCAAATTTTCCCGCGGGACAAAGCTGAGTCCGACGCATTCGCCGCTGAACCAAGGCCGGCTTGCTCACAAGCGGGGCTGAAAGCCGCCTTTTCCCGTCTGGCCGCTCGGTCTTCAAAATCCGGCTGGGCCAAAAACAATTTATTTCGCCCCGAAAAAATGTTTTTCCGGGGGGTCAGCTCCAGGTTGCCCTGGCAGCCCGCCTAGGCTGCCCAAGCCCGAGGGTGTGGTCTATCCACGACTGCCTTTCCAAGTTCAATGTGTGTCTTGTCACCCATTACCGTTTCAAACCTATCCATGCACGGCTTCGTCTTGCTGTCCACCCACGACGTTCTATTTGCACTTTCCCGTCCTCACATGGAAGTGCGAATCCAGGTGCAAATCTCATCAGTTTAGGTGCAAATCTCATCAGTTTAGGTGCAAATCTCATCAGTTTAGGTGCAAAAAACAAGAGATGCAATCTCATTAGTTTAGGTGCAAATCCCATCAGTTTAGGTGCAGGGGCTCTCAGACCAAATCTCAAAGATGTCCAGAATCCCTTTTTTCAAAGCCCTGCAAGACCTTTGGGCAAAGACGTCCAGAAAAGGGCAAATCCCATCACCTTTGGGCAAAGACGTCCAGAATCCCTTGTTTCAAAGCCCTGGAAGGGCAAATCCCATCACCTTTGGGCAAGGACTAGACGTCTCCTTTTCAGAGCCCCTTGAGGGGGCAAATCCAGGTCTGGGCCATTTCTGTCTCGAATTGAAGCTCAGAAGCTCTAGAAGCGATGGCGTCTTCTCCGGACCATTACCGTTTCAAACCTATCCATGCACGGCTTCGTCTTGCTGTCCACCCACGACGTTCTATTTGCACTTTCCCGTCCTCACGTGGAAGTGCGAATCCAGGTGCAAATCTCATCAGTTTAGGTGCAAATCTCATCAGTTTAGGTGCAAATCTCATCAGTTTAGGTGCAAATCCCATCAGTTTAGGTGCAGGGGCCCTCAGACCAAATCCCAAAGATGTCCAGAATCCCTTTTTTCAAAGCCCTGCAAGACCTTTGGGCAAAGACGTCCAGAATCCCTTGTTTCAAAGGCCTGGAATGGCAAATCCCATCACCTTTGGGCAAAGACGTCCAGAATCCCTTGTTTCAAAGCCCTGGAAGGGCAAATCCCATCACCTTTGGGCAAGGACTAGACGTCTCCTTTTCAGAGCCCCTTGAGGGGGCAAATCCAGGTCTGGGCCATTTCTGTCTCGAATTGAAGTTCAGAAGCTCTAGAAGCGATGGCGTCTTCTCCGGAGACCTCTCTACGCAAGCGAGCGGCAGCAGCAACGCTCGAAGAGCTGGAGTTGCAGGCCAGCTTCTGGAATAGCTGACAATAGAACCCGGTTGCTGTAGGGTGCCCTAGATTCCAAATGCATTTTTGCGTTGCGGGGGGGTTTTGTTCGCCGGGACAGTAGAGTTGCCTCGGTGATAGATCTTGATCTGCTCGGGCAGATTCTTCCTTATGAGGCGCGCAGTTGAACTTATTTGGTTGGCTGCGGTGAGACGGCAGGTCATCCGCAATGCAGAGGGTGTTTAGGGTTTTTGCGGGGCTGAAAGACAAAGCCCCAGAAGCGGCAGCCACTGCAGAGGCGCGCAGTTGAACTTGTTTGGTTTTGCGGAGCTGAAGGACAAAGCCCCAGAAGTGGCAGCCGCAGCAGAGGCGCGCAGTTCAACTTGTTTGGTTGGCTGCGGTGAGACGGCAGGTCATCCGCAATGCAGAGGGTGTTTAGGGTTTTTGCGGGGCTGAAGGACAAAGCCCCAGAAGCGGCAGCCACCGCAGAGGCGCGCAGTTGAACTTGTTTTGTTGGCTGCGGTGAGATGGCAGGTCATCCGCAGTTGCAGCATGTTGCAGAGGGTTTTAGGGCTTTGCGGAGCTGAAGGACAAAGCCCCAGAAGTGCATGCCCCCGCAGAGGCGCGCGGTTGAACTTGTTTGGTTGGCGTCGTTGCTGCGGAGCATTCCATTCTGAGACAGGCCTCCTTGCGCAAACTGTCCTTGCAGCAGTTGAGAGAGATGGCCACGAAGATGAAGGTTTCTAAGAAAGGCACCAAAAGCGAGATCAGGGCAAGGCTCCAGGCGCAGCTTGCGTTGAGTTGCGCGTTGGTTTGAGAGGGTGCTTTGCAGTGTTTTGTGTTGCGAATCTGGTGTCCGCAGTTGCGCTGAGGCTGCTTCTTTTAGTCACACACACACTCGCTGGAGGCAAGGCAGACCCAGGCCTGCTCGACCAAGGGGGCAGGAGCTGCACCTGCGTTGGCGGTGCCTTGGCATTAGCGATAGCCAGTCAACAATGCCTTGTGCCGGTCCTAAGGACGAGCGACGGGGAGCGCAGGCAATTGCTCATGTGGAGGCGCCGGTGTGTCACAATGGAGGGGTGGGCCTCCATCCAATCTCCAAACTGCGCGCCCGTTCTAGGCTGAAGAAGTGGACGGCCATATCGCCGAAAGCCAGGTGGATAAAGAAGCTCCAGTTGACCTCACGTCGCCAGCTGGCTGGTCTCAAGAAGGCCCAGTGAGCCGTGCGACCCGAAACTTGCAAGTGCAAGTCAGCAAGCTGGAGCCCAGCAAGCGTGGTGGGCGCAGAGCAAAGATGGCTGATAAGCCAAAGCCGAAGAAGCGAGCTGAGCCTGTGTGTCTGGACGACAGCGACTTCGGTGGGCGCAGAGCAAAGATGGCTGATAAGCCAAAGCCGAAGAAGCGAGCTGAGCCTGTGTGTCTGGACGACAGCGACTTCGAGATCTCGCGCTGCTGGCTGCAGGCCCATGCCAAGAAGTTTGCCCAAGACTTGCATGAGAAAGAGGACTTCACTGGAAACCGCGTCAGCTTTTCCAAGAACTCCTTGCTGGCGTTGCAGATGTCCCTTGAGATGTTTGTTCCTTAGTCCGCAAGCGGATTCAACACGCGGGATGTTGGTGGAAGGGTCAGGTTGGAATTAGCCCCGCAGCCCTCTGCGTTTTGCGTTTGCTGGGTCCCACAATCATGGAAGTGCACACTTTTTCAGTGCGTTGCGTCCAGGTAATCCGCGGGGAACTGGGGGACACTTGAAAAGGGTTTCGTAATCATTGCACCTACATGTGTTTCAGTCTGAGTGCCAACCCACTCCTAATGCGGCAGCTTACACACACTGCAACAGGAAGTTTTCCGCGCCCAAGTGAACACCAATTTTGAAGACTCTCCCACTAACATGTTGAAATTCCAACACTCCACTTTAAGCATAGAATTCTTGCACGGCTTGCGGGGAAGCATCAGGTGATACTGGGTCCGTGGGAGACTTGAGCTGCGAGGAAAGAACTTGTGCCATTTGCGGTGTTGGTGACGGTTGGTGCGCCAAGCGTTTGTGGACACGGCTCGCACAATTTTGAAGCTCGCGACAAGTAGAAGCTAATGTGAAAACACATAGGCATCGCAACATAAACGCGCTTTTTTGCCATGCAGTTTTGTAAATGGGCTAAGTTCTTGGTGTTGCGGGCTAACTTGTGTGCCATGGGGGTTGGCCACGGTGGGCCAAGTTCTTTAGCAATCTGGTAAGTTTCCCGGCGGGTCGTAGATATTGAGGAAATATCATGGTAAGGTTTCAGCAGCCATTTTCTGTTTTTAGTTATGGCAGTAGAGTCCACTTGCTAGCGCGAAAAAATCCAGAGACTAGCGAAAGACTTATAGAGACTGAGGCGCAGGAGTGGATGACAGACTGCGCCCTATTGGCGCAGCACGGAAAGCGCACCACGGTGTGCAAGAGTGATCTCGCGCTCTCCTTGCTGATGCGCAACGAGGGCTGGGTGGGCGGCAAGCACAAGGAAATTCACGAGGAGGTCGAGGCGGCGCGCGCTCAGAACAAGAAGCTGCGGAAAAGCCAGCGTGACTGCGCCTTGCCCAACGCAGATTTTTCTGATGCTTCTTTCATGGGCTCCGCTGTTTACCTGTGTCCGCATGCCTTCCAGCACCGATTTTCATTCTCACGGACCACTCAGCTGCAGTTTTCCCCGGCTTGCCTAGGTGCTGAGGTGAAATTGCCGACGGTCAGGCAGATTGAGAAGATGGTCTTCGGAGATTGAGCCTGCAGCACATGACAGATCGCGTGAGCCCCTGCAATTTTGGTAGTAACTTTCGCATTTTCGAGCAGTGCGCGCCAACCCTGCTGCGTTCAGAGAAGAGGAAAAGAGAGAAAGAGAGAGACAGAGAGAGAGAGAGAGAGCGAGAGAGAGAGAGAGAGAGAGCAAGTGGCGTGGCATGGTGAAGAATTGGAGAGCACAAGGGCATTCTTTCGTGACAGCAAAGGTGTTTGGAATCAACCTGCGTTAAACACCAATTGGGGCAATTTACGGTACCTTTGGCTCCTCACAAGGGAAAGAATGGGAGAGCATGAGGGCATTGTTTCGTCGCAGCAAATGTGTTTGGAACCAACCTATGTTAAACACCAATTGGGGCAATTCGCGGTACTTTTGTCTCCTCACAAGGGAAAGTATTGGAGAGCATGATTGTTTCGTCGCAAAGGTGTTTGGAATCAACCTGCGTTAAACACCAATTGGGGCAATTCACGGTACCTTTGTCTCCTAGAGCACCATGCCTTTTCGGGGGCTGCTTTCAGGTCTGGAAGGCTTGTTTTGCAATGGTCGGGCGTTGCGCTTTTTTGTTCGTGGTTGGAAACGTTCGCGGTCGAGCATTGACACTTTTCCATTCGTCCATTCCTCGCCCAAGCCCCGCCCGCTTCTCCCCAAGACTTGTGCGGCAAAAAAGCTGACAAATGTTCAAAACCTTGCGCTCGCCCTTGCGCATTCTTGCGCCTACCTCGTAAAATGGCACTCTTCCGAGGCGGCTCGTTGTCACGGGCCAGCGTTCCCGCTGCGGAGGCAATGCCAGAGGTAGATGTTGCAGGAGATGAAGGATGAGGCAGCGTCTGACCCAGAGCCAGGCTCCAAGTGATACCAGCCGAGTTGCGCGAGCCCCACATGTTACACGCAGCGTGGTTATCGACAGGAAGGCGTCAGACCTCTGAGCTTCCGTCTTTCAGTCTTTGAGGCCTTCCGAGTTGATGTTGTAGAGCATCTGCCTAGTTCTTCAGGCCGCAAAAAGACAGACAGATGCCTTTGATTGCGAGCGTCCGCCTTACCAATTTAGTTGCAAGCGCGTGCGTGTTTGCATTGCTGCCTGAGCATTCGGTGAGAGTCAGTGGGTTCAGACAAACACTTCCAGACCTTGTTTGGCAAGACGCGGATTTGGTTTGTTTAGATACGGACTCGGCATGTCTTAGCAAAGCCTTTTCTTAACATTGTGTCCGCGGTGGGGGTAGCACTGTTCCACCCGCAGACGCAGACGAATTACGAAGACACATTGCCCCGAAGCAGACTCGAGCCCAACCACATGCCCGAAGACGCGAAGACGAATCCCCCCCCGAAGACGATTTCCCCCCGAAGACGATTTCCCCCCGAAGACGAATTCCCCCCGAAGACGAATTCCCCCCCGAAGACGAAAGATGGCAGGTACGCAGACAACAGGCGCTTCACCGTAGCTGCGCTTTCATACAAAGGGTAGATTTTAAGCTGTCTCCTGCGACTCCAAGGCTCCGCCCAGTCACCTCCCTCGCCCTTGCCCTAGTTTGTTTTAGGCAGGCGCAGTGCTACTTGCAGTGCAGCTCGTTGCACTCACAGGCCGGACAGTCCGTGAATCCTTCTGTTGAAGCATCTTGTAGATTGTGCCGGGGGTAGATCCAAAGGCCTTACGGCGAAACTCGAATAGACCAGGGCTTTCACATTTCAAGGAACCCCTGACACGCGAACTCCGAAGTGGCGATTGCTGATCTTCTGCGCGGGGGGGCTGACCACAGTGTCCATCCCCCATTCTAGGAAAATGCATTTAGGGGGGACCTAGGTACCTTATGCATTTTATTTTTATGCATTTTTCTCCCCACGTAGAATCTATAGTGCGCTATCATACGTTATTCGTGAGATTACATGAGATTTGCTTTGCCATCATGTCTGGTCACATGTTGAAACAAGTGTGAGAGCATGTATGTGAGAGCATGTGATCCTTGGCGCCACCCCGGCGCCACCTTTGTTGAAAGTCTAGCATTTTATTGCAGTTCTTTTGCGCGGGCGAAAAAACAGCCGCCTGACTCCTCGTGCATCTCTTTACTTTGTTGGATTCCTTCATCCCGGTGGCGTCTCGAACCCTTTGGTTGCACTTGGGACTAGTGCATCGCTAAGCCATCGCGTTAAGAAAAAGTGCAAATCCGCTTACGCCCAGCGGCCGGAAGCAGATGTCGTGGCGCGGCAGCAGATTTCCAGCCTGAAATCCGCTAGCACGCTGTCAAATCCGCTTACGCCCAGCGGCCGGTAGCCGCCCAGCGGCCGAAAGCCGCTCACGCCAGTTTTGGAAATCTGCTACCGGCCGCTGGGCGTAAGCGGATTTGCCAGCGCGCTAGCGGATTTTTTGCCAGAAATCTGCTGTCGCACCACGAAATCTGCTTGCGGCCGCTGGGCGTAAGCGGATTTGAAGGACTGCGCAGAGCGCTTGCGTGCAGCGGATAGCGAATGCTGAGCGGCTGGGTGTTGAGCGCGGAGGTATTTGCGACCAGGTTCATATGTAAATAGCCATTACTTGAGTCACGCGAGGGCGTGCAAGGGTGTATCACACAGGTGCTCCATTTGTGGTCTTGCCTGGATAACGATACCCAACAACGCTCTCCAAGATGTAGGTCCAAAAACACCTAAGTGGGTCGATGTCAAAAGTAGGCCTTCAGCCCAAGCTGAGCTTTGCAGGCGCACTCATTCCTTCTGCTCTGGCGGTTGAAGGAGGCTTTGTGTCATGTCCTGGCTCCCGGATGTCGAGGGGGGACCTTAAAACTGCAGATGTGCATTTTCCAGGTCCCCCACCCCTTATGCGTAGGGGATCAGTGTCCCAAGCATCAGCTTGCAACTCGGGGGCTGACTGCTGTTGTTTTCCACGTCTGCCACGCAGCCGCCGCTCCTGCCAAGAGAAGCACGATAGTACCAAAAAGCCCCTGGAGGAAAAGCCATGTCGATGTCCAAGCTTTGCGAGGTGAAGGCCAAGAACGAGTTGGCGATGAGCATAGCTGACGCATCCACGAGAGCCTCGGAATCCCACGTGGATGAGGATGGGATGTCTGATGCCTCAGCTGCTTCTTTGGGAAACACGACCTTGGCCAGCTCAAAGCTGAGCAAGGCCCGCAATGAGAGGGACAGAGGCCCTAAGAGGGCAGCGAAGAGGATCCGAAGAGCCATGATCAAGAAAGGCATGTGTCAGGAGGTTGTGGATGCGATGACGGACCAGGAGGTGCTCAATGCGAGGGAGACCTCACGGCGAACACCGTTTTCAGATCTCCTCGCAGAGCACTTGGGCATGGTCTCGGAGGGCGCCGCGGTCACAATCCAGGAGCGGCTGAGTGCGGCGCTTGCCGTGCCTGCGGGCCGGAAGGATCCGCTTACGGAAGCGGAGTTGAGCCGGGCGCAAGCCTTTGCCAAGCCGGCGGAGGGAATCGGTGGCAGGTGCAAGTTCTGTGGTGTGGTCTGGGACCCCTGCCACGCCCAGGGCAAGAACCACCTCAAGGCGGTCACAGAGCATGCCCTGGGGACACGGCTCTTTGGCCCAGCCTCTTCAGCGAAGAGGCTTGACGCCACTGGGCTCGTGGTTGCCGGGCGAAAGCCGACCAAGCAGGAGGTCCAGCGCTTTTGGGGCGATGTCACGCTGATGCCCGTCGTGTTGTGGGACCGCCTGAACAAGGGGGAAGGCATCCAATTGCGCTGGGGCGGTGCGAAGAGCAAGGTGTGGCAGATCAAGGCCTGGTGTGAGTTTGCGCTTGTCCCAATTGTATGACCTTGTTCTGTCACTTGGGGCTAATCATCAACTAATGCTGTGATAGTGCCCCGCTGTTTCGGTCATGCAAACAAATTGCAGGCTTGCAGCCTTTTCCAAGCCTGTAACTGAGTTCAATCAAAACCGTGATGGAGGCAGCCGTGGCGAACGGGCCCGTGGAGAACACTCTCATCATCCGCTCTGCCGAGTTGGCCGTGGTGAGGTATGACCCGATCAGCGGCAAGTACTCCAACCGGGGAGACTACTCCCGGGACGCGTTTGCGCGATGGGAGGAGTTGGAGCAGGAGCTGGGCGAGATCCAAGACGGCCTCCAGGGCCTTCACTCCCAGGAGCCGTGGTGGCCCGTTCTTGAGATCCATGTGGACGCCGATGGCACCACTGCGGTCATCCTCGTTTGCTACTACCAGCTTCTGGAGGCCATCATGTGGGCTTGGGTCCTGACCTTGGCGCGGTAGATGTCTTCTAATCCTGTTGCTGGTGTGCTTGGCGTTTCGCCGAGCTGCCAGTGACAAGGTTGGCACGCCCATTTCCGTCGCCGCTCAGTGGCCCAGGCTCCAAGTTACAGTTTTGCCCAAGCAGGAAATTGTTTGGGGTAGTTGTTGGCTTCTCGTCAGACAAGTTGCAAAGACCTAGCAGTTTGGGTTAGTTGACAGTTTGACTTACTGCTGCAAGATGTCTAAATCACGGGGCCAGATCTTGCTGGTAGCATCTTGGGGCCTGAGCCTGGCGCGGTGAAGTCATGGCCGGTTTTTTAACCGCGCAAACGTCAGCGCTGCCTCGATAAAAGAAGCGCGAAGTGTCTTCAAAGAGGCTGAGGGGTAGTCATGTGAGGGCCGTCCAAAACCCGCGACTTTACGGTTTAGTAAGGATGTTACTTTTCAAAAAAAGATGCCAAGGCTTGTGCTCACCCCAAACCTAGCCGCGCCCAAAAACAATTTATTTCGGCCCTAAAGATTGTTTTTGCGTCGTCTCTGGCTGCCTCGCTCGCTTCGCCGAGCTGCCAGTGACCAGGTTGGCACGCCCATTTCCGTCACCGATCAGTGGCCCAGGCTCCAGGTTACAGTTTTGCCCAAGCAGGAAATTGTTTGGGGTAGTTGCTGGCTTCTCGTCACACAGGTTGCAAAGACCTAGCGTGCTTGGTGCTTTCGCCGAACTTCAAGTGGCTCCAAGTGGTTCCAAGTGGCTCCAAGTGGCTCCAAGTGGCGCGTGCCGCTTCAAGTGGCTCCAAGTGGCTCCATGTGGCTCCAAGTGGCACGTTCTGTTTCAAGTGGCTCCAGGTGGCTCCAAATAGCTCATGTATGCATGTATGTATGCATGTATGTATGTATGTATGTATGCTAAGTGGCTCTTGCCCAAATTGCAGCTTTCTTTCGTTTGCTTCTTGCGCGTCGCCTGGGAGGGCCAGTCTTGGCACGAGCCAGAAAGCTTGCCTTGCGTGCGTTTCCGCGTGCCACAAGGCCCGGCTGGAGCGCGAGCCTGGCGCAAAGCGGGCGCAAGGAAAACAAAGGCGCCGATGTAGCTCCTGAGCGATGGGCCGTGAGGCTGCCAGTAGCCGCCTTTCTGGCTGTATCGCACGCGCCTGCCTCTTCCCAAGGCTTGTGCTCGCCCCAAACCTAGCCGCGCCCAAAAACAATTTACTTCGGCCCGAAAAATTGTTTTTGCGTCGTCTCTGCCTGCCTCGCTCGCGCCCGACTCTTCACCCCAAGCCTGGCGGTATCAAAAACAGAATTCGTTTTGCGCGACAGGTCCGGGATTCGAGCCTCCAAATTTTCCCGCAAGACAAAGTTGAGTCCGACGCATTTACCGCTGAACCAAGGCCGGCTCGCTCACAAGCGGGGCTGAAGGCCCCCTTTTCCCGTGTGATTGCTTGGGTTGCTTACCACCAGAAGGTTCGTTTGTGTTCTTGTAGTATATTATCAGATCTTTCCTGACGGCGGCATCTCCTTGGGCGCTGGCTCGGGGGCCTTAGGCCACACCTGACAGATCAAGCTGACATCACATTCATGGTTGCGAAGACCTAGCGTGCGTGGTGCTTTCGCCGAGCTGTTAGGCTCTCTTGCTTCCTGCTTGACGTTTGTTGCCATGGGTATCGTTTGTTGGCTTCTTTGGATACTGCCACAAGACGTCTAACATCACCGGATCAGATTCTGGGGGCTCAGATCCTGCAGGCGGCTTTTGCCAGGACGCTGGCTGGCCCAGTTTTTCCATTGCCACGACAACGGCTTGACAGACCGCTGTCCTTATGCAACCTTTCAGGGGCTGCAGGGACAACCCCACTTTTCAGGTCCTTGCATGGCTCTTTTGGCGCTTTCTGAGCAGCCGAGCTTGCTGAATAAATAGCATTTTTGCTGGAATGCAGCTGCTGATGCATTCCCTTGGGGCGCAATTGGGCGTAAACAAAAAAGCCGAGTTTTTGGAGTTCGTCGTAAAACTCGGTTTTTTTAATTTGCTGCCTCGGCAGCAGCCTTGAAGGCCAGTTTCCCCGTCCCCGCGAAACCTAGCTACGAGCTTGTGACGGCTGCAGGGTATCGCTGCAGCGTCCCGTGGGGCGCAAACTGGCGCAAAGTTACGGACAATGAGGACTCGGGAATCCCTGTCAGGACACAGCTTGCGCTTCAGGGTCATACTGCTGCTTGCCGCCTTTCGGGCTCGCAGCTTTTGCGGCTTTGCGTGTCTTTCCGCTTGCCATGTAATTATGTCCGGTGACGCTGGCGTGCCGGTGGATAGCGCCGCCCAGGCTTTGGTCCTCGGCACCGCAGATGAGGACCTGGAGCCTTGTGACGCTGGCGTGCCGGTGCAGAGCACCGCCCAAGCTTTGGTCCTCGGCACTGCAGATGAGGACCTGCAACCTTCACAGCTGACGCAGTCCCAAGGCGTAGGGCCTGTGGAGTCAGATGAGCGCCTGGGGTTTGCCTTTCGGCCCTCGCGAGAGACAGCAGACAGACGGTCTGATCCAGCCCAGTTGATCCTGAGCAAGCTTCAGGAATGCGCCAGTGATGTAGACCTTGGTGCAGTGTCGGAGCCCGTCCAGCTCTTCCTCGAGTGCGAGACGGACCAGAAGCTGTACCAGGCGACGTTCGCAATGCTTGAGCGCGTCACTGCCTCCAAGAATACGTTGGTGGAGGTTGGCGACGACTCCGCGTTCGACATCAACCTCCTGGCTCCGGTGCCGATCATCACAGCGGTGCAGACCATGTGCAAGGCACAGGGCTGGTGCGCCGAGGCAGCCCTGCAAGGCACGGCGCGTTGACGCGCGGCAAATGGCTTAAGATGCGGTGGTGTTCTGACCGCGCGCTTGTCCCTGCATCCCCTATGGGTC